>JARFJB010002161.1:415000-662500 GCA_036346205.1 Vesta saturnalis | reverse complement strand
AATGTAGTTAACCTTTGAATAAAAATTCTTATTCTCCGACGTCGTTCATCTAAACATTTATACCTGGTAAGACTTGATTTGAGCAACCGTTTCTGAGATATTTGGATTTAAATAATTCATGTCGCGTATGTCTACAATTCAACACAATGAGGCATTTTCAATTGAGTTATGGGATGTGATTGTTTTCTGACAATTTTATCGAGAATAGTAGGCGGTGAAAATATTTCTGTGCTAATACTTATAGATGAGGAGGCTATCGGTACAATTCACCAGAAATACGTTTGATGAAGTGAATAATTATCCTACATAATATTGAAAACTTCGTGCGATTTTTAGATTAGTTATTATCAAACACATCAAATTTAAAGAACTACATTCAAGATAAGGCTCTTTTGGCTATGATATATTCATATGTGTATGTTATAGATTCGTTACTACACTGGAATACCAAGCTATAAGGCTTTCATTATATAATTTACAAAATTAATTGAACCTTATATCAAAATAGTACCACAAGCAGTTATTACAAATAAATTCAATAATTTTTTGATAATGTTAATAAAACTCAGGTTAAATTGAGATTTTACGTTGTTTCCTTATACTTTTAATGTTAGTATCCCAACCATTTCTAGAATTTTCTGTTCGACACTAAAGGTAATCTACTTTCGACTATGTAAATTTATAATATGGCCTTAAAGAGACAAATTAATAAAAACAATGCCACCTTGTTTTAAACAGGCATTTGGCAATAGAATTATCAGAATTACAGATTGCTTTGCAATTAAATTACAAAAGACAAAAAAATTGGAAATACAGTGCACAACTTGGTCTACCTATAAACATCATAACACTATCAAAGTTCTTCTAGGGATAACACCAGCTAAAAAATCTAAACAAATTGTAATACTTAATAATTCAACCATACATTTTGATCATAATACTTGTTTTATAAGTTTTATTGTAATTCTGTTTTTTGTGTAAATAAACGTTGTTTGCTTCTTCTGCTCTCCCTTAATCTCTAAGTGGTTATGGACCCAGCACCCAGAAATTGAAAACCAAAATGGAGCTTTCGAAGATTCACATCACGCAACTTGATAGCCACAAATTAATTTCCTGGAAGTATCGGATGCTGGCATTGCTAAGAGGCATCGACAGACTTATGGACATTCTGGAAAGCAAGACACAAAAGCCGGCCAGGCCATCTGAAGGTTGCGGTGACGCGGGATGGGAACAATATAATTAAGCTTGCGAGATTTTGTAACGTTAATGAGTAGAGCCCTGCTGTTGATAACGAACAATGTGACCGACATTACGCTTAGTAAAGTAACTAGGCTGTCTACTCCAAAAAAAGTTTGAAACAAACTTCATAAGCTGTATAAAGGACCTAGCAAAGGCAGGTTCTACGATCTATGGTTGGACCTTTTCAAACTTAAAATGGATCCGTCGTATGACATGTCAACTCATATCTCGAAATTAAAGAATATTTGATACAATTTGAAGGAAGAACTGCTCAAAGGGTAGAACCTAGAACTACCCGAAGTTCTTTTGGTTTGCAAGATCCAAGATACGTTGTCGTTCCTTTCAATTCGAGTTGACTTTTAATGTCAATGAAGGACAGAACACTAGAAAGCATTAAGGACCTGCTATGTGCGTGCGTGCGTGCGTGCGTGCGTGCGTGCGTGCGTGCGTGCGTGCGTGCGTGCGTGCGTGCGTGCGTGCGTGGTGCGTGTGTGTGTGTGTGTGTGTGTGTGTGTGTGTGTGTGTGTGTGTGTGTGTGTGTGTGTGTGTGTGTGTGTGTGTGTGTGTGTGTGTGTGTGTGTGTGTGTGTGTGCGTGTCCGCGTGTGTGTGTGTGTGTGTGTGTGTGTGTGTGTGTGTGTGTGTGTGTGTGTGTGTGTACGGTCCGTTTTTTGAAAAACGCAGCAGCCTATAAATTCCACAATTTTTATTTTTAAAATTCAACATTTTTATGGAATATTTAAGACTTTTAAGACTGTCGCCGCTACCCTGTGCATGAGTTGCAAGTAATCTAGCTCTTCCAGAAATGACCCTGTATATTTGTTTATATGTCTTTATAGACGCAGTAATTCTGAATCCAGTCGTTTTTTTAATAAAATGTGTATGTTATAGCTCTTTGAATTTTATAGCTTCTAATAATGAGTCAAAACGAAGTTGGCTGCGTATACGAAGGAAAAATTTGACAAGTAATTATCACAAGTAGTAGTGACAAAACATACAATACTCTATTTATCAGTGAAACAAATAATGCACAAGAACAAACATAGAAATGGAATAACAAGAAGTTAAGTTAGTTCATTCACATTAAACCAATGAACAACTTACTGACCTATTGTACAACTTTATAACTAACCAACACTTTATAGGTGCGGTTTAAAGTCAGTACCAGCATGCTGAATGCCAGCTGTACATCTTTTGGAAACCCCGTTACTAAAAGTTTCTCCTGCCATATTAGCTATTTTATTTCAAAATCGTATTCTTAAATCTTCTACGTTTTCTGGAGGGGTAATAAATACCTTACCTTTAAACCAGGCCATAAAAAAACGCATGGATGTAAATCGTGTGATCTTGGGAGGTACGTAATTGGTCCAAATGTACCCTCATTCTTGAAATCGCGCGGTAAGATAATCAGTGTTCTCAAAGTCTTCTCGTAAAAATCGATTAAGTATACCTATGCATTTAATGTTTCCTTTAAGAAGACGACCAATTATTTTATTTTTCAATATTCCGCACCGACCATTTATTTTATATTTGCCTTGAAAATTTATTTTCATTGTAATATCCGCGCTATATTTCAAGCATATCTTTTAAATACACATTTTCTGTTGTGAAATTTTGTCACTGGAATGCACTCAAATGCTGCTTTGATAATTAGTATTAGGTAATTACTTATCATGCAAAATAATTTAAAACACACGTCGTCTTTTGACATAAAAATCATATTATTTGTTTCTTCTCACAGCCAACTTCAGATAGCAACTATAGTCTTAAATACTCCATAAAAATTTCAAATTTTAAATATAAAAATTGTGGAGGTTATGAGCTGGTGCGGTGTTCAAAAATCAGACGGTATGTGTGTCCAAGATAAGGAGGACCGCTATGGGGATTTCGGAAACGGTAACAGATAGAGTTTCAGTTAAAAGGGGGAAAAGTTGGGCATTTTGGACTTTAGTAAAATGACTTTTTTAAACTGACGAAATTTCGAACCGTTCCGAAGTTATGCGACAAAAAGCGAATGGTCTCAATTTCGTTTTTGAGAAATTGTTACTTTGTGGTTGACGTTAAATAAAAAGTGGCAGAATCTTCTAGAGGTACTTTTGAACGTTTTTTAGCATGGCATGCAGCAAATTGGAATCCGACGTTTCGTTTTCGAGTAACCAGCATCACCTTTGTTTTTTTATGTACAGTCCTGATTTTTTTATAGATAATATTAGAAGAGCTTTTTATTCTGCATTCAAGAATGTATCACACCACTTTATGGTTTAATTTAAACTTATTTTACGATTATCGGAGAAAATCTAAGTATGAGCCTGTATCCCTCCCAATAACATTTAAACTGAATTTTACTCATAAATCGGCTTTTGCTAACTGTGCTTTCCTCATCAAATTAATGAAATGAAACAGATTTTTTTAATTTTGAATACAGATTTTATAACCAATTAATTACAATCAATCAACAACACATAAATGAACAGATAACATTTGATGACAAGAAAATTTAAACATTACGCATAACAATAATTAAACAGAAAATTATAATAAACGCTCGAAAAGCCCTGCTTCGTTATCCAAACATATTCTTTAACATTGTAGGTTTTACAGTTTGGAATGCGTTACGTACAAACCTTCGGAGTTCTTCTGTTCATAAACACAATTTTTTATGTACCTCCAAAGAAAATAATCCAGCGGTGTTATAATGGGAAAACGGGCTGACCGGAGTGTTTCAGAATGTGTGCTTAAAACTCTTTGGGCAAACCTATTTGAAAGGTAATCCTTAACCATGCGGGAATTGTGTTCAGGTACACCATCCTGCTGAAACCAAGAACCGCTTACTTCGGCTAAGGGTAAATTATCAAGAACGTCTTCTAAAGTAGTTTCTAGTAAATTTAAGTAACGTTTTGTTGTTAAATTTTGACTATGAAGAACCGGTCCTATTATCCTTCTTCCTAAAATCCCAACCCACATATTAAAGACAAAACGGTGTTGGTCTTGTCAGTCTTTGCATAATTTTGGATTTTTTTGTGACCAATGATGAACGTTTTTTCCATTAAATATCCCATTATTAGACCATAATATGCAGAAAGGAAAATTATTGTTCTTATGGCATTTTCTTGTATACCACTCACAGAACAATCTCCATCATTCTGCGTCACCTGGCCTAAGTTCTTGGCAAATTTTGTGTTTGTACGGTTGACATTTTGTCTTTTTTAGAATAAAGTGTGCTGTTATTTGGATATGCGCACATTATTCTGAATGTGTCGAGTTGATATTTCGGGATTTTCAGTAACGGATAACAATAGATTGTTTGCATATTCCTCATTTTCTCGTTTTTTTGTAGATAGCATGGTTTTTTTAAAAGCACCGTATTCTTTAAGGTTAGTTACTAACTTGCTGAATGTTCATTTATTTGACTGCTTCCTTTCAGGGTACTTGTTCAAATACGTGCGTTCCGCTGTAATGAAATTTTGATTACTTAAGATGTAACACGATATTATGTCAAACTTTTCTCCATTTGAAAATCCAACTTCCATATTTTATTAATAAATTAACTACTAACGAGAATTATTACGAAAAACTAGGTAATAGATAAAGTAACTCTCAAGTGGAGGCAAACATTTAATTCAATTCAACAAATCATAGTATTTGTTTTCCTACGCCTAGTTTTCTCAGACAGAGGTTAATAGACATCTAGATTGCTAACTTAAAAAATTAAAAGAAATGAAATAATTTAAATTATAATTTTTTTAGGGTAACGATACAAATTCTTTCATACGTTCATAACGAAAACAGGCAACATCATAAAAGCAAAAACAATAATCCATGTCAGAATGACGTTTAACACTTTATGTCAGAGAGAGATTAATAGATATAAATACATATTAACTTAAAAATAAACTCCAGAGCCGCCCGCTTCTATAAGATATCAGTAATACAGTTTAACCGTTTTCATTCATATTTAGTTCATTTTTAGACTTATCTTGCATTATATTAAGAAACTTTATAAAGAAAAGTTTTGTAATATTATGTTTTCAGTAAAAATATGTCTACACTTTTTCTTATAAAATTAATTTTTATTCAGATATTGAAAAAATTTGAACTAATACTTGAATTCTACCTAATTAATATAAGAATTCATGCGCATTAAGCCTTTAATATTATTTAAGCTATACTCAAAGGTTAAAAAAAAACAGTTGACAAATTTCTGCAACTTACATTTTGGATACAAGCTTGTCGTGCATGCGAAATTATGTACCCATAATTGTATTAATATCTAATTGCGTAAATTAATTGAAATTCTCCTTGGGAGAAATTTGCTACTTATTTAAATTTCTCGTATTTTTTTGCAATTTCACAAGTATATTTCAACACCGCACCGACTGGAATTTTCTACACTTTAGCTTAGGACGGATTTTTCGAGTCCAATATCCTGAAATAAAATTATACTTTTACAGTTTTAATTATGGGTACTGTTTAATAAAGAAAAGTGTATATATATATATATATATATATATATATATATATATATATATATATATATATATATATATATATATATATATATTAAAATCTTTTAAATACATAAAGAAAAAGTTTACCTCTGTGGGATTTGAACCTACGACATGTACTTTGCTAGAGCAACTAAGTTATCGAGATAGAACCTCCAATAGATGCAAGCTTTGCCTTCATCTATGCAGAATAGGTGTCATTTTTATATATAATGAGAACACAGTCATTTATATTAATGGGATGTACTTAATTAAATATCTCGTATTTTTTTGCAATTTCACAAGTATATTTCAACACCGCACCGACTGGAATGTTCTACACTTTAGCTTAGGACGGATTTTTCGCGTCCAATATCCTTTAATAAAGAAAAATTTATATATATATATATATATATATATATATATATATATATATATATATATATATATATATATATTTATATATATATATATATATATATATATATATATATTATAAGAGAGCATTTTGATAAGTCAGTTACTTCTTTAAATGCAACACTGCTCCCGTCAGCTGTCATTTATTAATCGACTACTGTCAAATCTTGAGCAAGCGGCGTCATTTAGTTTGTGTCTGACAGCCATTGAAAGCATAGAATTTTGTGTGCTGATTCAGCATTATTCTTTGCGTAAAAAAACATCACCGAAACCAACGAAAGGGTTGATAAATACTATGGGGACTCTGCCATCAATTTCAATGCTTAAGAAGTTGCTTACTGAGTTCCGTTGGGGTCGTCACAGCACAAGTAACACCGAACGTTCAGGTCACCCAAAAGAGATCGTTACACCAGAAACCGTCGATGAAATCTATGCAATGATATTGGACGATCAGATAATGAAAATGCGTGTGGTGGCTCAGGCTGTACACATCTCAACTGAGCGGGTAATCACATTTTACATGAAAAAGCTATCCGCGAGATGGGTGCTGCGATTGCTCAAACTCGACCATAAGCGCAACCCTGTAACAAATTCAAAGGAGTGTTTGAAGATGTTCAGACGCAATTCGAACGCATTTTTGCGCCGTTTCGTTACCGTGGACGAAACATGGATCCCTCACAATACACCAAAGACCAAGGAACAATCAAGATAGCGGGTTTCTCCGCTCATGGCCGTAGTTTTTTGGGATGCACGCGGTGTCATTCACATTGATTACCTTGAAAAAGCCGCATTTGGCGAAGAAAAAAGTGTTGTTCCATCAAGACAATGCACGAGTGCATACCTGTAGACACCATGGCAAAAATCCACAAATTGGGCTACGAACTGCTACCCTATTCAGAATATTCTCCAGATTTAGCCCCCTGTGACTATTTCCTGTTTCCAAACTGGAAGAAATGACTGGGTGGTAAGAAATTTGGGTCGAATGTGGAGGTCATCAGTGAAACAAACGCCTATTTCGAAGGCCTCGAGAATGAGAATGAGAATGAGTTGAGTGTGGATGATGACGACAGGTTAATTTTTGTGAAACCATGGAGTTTGTTTTTTGCAGTAATTATATTTTCATGCCACACTTGGAGGTCTTTATTTAAGATATTTAATTGTTCGAATAGGTCAGGAAGAATGGCCAGCTTTAAAAGAAATTCCTGGGGACAAATAAATTTAGCAAATTCTGAATTGGCCTGCTGTAAATATACCAAAATTTTAAAAACGGTAACCTTCGGACCTCTATGTGGTAAAGCAAATTTTGAAGAAGTGAACCCATGTCTTCGCAAGTGTTTCTAAATAAACGTGTCTGTTAACGTTTTATCTTTAATGAAGTTCATGATTTTTATAATTTTCTTAATAACCTTGCCATACTCTGATGGAGAAATTTTCGCTGCAAGAGCTTGGCGATGAAGGAAGTGAGAGGTCCAAGAAGCCTGTGGCATCAATCAAACTGGAGACTCATAAAAGTACTTTTTTTAATTTTTTTTATGACCATCTCGAACATCAACCGCCATATCGCTTATCCTGGGTAGAATCGTATTGTCCAAAAGAGGTATAATTTTAAGTTTTTCGACTTCTGGTTTGCCAAACGCAATCTCTGTTATGTCTAAATCCGCTGGTAAAATTAAATTTTCAGTAAACGTATGAGGTTTAGCCACTCGAAAAGTTACTCGATAGATAGCTAACAACGCCTTTTTTATTTAACATTAGACATCTGTGCTACAGCAGATTTTTTGTGATTGAGTCCTTTCAATTTTCTGGCAAGAAATTCTTCAGGTTGGTTTTTTCATTGGGGTGTTTACTATAAAGGTGGCCCATTAGCTTGGATGGCCTTTTTCATTATTTTTGTTGTACTATACACACTGGAATGACAGTTGCGCAGTTCTCAAAAATGTATCCAATTTCAATTGCAGCAAGTAGGTAATGACTTCAATAAGTGCAGTTGTAAAATGCAATGTAAATAAAAAATCAGCAACGCTAACTAACAATTCAACAATAACTTACGCTCGCAATCGAATGTCAATGCCGACTGTGAAATCTCAGCGCACGTGCTCCTCCAATATACCCCCAACGCCCCCGCTCAATCATCGCGCGCATGCGTCACATCGGCCAATTTCACGCGCATGCAGTGCCACCAACCAAGCAAATCCGATGGAAAATACGCCAACTAATTAAAAAAATTGTGGTGAGTCAATACTTTCAATGCCGTCATCTACCATCCGTAACAAAAGTGATAGTGATAAATGCAATAGATAAAATTGCAAAGACAAAATGTCACAAGATTAAATTTACCGCCAATGTAATATTGGTACTGCGAGTACCTCCAAAATACAGCGACACTAAAACCGCGTCTTTTCAACAGACTTGTTTGGTTGTAATATATGGCTTTTCCACAGAAGCGTTTTGCGGTATAGTCGATGTAAAATATATATCTAGTTTAGATACTTAATTACGTATGTGACGAACTTTCCAACTAAGAAAATAATCAATAGGTCTATGCTTCGATAATAAAAGCATAAAAAGAGATAGGGGTCGCGAAATATTTTTCTATACTAAGGGGGCCGCGCTATGAAAAAGCTTGAAAAACACTGTCCTAAAAAATACATGGCAGAAATGGCCGTTCATTTAAAATATCGTAGTTTATTAGCGATTTCAAATTGTAAAATGGGCAAATAACAAGTCGTAAAATCTGAGAAATACCACAAGTTCTTTTTTTCTTTCTTGCTTAGATAAAAAATGAATGAAACAAAAAGTTACTAAATTTAGACACGTCGTAAATTAATATTAAATGATAAAATACTTATCTTTTTTAGGTTTTTGGATGTATTTTTATATTATGCAATCTAAACATTTCGATAACACTTACAGTTATCTGCGTCAGTAGTAATATCTGTTAAAACTGTTAAAAATGTTGAAACAATTTTGTGAAAGTTGAAAAAATTAAAACATAAACATCAGCCTGTTATTAATATAACAGTTTGAGAAACGTATAAAGCCTACTATAGAATTCAATTTTAGTAAAGAATAACTAGATCATTAAAAATTAAATATTGTTAAACTGACTTAAATATGACAAATTAGAACACCCTCTAACGGTCGGAGGCTAACAGTGAAAAATGTCAGCCAAAAAACACGTTTAATAATAATTTTTTTTTTTTAATTTTAATTTCAACTACTTATGTTAAATTATAATGCTGTGGTAATTTAACATATGATTGGTAAAGCATTTGCTTCAAGGCCTAGGAAAACACAGCAAAAAAACTAAACATACCAAAAGTCAAAATTAAAATCAAAATCAAGACGTACCATTATGGCTTTTTTTTTATTATAAGGGGCCAAAACCTATTTAAACGGAGATTTCCTTCTTGTTTATTTAAATTACTAGGGTGTTTATATATCTCAATAGCTTCACGCTGTAAACGAACATGATAGTGAGTTTGTCTTGACAATATCTCCATATTGTCAAATTGACTTCTCTGGTTGACCTAATCTACAAAATCTCATATGCTATTTACGCCTTGTATCAAAGCTATGATTTGTGGTTCCAATTTATACTTTTCCACATAAACAAGATAACTTATAAGACCCCTGAAGATGACAGTGGGTTGGATACATGTTTAGGTGATCATAAATGTTCTTTAATTTTTCTTGTAGGTTTAAAAATAGTCCTAATGCCATATTCAATTAGGATTTTTTCAATTCTATCTTAGCTATAAAAGGAAGAAAAGCAGTACCAACATTAAGAACTGGTTTTTAAAGTTACGTCTAAAAGGTGTAATAATATTATTAATATCTGTAAGTGAATATCCATTATTTTGTAAGAATTTTGTTAAATATTTATATTTATCCTTCAAAAATTCATGGTTCATTGTTAGCCTTCAACCGTTAGAGGGTGTTCTGATTTGTCATCTTTAATACAGTTTAACAATATTTAATTTTTAATGATACAGTTATTCTTTACTAAAATTTAATTCTATAATAGGCTTTATACGTTTCTCAAACTGTTATATTAGTAGCAGGCTGATGTTTTAATTTTTCAATTTTCACAAAATTGTTTTTTTAACATCTTTAACAATTTTAATACATATTACTACTGACGAAGATAACTGTAAGTGTTATCAAAACGTTTAGATTGTATAATATACCATTAAATAACCTAAAAAAAATAAGTGTTTAATTATGTGTAATAATGGTGAAAGTTTACATTTTCATAATATTAAACAGGTTAAATTATTTCCGAAAATTTGTTTGCGTTTGTGAATATTTTGAAAGTTATACCGAGTCGAAGACGATGCATAATTTTCTAAAAATATTCATTAGCGTGAAAACATTTCCAAATTTAATTTAACCTCACGAGGTATTCGGTAAGAAAATTTTACACCAAATTCTGTTTAAAATAATTTTAAAATTATATTTTTTGATTTTTGGCAATGCCTAACTTTTTTCCTTTCACAAGATACCAGCCATTTGAAAAAAGAAAATTTGTTTCGAGTTTTTCACGAATATTCATTTGGTTCTAAATTATTCAAAATTGGAACTATTAAATGGAAAAATGGTTAATAAAATGATATATATATATATATATATATATATATATATATATATATATATATATATATATATATATATATATATATATCAGACATATAATATATTATTGGACATAAATATTTGATTGAAAAATGTTAGATTCCAGGCCCAGCTTTTTCGCCTTTAGGAAGAATGTAAGCGGCGGAAGAATACAAAAAAACACCTCAATTGTGTAAGTGAGATGTACAGGTTGCCCCGTTTTCGTATGTTTTACGGGGTATCTCGCTTATTTTTTAGGTTAGAACCTTGCGGTTTTCGCGACATCGTGCTACTTTTTAATGAAACCAAAGATGCACTAATCAAATTTCCCATAGCCATCTTAGTTTTTGTGCTACAAGGTGATTTTGGAAAAATTGCATTTTCAGTCATCCCCTGTAACTCTGTTATTGTCAGACTTATTAAAAAAGTAAAAACTGATGTTTGTAGACTTTTTTACGTAGCATCCAGTGGCGTACTCATATTTTCCTTAGAGGTCATAGTTTTTGAGATATTGACATAACCTACTTTTTTTTATGGGACACCCTATATATTTTTTAAAATATAGCATAGTCTATACTTATTTTTATAAATAACGTGACAAAATGATTTTTTTCTATAATTTACATTGATAATAGTGGACAGCCGTGGGTAACCATGGTAACGCAGAAAACCAAATAATTAACGTTCTGCCATTACTTAGGTATTTGATTTTTGAAGTTTGTGCTTCTCTCAAATTATTCCTGGTTACATTTTCCCAAATTTAGTGCTGATATTTATTGTTATTCGTTGTTTTCGTTTATTGTTATCGTTCTTGTTCTTGTTATTGTTGTTGTTTAATTATTTTTTAATATGGCTCGAAACCAAAAATTTGAAAACTGAGAAATATGTTGTGAATACCTGCTTCATATTATCTAATGAAAACGCAGACCAGGCCTTAGAACTCTATCTGAACAGGTATATACCTATTTTGTCATATAGATATTCCGAAAGAAGACAACCCGACTGAAGAATATTTCAAAAATTAAAATTTATCTTTGCCAACATGGATGTTTTGACAAACCTCGACGTCGAGTTTACAACAAAGAGAACGAGCAATCAGAGATCAACGTTTTAGCAGTTGTTCAAGCCACTCCTGAAACCTCGTGCAGGAAAATAGATGAAAAGACCGGTGTGTCTAAAACAACAGTGCAAAGGATTTTAAAAAAACATAAATTCAAACCCTACAAGTATAAACTTGTTCATCATCTGCACCCTGGTGATGCTGAACGTAGATTGGAGTTGTGCAATTGGTTTATAAATATGAAAACTCAGGACAATAATTTTGAAAAAAAAATAATTTGGTCAGACGAGGCACATTTCACAAGTTCGGGAATTCTTAATAGACACAACTCGCGGTTTTGGAGTAAAGAAAACACCCACGTGATTTTTCCTAGAGAGCGGCAAGGTAGGTTCGGATTTAATGTCTCCTGCTTTATTTTTAATCGAAAAATAGTTTACAAGATTTATGAATAAAACCTAAACTCTAATGGGTACTTACAAATTCTACAAGAAAAAACTATGAACATTTTAGAAGATATTCCACTGGCTCAACTGAACGATATATTCTTCCAGCAGGATGGGGCTCCAGCCCACAATGCTGTAATAATGCAAAACTGGCTAAATGAACGTTTTCCCAGGAGATGGATTGGAACAAATGGACCTGTTCGATGTCCACCACGATCACCGGATCTCTCGGTTTTGGATTTTTTTTTTTGGGGTATTTAAAGAATAAAATTTATTCAAGGCAATATGCCAACATGCAACAATTAAAAATTGCAACGGAAAATGTTTTTGAAGAATTACGAAGACAATCATTTATTTTGGAAAATGCTATTAAAAGAATTTATAAACTTTGTGAAACTTGTAGGAGACATAATGGTCTGCAATTTGAACAATATTTGTGATTAATTAATTATTTTGTTTTTTATCAATGTAAATTATAGAAAATAATCATTTTATCACGTTATTTATAAAAATAAATATAGACTATGCCATAATTTTGAAAAGCACTTGGCAAGGGAAAAAAGATTTTAAAAAAATATATAGGGTGTCCCATAAAAAAAAGTAGGTTATGTCAGTATCTCAAAAGCTGTGACCTCTAAAGAAAATCTGAGTACGTCACTGGATTCTAGGTAAAAAATCTACAAATATCAGTTTTTTACTTTTTTAATATATCTGACAATAACAGAGTTACAGGGAATGACTGAAAATACAATTTTTCCAAAATCACCCTGTAGCACAAAAACTAAGATGGCTATGGCAAATTTGATTAGTGCAGCTTTGGTTTCATTAAAAAGTAGCACGATGTCGCGAAAACCGTAAGGTTCTAACCTAAAAAATAAGCGAGATACCCTGTAAAACATACGAAAATGGGACAACCTGTACATATCAACATTTGATTGTTATTATAAGTTTTTTTTATGAACGAATAAGTTCAAAGGTAAATATGTAATTAAAAATTATTATTAATTTTATTAAATACATAAATAAAGTTTACCTCGAGGATTTGAACCTACGACCTGTACTTGCAGAGTACCGCGCGGTACTCTAGCAATGTACAGGTCGTAGGTTCAAATCCTACTCGAGGTAAACTTTTAATTTTTGTATTTAATAAAATTAATAATAATTTTTAATATCAACATTTTGGGATAAAAAAAAAATTAAGCTCATTTTTTCGAAATGTAAACACGTTTAAATAAAGACATTGTCAAAAAAATTATTCTGTTATTATGTCAAACAAATTCTGAGTAAATCATGGTAAGATAATACTGCATTAGCTTAGAAAACAGGCGAGGGTTCAAGATATATAATCGTGCATGCAGGAGGAGAGAGCGGTTTTGTTGACAGCGCAGGGCTAGTTTTGAAAAGTAATCGAAAAACCGGCGACTGCCATGCTAATATGAACTGCGAAAACTTCGAGACTTATACCCAACCTAGAGGAACCCAGTTTATTTATCATGGATAACGCCAGATATTATTACTATTCACGATTGGTAGAACCAATTCCATGTTCCAGTTGGTCTAAAACAAAATTACTAGGGTGAGCCGAATCTAAAGATATCAATATTCAAGGGGAACCTATGAAGTACCACATATGCGAAATTATAGAAGGTAAATTACCAAAAACAAAATATTATTTGGACTGTTATGCAGAAGCATAACAAAGTTTTACGTTTATGCCATATCATTGCCAGTACAGTGTCATTGAAATGGTTTGGTCAAAAACTAAGAGAATCTACGATCAAATAATTATTAAAACTAATGGATCTCCAAATGATGAAATTTGGACATTGAATGAAACCCATTGACAAAATTACATCGAACATTACGAGAAACTAATTTTGAAAGAAACCTTAAAAGTTATAGATGCTACTTATATCGCTCCTCTCATAATAACCGACAGTGGCAGTTCATCAGAAAAAGAGTTTTTGGTTAATGAAGACAACAGATATTTGTTTAATTTGTGTATAGAACCACAGCTGCAATTGTTTTTTCTTTATGTAATTTTTTCTGACAGAGGTCTTGCAAATTCAACAGTCCCCAGTATGAAAACTTTTTTTATTAAAGAGGAAATGTATAATACTGTGTTTTGGTTTCTTCTACACTAAAATATAAAAATGAAATACAAGCAATACGTCAAACTACAGTAAAAGCTTAATAAAACGCTGTTTGTATCAGAATAGCTTCTGCTCGAGTAAAACATGACCAAATCCAATGTCCAGTTTTAAATAAAATAGGAACAATTTGGACGAAATCCATCATGGTTCATATTTATCCTTGGGTATCTAAAATATTTTAAACCATGAGTGAACCCTGGCGCACATTGAGACGCAAGTGACACAGCGCAGGGCAGCACGTGTTTTCGAAAACAAAGATTTCTTATGTACGTACGCAAATTAAGACGCAGGGCGGGACAGGGTAAAACTGTGCGGCAAATAACCTGCGTCATTCAGGGTTTGTATCACACATTTCTGAGCGACACGTGCTAACCTGCGTGGCATGTGCTAACCTGCTTGAATAAATATAAATCTGTTTCTGAAAATAAATTACATATTTTGTATTAAATCTGTTTGTGAAAATAAATTATTTCATAATGCATGAGGAATTAATTGAAGCTGTGCGAAAACAGACAGTTCTATATGACACAAGCCATCCTGAGTACATGAAAACAAAGTTGAAACATGAATTGTGCAACCGGATTGAGAAAGAAAAACATTTAATAAAAGACGGTAAGTATTATTTTCTCTATGACTATTAAATAATCTAGGCATTCTTTGAAAGCATCAAATATAATAATTGTGTTAATTCTACACGCCCGTTGTATTCTCAACTGGAATCCACGACCTGAACACCAATCATATTGTTGCATTTGTGGAATACAATGGGCGCATATTAATCAAATCAATCACATCCCCTTAGCAGTGCATCGTCTCCTAGCAATCGATAAATAAGTTCAAATAGTACGACGCCATTATTAAATTTCAGCAGTTTGTCTTTCATTCCTTTCAAAATGAATTCGGATGGCGAAAGCAGCATTAGTAAAATATGTACACCGCCTGATATACTGCAAGCGGCAAATTCCACAGTAAATAATTTGTTATCCGAAAAATCAAGGAAACAATATGAAGAAACGTATGACAGATTTATGGAATGGAGAAGTATTAATAAGTTAAATTCGTTTTCTGAGAACGTTCTATTATCATACTTTACACAAGTTTCTGAAAAATACAAATCTTCGTCCATGTGGAAAATATACTCAATGTTACGAAGTACATTAACCGTAAATAACGAAATAAATATGGAACATTATTCCAAACTGCGCGCTTTCCTGAAACTTCAGTCGGAAGGCTATCGCGCAAAGAAATCAAAACCATTTACTCCTAACGATATAAATAAATTTATTAGTGAAGCACCGGATAATATATATCTTGCAACAAAGGTAATAACTTCAAATTTGCCATGCGTTATTTTTATATAAAGTATTTTTAAGGTTGCATTGATAATGGGCATAATGGGCGCATGTTGCAGTATGGAACTCCGTTCTATGAATATTGATGATATCCCAGATCTTGCATCAGCCCATTTAATTACGATACCAAATACGAAAACAAAAACTGTACGAAAATTTACCATTACAGGCAAATTTTACGACATATGTAAGAAATATATCACTCTTCGTCCAGCTAATGCAAACAGATCTTTTTTTTAAAACTACCAACATGGAACATGCACTGTGCAAAACATTGGCATTAATAAATTCGGATTCATGGGAAAACAAATAGCCACTTATTTAAATTTGCCGAGTGCTGAATTATGCACCGGACATACTTTTCGTAGGACTTCAGCTACTATATTAGTAGATGCAGAGGGAGATATTACAGCCCTCAAAAGGCATGGCGGCTGGAAGAGCACATCAGTAGCTGAAGGGTACATAGAGGATTCCATGACCAATAAAATGAACACAGCGAATAAAATACTCAAATCAATAGAACTGGAGCCAACTACTTCTTTGAATATACTATCGATAGTGCAATGGGTGCAGTAAATATAAGTCATAATTCCACCAGTTGTGAACATTACTAATTATAGTAATATTACAATCAATATTTACAAGAATTGATGTTTTTGATTATTTAATTATCTATTATTTCTGTTTAGTTATAAATTTTCAATGATGTAGTTCGCATAAATTGTATATTTTTTTATAACATATTTATTATAAAGTTTTATTTTTTGTAGTCATAGAGAAAGTATAGTCTTCTACTCTCGTATAATGAGCTGTTATTCACTTGGATAACTTTATCCTCGTGAATAACAGCTATCATTATACGCTCGTGGAAGGATATACTATTATTGATTGTATTTACTTCTACTATAGTCCAGCCAACAAGTGCCTTTCCGTCGAATTCGGGTCTGAATTCACCTAAAATTATGAACAAGGTGTCATTCGATTCGTAAAAAAAATGTTTATTATTATTAAATTAAAAATTTTTGTGGGTAAAATTCGTTTTTTTCTAATAAATAAAAAATCGTTCAAAATATCTAAAAAATGTTGAAATAAAAAAGAAAGATTGGTTACTTTTCTAAAGAAATGGTCCCTTGTAATTTTTTTGTAAAACGGATAGTTTTGGATAAAATTAGAAAATAAGATACATTAAAAATTATATATAAATTTAAATATTTAAATTTTTATTTCGCGCTGTTTACCATCAGGCATCAATTGCTCCAATATACTGCGGAAACTGCCATTTTTGTACAAAGCCAAGTGCAATATTTTCCCACATTTCTCTGGTAAGTTGTGGTAAATAATCAGATTGCGTCTTCTTCCATATTAGCAACTGATACTTCATTTACAATATTTGACACACTTCGGTCTCCCATCCTGTAACTGTACGCAATGCTCTTGTAGCTATCTTCTGATCCCAAATATCTGCAAAAATTTATGTTCATCAGTGTTGTGTACAATAAAGTTTACTGAAGTAGTAAATTAAATTGCAGGTGCGGCAGCAAAAATCGCTTGGTTGAAATTAAGAAACTGATAATAATAATCCAGACAATGTTAATATAGCAGCAAAACCTGTTACGCCCACAGGATGAAGAAAATTAAATACTCCACTACCTACACCAAAAATCAAAAGGACAAGGAAAGATGATATCACCACCTTATTTATACAATCTACACAACGTCATGAAGAAAGAGTTCAAAAAAGGGCAACTGAAAGGATGAATTTGGAACAACAAAAAGCTCCAAATGACGACCTTTATCATTTCTTCATGTCCATGTGTGAGATCACAAAAAGAAGCCACCAGCATCACAACATATCATGAGAAACAGAGTGTTTCAAGACGTACCACAGGTTGAGGCTGATCTCTTAAATATTACTCAACAAAGAAGACATATTCAAACTTAATTTCCGCAACAACAACGGCAGTCAATCCATTCTCGAGGTCCATTCAGTCAATACACCAACAATTCTTGGTCTGCCGCACCCTATTCTACTCATTCGTCGATCTCCATGCCACTCTCATCACCTGTGACATATTACGCCAGTGATTCTAGGGGTTAATTAATTAATTAATTAACACGTTCAGAGAATAAATGTTTATTTTTGTTTCATGTTAATTTTTTTAGTACTAAATTAATAAAACAATAGCTTACCTTAAGAACACAGTTTTTCTTCAGTATCAATTGGTTTTTGGGCGTTGCACCCTTCAGAATAAATTACACTTTTAATAATATTATGCACTTCCTCAAATTGACATCTATTCAACCGAAAGTAGTTTGTAAATCGATTGTCTGAAAGTTCAGAAGTTAACTTGAATTCTCCGTTAGAGTTTCTTTTTTTCATGTAGTCACTTTTCCAAAATCATTTCTTTCTTTTTGAAATGTCATACAATAATGCCATTTGCATTTGCATTTCAGCATCAGAATCCGATTCTGAAGATAGGTCAATGAGTTCCATCATAATTAGGAAAGAATGCGTTAATATAATTTAAAAAATCAAGAATGGACGTTTAATTATCACTACACCTTGTTATTTTATAGAGAGATAGCCAGAAAACTGCTTTGCAACATGCGCTTAGCCTGTACCTCTATAACCTGCGTGCAGTTTTTTCCTATACTGTGCTGCCCTGCGTCGCTTGCGTCTCAACGTGCGCCCAGGTTTATCGTTTTTCGATCCTTCAAAGTCAGAAAAATAAAAGGACCAGCCTTATTTCCTCGAGTATAACTATTATCTTACTTTACGTGCTTTGAGCCAAAAACATTACTATGTCTATGGTTTATAAAATATTCTTTGTCTGCCTGTATATACAGGGTGTGGCTTGAAGGGTTTTGATTAAAAGTATGGCGGATACAGTTATGTTAAAAATCTAAAATTACGAAGCTGTAGGTTTTGGATGACGCTGAGTTCAAATATAAATATTGTCCTGAATGTGGCACTTCCGGTTATACCGGAAGTAGGCGTCAACTTTGTTATTTTAAATGGAATCTAATATTTTTTATTTTATTTTCGAATTTCACATGAAATTCTAGATAAAATTTGTGCACAGTATCCTATACCAAAAATGACGTATTTTCGAGATATTTCGATTTCTTTTTAAATTTTGAAAAAATCCTAGTCCACATTGAATAACGATATCTCCATTAATAACGAAGCTAGTGACGTAAAATTGTAACCATTAAACAACAAGCGCTTGCCCGTTAACTCCATGTATCCATCTCATTGATATTTCATACAGGGTGTTTTAAACTTAGCCACCAACATGCGTAATTTAAATCATTTAAGTTGCTTATTTTAAATAGAACACCCTGTATTTTATTACATTTTCCGCTGTATTTTTTTAAGCCAATTCGTTTGGTATCAGTATTCCCTATACCTAAATCCAACCACTTTTGAGATATTTCATTATCTTAGTTAAAACATAACAACACTTAATTTCAACATTAGTAAAGGGTAGGCCATGATTTTCATTATTTAAGGTGATATTTTGTTATTTTTTCATAAGTTATAATTCTAAAAAGTAACCAATAGCCTGAAAGGATTATTAATTGTGGATATCATTAAAAACGTTGACTAGGTATTTTGTATTAATTTAATTAGATAACTTACAAACAAAAATAACTAAATGTAATATTAAACAAATAAAGTTTTATAGTAAGTGTTCAAAATTAGCACCATCTACTTCTAAACATTTATGAATCCTTTTCATTAAGTTATGTCTTGTAATTCTGGAAATATGGTCGGGTATTAGAGAATTAAAAGCTAGTAAGACTCTCTGCATCATATCTTCCTTTGTCGTAACAGGTTTGGAAAATACCTGATTTTTAATGTAACCCCAAATCAGTAGAGCGGGCTGGCCAACGAAACGGACCCTGATTGGCAATCCATCTATCATCAAACATGTCGTAAAGATGATGAGCAACAGGTTCAAAGTTATGAGGAGGTGCTCCTTCTTGCTGATACCAAGCTGAAGCCGCCTCTCCATTTCTTAAAGTATGTAACGCCGGTCGTATGGCTTCTTCTAAAATGTGGCTATATGTTGTACCATTTAAATTTTTATCATAAAATTTTAATGCTAAAATTTTATCGTCTTTTATTGCACAAAAAACATTAAAACTCCAACTATCTTGGAAATAACGTTCTCGACTAACATGTGGATTTTCATTAGACCAAAAATGGGAATTATGTAGATTAAATAATCCATTTTTGCTAAACGTTGCTTCATCACACCATATAACTTTTTTTATGAAGTTTTCATCCTCTTGGGTCTTCATTAAAAACCATTCACAGAATTCTACCCTTCGAGCAAGATCACCTAACTGTAAGTGTTGCACCAAATGATATGAAAATGGTTTCCATTTGTGTTTTTTTTTAAATGCGATGAATTGTTCTCGTCGACAAAGTAAGATCTCTCTCACAATCTCTAATGGAGGCATTTGGAGAGGCCGTGAAATAACCCAAAACATTAATTTCGTTTATGTCACTGTCCACTAGTGGTTTATTTTTATTAATTTTTGTCTTAAATTGACCAAACTGACGGCAGTTTTTAAGTAATCTTCTTACAATATCACCAGTTGCATTTCGTCGATTTGAATATCTGTCTGCAAAAAGTGGCTAGTCCGTTCAACAATTCTATTACACTCGCCGTAAATAATAATAAGATTTAAAAAATCATCACTAGTAAATCCTACATTTGCCATTATTTGCTATGAAATACAAACTGGTAAAGAAAACTGTCAAAACAACAATTAACGTTCTAACTATCAAATCTTTGACTGCTATGGCCTACCCTTTACTAATGTTGAAATAATTAAGTGTTGTTATGTTTTAACTAAGATAATGAAATATCTCAAAAGTGGTTGGATTTAGGTATAGGGAATACCGATACCAAACGAATTGGCTTAAAAAAATACAGCGGAAAATGTTACGACAAAGAAAGATATGATGCAGAGAGCCTTACTTGCTTTTAATTCTCTAATATCCGACTATATTTCCAGAATTACAAGACATAACTTAATGAAAAGGATTCATAAATGTTTAGAAGTAGATGGTGCTAATTTTGAACACTTATTATAAAACTTTATTTGTTTAATATTACATTTAGTTATTTTTGTTTGTAAGTTATCTAATTAAATTAATACAAAATACCTAGTCAACGTTTTTAATGATATCCACAATTAATAATCCTTTCAGGCTATTGGTTACTTTTCAGAATTAATAACAAAATATCACCTTAAATAATGGATATCATGGCCTACCCTTTACTAATGTTGAAATTAAGTGTTGTTATGTTTTAACTAAGATAATGAAATATCTCAAAAGTGGTTGGATTTAGGTATAGGGAATACTGATACCAAACGAATTGGCTTAAAAAAATACAGCGGAAAATGTAATAAAATACAGGGTGTTCTATTTAAAGTAAGTTCCTGTTTTCCTCTCACTTATGATATGAGAAAATTTAAGGTAGCTGTTAATAGGCATCTATTGGCAATTCATTATCCCTCTATCCATCCTCCTAAGTGTTCCTGAGTGCTTTAGCACGATAGGCCTAATTTAGCCTGTTCAGGTCCACAATCATAAAAAAAAGCAACTTATAAATGATTTAAATTGTGCATGTTGGCGGCTAAGTTTAAAACACCCTGTATGAAATATCAATGAGATGGATATATGGAGTTAACGGGCAAGCGCTTGCTGTTTAATGGTTACAATTTCACGTCACTAGCTTCGTTATTAATGGAGATATCGTTATTCAATGTGGACTAGGATTTTTTCAAAATGTTTAAAAAAATCAAAATATCTCGAAAATACTTCATTTTTGGTATAGGGCATTGTGCACAAATTTTATCTAGAATTTCATGTAGAATTCGAAAATAAAATAAAAATATTAGGTTCCATTTAAAATAACAAAGTTGACGTCTACTTCCGGTATAACCGGAAGTGCCACATTCAGGACAATATTATATTTGAACTGAGCGTCATCTAAAACCTACAGCTTCGTAAATTCAGATTTTTAACATAACTGTATCCGCCATTACTTTTAATCAAAACTCTTCGCGCCACACCCTGTATAAGCTTTCAATTTGCACTGAATTTACTAAGGAAAATTAGAATTGTAACGATTTACCAGCGTTGGGAGAAAAATAGCATCTTCCGTTTGGCTTAGTTGTGACTGTGGCTTATCTATTGTTCGTTTCGGTGGCCAAATGAACAGATTCGTTACAGAGCTGTGACATTTCTAATCCTAATAAAATATGCACTATTTAAAGGTGTTATCATTTAATGACGGCGATAACTGAAATTGTTATCGAAATGTTAAGTTTGTTTAATAAATATGAACAAAAATACAAGGTTACAACTCAAGAGCTAAGTGCATTTTAATTAAGCAGCTGCACCTACTAATTGCCATATTGCCAGTTTTAAAAATTGTCACTTTATATTTCAAAATTAAAAAAAAATACATTTTTGAAACAATTAGGTTATTTTTGTTCAAATGATTAAATCGAAAAATTCAAAGTTGTATGGCCTAGAATTCATACCTGAAAAATAACTAATTTTTGAAAAGAACAACCTCGTTTTGGATTTATTTAATACCTACATCAAAATTCGGGATATTTGAACGATATTTGATTACTTTGTGCGAGTGAGTGTCGCACAATTAAAAGCAAATAATCTAATTAGAATAGTGTAATATTCTTATCTAATATTTAGATCCCCCATTTTCGAAATTACAGCAGAAATGGGCCGAACATTATACTACTACAAACCTCGTGGTGACGTCAACAGATCATAGCATAATCAAAATTGATATTAAAGTGGACAAAACACCGGTTTTCGATTATAAAGAAAATAGTAAAAACTTTGTTTGAAATATCAACCGCAATCTTCCGTGACCGCAAATAGCAAGATTGTGAGTAATTTGTCATTAATAATGATTAGTTATTTGTAATCATGTTTTCAGAATAGTAAAATTCCCTTTTTTACCTTTTTTTTAAATGAAGTCAATGTCAAGAATAAAGATCTATCAAGAAAATAATGTCATTGCTATGCCTAAAGATTTTTTTACGTTTAAAGGTCGTTTTGCGTTGGTTTGGATTGGAGCGTTAGTAATCTGTATAATCTGACAAACAATAAGTGTAAAACAGGAATAGAATCATGTTTTTATTTTTAATCCTTTTCATAAAAATTTAATAGTAAATTATCAACACCTTTGACCAAATTTGATATGGTTTGTCACAATTATCAACCATCAGTAACAAAGGTTAATCCCAAAGATACACACGCCACTGATCGCGAGAAGATAACCTTCCAAACAGCTGTTGAATGAATGTTGATGAGTGGTATTGACCCATAACAAAAAATTCTAAATGGGTAAATAGAATTTGTTTTTATCTAATTCTATAAACTTTATTTTACTATTTTAACTGTGATACACCGATTTTTTTAACACGCTAAGATTATGGATGTTTTTATGTTGCTTTTTTTATCAATTATCTCGATTTTATTTGGAATCATCATTACACTAGTTGTACAATATTATGTGTTATTAAAATACTTTGACAAAAACCCTACAGCTAATCCACCAAAGAAACCACATGACGAAGTATTTACTTTACCTGAGGTAAGTAGAAATTCATTAAATTACCCATTTTTAATTAACCGTTTAATAAGACATTAAAGAAGAAGCTGGAAGCAGAAGGACAAGATAGTACTGACTCAAGCATGGCTATTAGCTTAATGCTTCAATTTTTATTTCACGAACTCAGACATTCTGACACTATTAAGCGATGGCTGTATAAAAAATTATCACTAGAATTTGAAGAACTTATCACTAAAACAACTACAGGAAAATTTTTTGATGCTGTTACTGTAAGTTTACATTATATTTTTATCTTCTTTTTATAACAATTATTGCAGATTAGAGATATGAATTTAGGATCACAATTTCCAAATGTAAAAAGTATTGGGGTTGAAAGTGTTAGATTAGATAAGACTGAAGGGCATATCGATACTTTAAATTTATGTGTTAAATTAGATTATTCTGGTAATTTTTTAATATCTGTAGATGCTAAAATGAAGTTTGGAAAAACTGCTTATTTGTCGATTATGGGTAAATTTATGCTTTTTCAGGAATAATTATTTTATTACCTTTTATTTTAGTAAAACAAGTTAATGGTTTAGCGAGATTACAATTCACGAGGCTTCCTTATACTCATTGGAATTTTAGTTTTTACACTGAACCAGAGTTGGAACTTGCAGTTGAATCCCACTTTCAAGGGCGTCAGTTACAATCCAATGTTACAAATCTAATTGTTAATCAAATTAAAAAAGCAATTAAAAGGAAACACACATTACCAAATTATAAAATTCGGTACGTAGTAATACCTTTTGGTTACATTTGGAATGTAAAATATCACTTCATTCTTTAAAATTATAGTTGTTTAATTACCCTATCAGTAATAATTACTAATCAAAAATGGGTAAACATTTAATACCAATATTGATTTATATATTGAGAGAGAAAGTTACCATCCTGTATATAAGGTTAAAGAACTAACTGAGGCTAATATAGATCAATCTAATTTTAAATTTAATCATTAACTCATTTATATTTATTAAAAGGTCGATAAAGTGTTTTTTTTTTCTATTGGATATTTTAAACAGTTGTATGAGTAATGTTATTAATCACTTATGAGATGAAAGTCGTTATAAATTCAAATTTTTTAATTATTCAAGTATTGGTGCTATAAATATTGAAAAACAATGTTCAAACACATTATTGAAAAATTTTGTCAGCTGGCTTATGCAAAAGTTGAATGCAGTGGCTTTTCAAGCTTCTGAGTTATTTTGAACAAAAGAAAATAAAATTAGCACTCTTCTTTCCCCGCAGCTCCACAATCCTTACTACGCAAATCCACCATAAACAAAAATCGCTGGGGTCTGGATATTTAGGTGCTAAATACTTATGTTAAGTTTAAGTGCAATTGCCTTCAATTTTTTGAGTTATCGTGGAGGAAGAAAATCACATTTACCTCTCTCACCCCTTACCCCTTAAACTGCAACTACCAAAAATCACTGGGGTTTAGACGTGTAAGTCATATATTGTAGTGTCCCAAGGTGGCCTATCCTTAACAAGTTAAATGCCATGCCGGGCCTGTAGGACTGGCACTAATATTTTCCACCATGCCATATCAGTCCTAGGGGATCGGCATTGAAGAACACATTTTTCAAATGAATATATCATGCGATCGGCTGTATTCAGTACATATTTGTTACTTGCAATGGACCGACACCACCTGTGCAAATGTAATGCACCATCTAATCATGGGAGTAAAGCTACATAAGAGTAGTTGTAATGGGAAAATAAAAATGAAGAAAAATTCAAAATAATATTTTTATTACAAATTATTATTAGTTTGTATCATGTTATTTGCAAGAATAAAACGTTAATCTTAAAAAATATTTACTTATGAATAATGTTAAAACATTCTAAACATGGAGAGGATTGACCGTCGCAATTTTGACAAATTGTATTAACTTTTTTGTTTTGTTCTTCACCATCTGTCGACCCTTTCTTCTACTAATATAACTAAACTTAACTTAACCTTCACGTCATTGACAAAACAATCCCTGCCTCTTATTTATTTTTCATTCACAATCTTTCTCCATGCTTTCCTATCTCTGCACAAGATTCATAAATTGTCTCTGGCATGTCCTTTTATTTTTAAAACTCCTTACGTTTCTTTTATCATACTTCTTACTACATTCAGGAAAGTTTTACGTGTCCTACCAGGCACGGCCTTACCTCTAACCTCACCCACATATATTTGCTTCGTTAATCTTCCGTTGTTCATTCTCTCAACGTGACCAAACCAACGTAATGTACTACTTTTATATCTATCCATCATCGTCTTTTCCTCACCACACTCCGTCAGTATACATTCATTTTTTATCTTGTCCCTTCTTGTTTTACCACATGCGCTTCTCAGGAATCTCATACCCACTTCATTTATTTTTCTTTCGTGCTTTTTTTGACATACCCATGTCTCACTTCCATATAGTACTGACGGAACGAATACGCCATTATAGATTGCTCGTTTCGCAGCTAGGCTCATGCTTTCGTTTCTTATTATCGTCCACATACTTCCAATCACTCTCCTTTCAGCATTGACGCTTCGTGCAATTTCGCCAGCTATACCATTCCTCCGCTTTTTCCACAATCTTAGTTTTGTTCATGTTTACCTCTAGGTCCATTCTCTCACAGAATGTATCATACTTCCTCAGAGCAGTTTGTAGATCATCCACACTGTCACTTAATAAGACTGTGTCATCTGCATACACCAGAAGTCGTACATTTACGTTACGAACCATTATACCATTTGTAATGGTACATGCTTGTCTAACACATTTATCCATTGAACAAACAAGGTGATATCACACAGCCTTGTCGCACTCCTTGCTCAATATTAAAGTATTCACTCACATCTCCTGTCACCCTAAGACATGCTCGGCTACATGATCGACACATCCTCTCCCTGGCTTGAAGCCACCCTGCACATCAAAAATCTTAGTTTGTGTAGTTTCTCGTACTCTATCAATCAGTATTCTTCCAAGTACTTTACCAGACACGCTGAGAAAAACTTATTCCTCTGTAGTTCTTGCAAACACTCTTGTTCCCCTTACCCTTATACTGTGGTACAATGATCGTGCTCTTCAAATCCCTCAGCACTTTTCCACCCCTAAGGCATACATTGAATAGTTCACTACATAATCTTCATATAAGCCTTGTACCTCCATACTTTAGCATGTCACCAGTGATTTTATCTACACCTGGTCCTTTACTGTTTTTCAACCTTCCTACCGTTTTCTCTACTTCAGTTATCCCAATATCCTCTGTTTCATTCACATTCCTTCAACATTCTCCTTATTTAACTCTTCAGTCTTACTTGCCTCACTACTGTACAGCTTTCTGAAATATTCTTGCCAGCATTTCCTCACTTCACTATCGTCCCATACTATTTCATTGCTCATATTCATCACTCCTGCCTGTTTTAGGCCACGTTTTGTATTTTTGACCCATTTCCAGAAGAGTTTTTTTGTTTCTCTCAAAATCATTCTGCATTTTCTCTCGTTCCACAGCCATCGCTTCCTCTTTACTTATTCTCACTACATCCTTCGCTTCTTTGATTCTTAATCTGTGCACCTCATACAATCGTTTTTTCTCAGTTTTTTTTTTGCTGCAATCATTGCCATGTACGCATCTTTTTTCTTACATACTACCTTTTTTACCAATTCATTCCACCAAGCACATTTTTTCTGTCTACCTACAGTCGCTCTTCCACATATCCGCACGGCACAATTGACAACACAGTTTTTCAAGCTTATCCATGCACTTTCAACGTTAGTGTCTTTTATTTGTTCGTTCCACACTGTTTCATTCACATTCAACTCTTTACTCACAGCATCTGAGTATTTAATTCTCGCACCATTATCCACTAGTTTGTCTACCCTAATTCTGGACGTTCGCACTACGTTTGCTTTCCTTCTCCAGACCCACTTTTGCCCTAAACACACTCGATACAACCAAAAGTGGTCAGATCCACACTCCGATCCGGGCATTACTTTTGTGTCTTTCACCAAGATTCTAGTCATTCTTCATACACTATCAAGTTTGTCATACTTGCATATACATATGCACATTTTTATGTTTAAACCACGAATTAGATACAAACAGGCTTCTCTCCACACAGATGTACACCAGGCGTTCACCATTCCCATTGGCTATTTGGTCTCCGAACTTTCCTGGAACGCATTCAATATGTTCTGTCTGTACACCCACCCATCCGTTCATATCCCCCACTATTATCACTCTTTCGTTTGCCTTACATACGTTCAACACGTTCCTTACTTCAGTCCAGAAGTTCTCACACTCCTGGTCTCTTTCTCCATTCACCGGTGCATAGCATACAATAAGAAAAATTCTTCGAAACTCCACATTCGTTCTAACCCACTGTAACATCCATTATTTCGGATGTTACATTATTTAAGCATTGGTTCACTGCTGTTCCTATTATGTTCTTATTTAACGTTGTTCTCATTATGTTATTTTCCTAAAGTAAACCATTTAATATTCAAAATCGTTAATGGTCACTCTTACTTAACACAGATTTTTAGAATTTGGAACCACTGGTTACAGTTGGTAACATTGAATGTTATTTATATTTAGTGAGTTCTTAAAAAAAGAACGTTTCTTCTTCCTGTTAAAATTGGTGCAAGCCATGCTTTGATACCTAGAAGAATCAAATAATTTCTGGATTTATTTTATCCATCGACGAAAGTCCAATTTATATTTGTTCTTCAGTATAAGAAATGATTATTTGGTATTATTTATTTCTACGCATTTTGCGGGTATAAAAGGTTATTAAAAGCGTTCAGCCATCACCACAGCTATCTTGTAATTTAAAACTACTTTAAGGAAAATACTTTAAATATCGCGATATCTAAACTTTGGTTACAAACATAATTTTGTGAACCTCGTGAAGAGGTTCGACCTCCACTTCGAGCTCCATTTTGACTTCCACTTTCACTTCTACGTTTATTTCTACTTTTACTTTACTCCGGGGATAACTCAGACAACCATAAACGTACTTTTATTCGTTCAATAACTACATGCACAATTGGATGGATTGCTAACTGCTTCTCACTTTTGGTGAAATGTCACATTGACTGGAGAGTGCCTTAACTAATAGTACTGAATATCACGAAGACCTGTAACTAGCTCCAACAAAAGGAATAATCCCACAGCTAAGTTAAACTATAATTATATACCTTTGTGTGTGAATGCAAATACACTATAAAATTCTGTAAATGCACAGCGTGCCTTACCTTGTCATAGGTTCACTTAATATAATTTCACTTTAAAAATTTTATATAGTTATCTGCATTAGTGTTAAATCAAAGTCACTATTACACCATTTCAATGTATTGACTATATTTATTAACTATATAATGTTTAAATATTCGTCTCATTGGGAGACTAATGCATAATTGACTGCAATTGTTTAACTAATTTATTATTTGGTTTTTATTATTGTACATTGTACACTACATTTAAAGTTTTAATTAGCAATGGCAATTTTGATGCTATAAATATAATTCTTCTTTTACTAAAAAGATATTGTAAACTCGAGCTTCATTAGCTTGGGATCATCCTAATTTAATTTAACTTGACCTGTTTGTTACATGCTTCATTTCATTGTTTTTTTATTAGAATCACAGTGAATTACTGTACTACCTTTTCTTAATTTAAACAAAAGATAATTGCAACATTCAGTTATTTTTGGGAATTACATTATTGGGAATAAAAGTTTTTGGTACTAGTTTGTCGATTATTACTATTTATATATAATTTGTGTATGTATAAACTTTCCTAGTCCTATTTCCGTTTTTTTGCATACGTGCTCAACAGCGGTGCACGTTACACCACATTACTCTGAGAGATACCAATTCTCACTGTTTAACACATCTTTTCGCTTTCACTTACGATCACCCTAACTCCTTTTGCGCCATGCACTTCAGTCTCAATTCCTGACCATAGTGCTAAGCTACCATCCTCCATCTCCACAGCACACTTTCCTTTGCGTTTGTCTACGTTACCCACAGAATATCAAGGTGCCTTTCGTTTATTACATTCACAATTTCAAATTCATTGCCATGCATACCTCTAACATTCCACGTACCGACTCGCCATTCATTCCTTGCACAGTCGTCACCAACGGGACCTGTCTGTTTCGACCTTGACCGCCTCTTGTAGTCAGGTCGATCCGAGGCAATTGTATTGTTCTCTTGAGTAATACCATAGCGAGCAGACCGGTTACTGGCCAAATCGTGCACCGGACGATGTCGCATTCCCTACTAACGTTATCGTGCTACTACCGGACAGTTATTTGTCTACTGCCCCGGCACGGAAAGAGATAGAAATATAGACAGTGAAGAAAGATATAAATAATAGAGTGTATACTTACTGTATGAATATCTAAATGTACATATACATATACATTTTTTTTCACGTTTATTCAATTGAATGGTTACAATAAATAACGATAATGGCCCTGTCAGCTCTCCCGACTTTAATTGCCTACTTTTAGGATTAATTAATTACAATTAAGATCAAACATATTAACAAAGGTAAAAGTTTAAATTATGAATTTGCAGTCCAGACAATATGCAATACAAAGTTATAATTAAACTTAAAATCACATATTGTACCAAAAATAACAGTGAAATCAACCTTCAAATTAGAAAATAAAGAAAAAAATGTTCAAAAACTTACCACTTATATACGGATCTGCCATGCATAGTCACATCTTTTGTGTTTTATATTTGTGTCAGTACGATGGTATGAGTTTCAACAATGATCTGGCATGGGTTTTAAAGGAACCGTAGTGTTCGTAGAAGTTCAATGCCATAGCAATCCCAAATATTATTTACTCGCTTTTTTTATTTAAAGAGGCATTTCACACGTTACAAAATTCTACTGTTTAGATTATTATTATTTTTGTTTATTGGTAATATTCAAACCCATAAAAATCTATTCAGTAACTTCGTACTTTTATTTAAATTAGATTGTTCACTAATGCGACTTTGCTGTTATTTGCGAAAAGAGAAATTATTTAATGACTTTAATGTAGAATTTCGACTACAAATGAGAGCTATCCTCTGGCCCATAATTAAAACTCAGTACGGGCTATACGCAGAACAGCATTGCCGCTACGGAGCTATCTGGTATCTCAGGACCGTACGCGCTTCATAAAGGACAATCTACCAATTATTACTGAATATCATCTGTAATTTGTTATAAGTTACCGATGATATTTTTAACCCATTAACACCGGAGTTTTTTAATTTTAGTTTTTGATGATTTCAGTGGATTTTATGAGTTTAGTTTGCCTTAAAATGTACTAAAAGAATGATTAAAAAAAAGTTTTATGAAATTTACAAGAAAAGTGGTGGGTCCATATGGGCCCGCCAGGCGCGTTCCTAATAAAATTGATTTACAAATAAAATACATATAATTATTTTTTTTTTAATATTTATATTATAAAACAGCAGTGTAATGACAAAATTTACATCTATGTGGTATGAAAGCCCTTGAAACAGGAAATACAAAGACCAACTTGACATCGTCCTGCTTTTCCCAGAGCAATTTGCTGCGGCACGCCGAGTTCTTTTCCCTTCCGGCACTGGAATTACATAATGTTCAAGCCTGTCTTGTCTTATATTAGCAGCTACGCGAAATCTTTCACCTCCCGGAGTAGATGGGCTGCCCCGTTGGCTTAAAGGATTCTTATATCTGATCAGATATGACTAAAATCGTATATAATTAAAAACCAATAATTAAAATTATAAAATCACTTTATATTTACTTGTGCAATAGCTCGTCGAAATTCTAGTTGGCTTATATGTCGACCCGTTTTTCGATAGATAATCCAAGCACTTTGCACAGCAGCGTCCAGAAAATAGGTAAATATTGGCCAATACCACTACTTTCCCCGGATTCCAACACGATCACTGAAACAATACAAGAACAGCAAATGTGTATAAAAATAATTATTATTCTTATACTTAGTTTGATATATTTTGATATATAAGATCGGTGCCTCCCATGTTTTTGTTGTACTCAGAAAATGCATATGGCCTTGGGACTGAATTTATTTTCTTGTCCTGTCTAGAATATCTATCCACATTTCGTAAAAACATTCAGATAATTCCACTGGATCCATTTCACTGTAGTATGAATAATTGGCATCTGGAAATCGGGGATATGAAAACTCCAAATCAGCATTTTCATAGAATTCAAGTGAAGGTTCTTTTTCTAGGTTGAAATTGGATAGGTTGTTCTCATTGCCAATAGTCTGTTGGGAGGAACTATTTATTTCATTTGTCAATTCAGGATATCGGGGTTCATTGTCATGGCCGCCAAGTCTTTTATTGCTAACAAAACAAATTTCGACACCTGCTTGAAGTTGACGTTGGCTAAGGTTGTCCGCAAACCCACCTTCATCTTCATCTGCGGAGTCTCCGTCCGTTAAAACCTCACTCTCTGGGGGCTCTATAAAGAAATCTGTCACTTCGTCTTCATTATCCGAAGCGTACGGAATATCTTGCGCTTCGTGAACCGTGAGATCCCTAAAATAAAGAAAAAAACAATAATTAGCATTTTTCCAGGAAAACGCCTAGCGGTCCCATATGGGACCAGTGACGTTTACACACTAATATAATCAAAAGTTAAATCTTAAAAAAATTTTGAAGATAAGGTATTAAAAATGTGTACTTTTAAATAACTTTTACCAATAATTAGACTTAGGCAATAATTTCTAGAATATACTAAAAACTACTTACACCAATTTTGTCGTTATTTTTGTCCATTGCACAAATTCACTAAAAACAAACGCCTACCACGGTCAACTAAAGGTCAAAATGCGCACAAAAACGGCTTGAGTTAACTCTCTAACACGTCTAAAACCATACTGACAAGTTTTGCGCCGAATGGAAACGCTCGCGTCTGCGCTTCAGTTTAAAAATTAGGGAAAGGGTAAGTGGGTCCATACGGGCCCACCAGGCGCTAATGGGTTAAATAATATTATTTTACCAAATGTTTTTTTTTAATATCGTGATCTTTCCCATTTAAAATACACTATCGTATGCTTCCACACTGATTTATAACTGCGGGCCAGAGTGTAGTTATTAAGCTATTTTATCTATTTATTTGCTTTTTTTATACTTTGTATTACGGATTCGATCTAGTTATTTATTTTTATCATTTAAGCTAATAAAACAATTCTTATGACAATGCTTACGTTTGGATTTGTTATAGAAAGGCGTTCATTGCAAAGATGAATCACATCTGATATTTTTCCTACAGTTACATATACGTATTTATGATTGTTTTTTACCCCGCGCTACCGTGGGATAAAACAAGTTATTTTTTATTAGTTCTCTATAATTCATTGTTATTGCAAGAATGTTTACGTGTTTGAGTTCAATCCTTAGACAAAAAGGTGTTATTTGCGCTTTAAGTTTACTTTGCAATGTTAGGAGTTTTAACAATCACATCTGGTAAAAGAGTCGTATTTTACATGTTACAAAACTTACTTCTACTGGTTAGATTATTATTATCCCTGTTTATTATTAATGTTCAAACCGCTAGGTAGAAAAATCTGTGCAAAAGGTTACCCTTACGGTACAGTTGATTTAGAAATTGTCACTTTAACACGTATTTGTTTCACTAACGGAATATAGAAGCTGGAGCTACCTTAAACACGTCCTATCGCTTTGACGACGCGACACACTACTAATATCTTCGTAATATTTCCTAATTTTATGATTCTTTCCTGGGATTACAGTAAACTAATGACGTTTTGTCTTCGAGTAGTGACATTTTCAGCATACTCTTTCTGACAAAAATATTTTACTATTTCTTTACGAAATTGAACAATTCCCATTTTTTTATTGGTAACTTCTACGAATAGTATGTAGGCGTTTACCAGGGATGTTTTCAATAGTAGCTCGATGGCTAACTTTCCATACCATTTGAGTTTTTCACAGTGGACAAGAATAGGCTTTTATTACATCCAACAAATCTACCCCAACTTTTGCTTTATTATATTCCACAACCATTAGTGGTTTTGTGACAAATGCTCTATCTTTTATCTGTACAATTTCGGTTTAGGTAGAATGTTGCATTGATAACATAATTACATTATTACTGTATCTTTCCAGTTGAGAAAAGTTATCCCTCTGCTGTTTTTGACTGCAGCAATTTCCTCGACTTTTATTTTCTTTCCAACAATATCTTTTGGAATTGCCTTCCGATCACGCCTTATTGTACCAATTGGTTGAGTATTTTTATCCAGCAACTTGTTATATATCTACGCTAGTGTACCAGTTATCTGTAAAAATTATCCGGTTATATCTAGTATGGGTTCGCGTAATTCCATAACTACTGCTGTGGGGATAGTTTTGGTTTTCTGCAATGTTTTTCCAGCATAAATCTGTAAATTGTATGTGTAGCCATTTCCACAACATAACTTGAAAACTTTGATGCCATATCTATATCCTTTTTGCTTATTATACTGTTTCGTCAGTAACCTTCCTATGGAATTATTGATTCGTCAACGCATACAGTTTTAGAGGTGTGTACAGGGTCTGGTAATTTTTTAGAAGAAAATTTACGAAGTTACTTACTTTATGTAATCTATCTCCTTCCTGGTATTCATCGTTATTTGCAAAATGAATCATTTTTAGAAGGATCTCAAACCTATTTCAGGACATCAACACTTGATGCAAAAGAATTTTTGAACAGAATATCTTGACTCCAATAATCTGCAATTGCTGGTAATTTCTCGATACCCATCAAGCCAAAGAACCGTTTTATTTCGCTCTGTTGGAGTCCACTCATGTAATCGGGAAGATAGACCTGTATCTGTACTAGTCAAGAGCTGAATGGCATATAAATTTGTCTGATCCAATGTAAGGTCCAATATTGAATCAGTGAGAACAGCAGAAAAGAATTCTCCTGGTTTAGCTACAGCTAACATACCATCTACATCACAGTTTACGCCATGTTCTACTGAAAACGGGGCTAGTTTTACTTGTAAACTTTTGGTATTTGTCCATTCAATTCATTTTGAACAACCTGCCAGAGATTCATTCACGTTCTTTGATACAACTTCTAAAAATCATATAAGAGTAAGTCACTAAATTACTAATTATGTAAGTATAATATTACCCTTCAGTTGATTCTCTTGTAAATTATCAATCATCTCTGTTTGCTAATCAACATCTTCCACTTCATGTTCATCTGCAATATAAACACCCCATCAAATAAAATATTCAAAATATACTTACTTGCAACGGAAGAGTCATCTGAAACATCGGAATCCAATTCGAAATTTTTGTCGATTACCGAAATATCGCAGTCACTAAAATCACGAAAAACTCATCTTCATCCGACATATTTATTAGTCGTTCAAGATCTTCTTCTGATAAGGCGTGTTTTTTGCCAGAAGACATTCTGTACATAACGTAACTGCCTAATACTCACTGATAAACTAACTTGTATCGACAAGGTAACTAGCGTGCGTCGACAGAATGACACTAGTAGGACCGGCCGTGGTGAAGTAAGAGTGGGTACGTCCAACTACGCGTCGGGCCTATAGACCCGACAATCAAAGAATGTCAATTTTAGTTTAAATATATGTCCAATCATAATGAGAGGTTGGAAGTTAATTGTCACATGATACCACGTCTCAAAACCCTCTTGGCTTGTCAGACCTAAATAAAAAATTTGCGATGACCGTTAACTTGTTGAAAGTGTAATTTAAAATTACTCTCAATAATTAAAATACTATAAAATCTGTAAGAGCATAATATTGACCGTATTCGTAATAACGCAGATTCAAGAAAAAAATCGCTAATGGATGTATCTTGACTTGACTGACAATAATGCTACTCTTACTTAAATTGCACTACATTGACTTTCCTGGCAATAATTAAAACATTAGAATTTATTTATAAGTCTAATATTTAATTACTCGCAATGCCCAAATCAGATAAAAAAGAATTGACCGTCTTCTGGTAGGTTACGCTGTGTTATGTGAATGAGATAGGATTGGATGGGGTTAAGTATTTGCATCATAGTGGGGCAGGAAAACAATGAAATTATTCAATTATTCAAATGAGAATTAACCAGCTTTGCGCAATGCTGGTTTAACCCGTTAATTTGCGAAACTGGGAGAGAACCACCAAGAAACCCCAGTTTATTAATAAATAAGTAATTTCACAAGTACATTAATAAATCAAAGAAAAAAATAAAGAAAAGGTTCAATATGTCAATACGACAAAATACCATTAAATCATGTTAAAGTGCGTACAAAATTATAAAACACAATAAAAAAACAAACAGTGAAATCACGCCCGTAATTGTGTCATAAATAAATCAGAATAAAAATTCTAATCATGTGGGCGTTCTGCATCCAATCATACCAGCATTTAGGTTAACAATGACACGAAAATAGGCAAGGAATTAACACATACACGATTGTATGGTGAATAAAAACACAAAAATATATACGTACAATTACACTAAATCATATATGTATATATATATATATATATATATATATAAATCAGTTCGTAGACAAACAATTTGAAATCAGCTAGCTGAATAAAAGACACCTAAAAAATCATTAAAACAAAGCCTTGCAAGGGTAACGTCATAATAAATCATTTACAAAACAAAGTGACAGATAACCTTCCCGCAAGCAATAACGCGAAAGTTTGAGTGACTACGTTAGAAACTGCAGCATCCCTTTCTCAGCTTAAACGTTCATCTAACCATCCCTCTGCATTTAAAAACAATAAGAATGGATTAGTTTAACAGCAAAGTTGGAATTCGAGATGGTTTTAATGTCATCTGAACCCGTTTTTGTAAACCCCGGTATCGTTAATAACAACAATTAAGCGAGGTTTATAATGTCACGTTTGTCCACGCATTAAGTCCCCTACGCGGGCGAAAATATTAGTAAACAGTCAACAATGCCAACTCATACCAGCACTGAGGGAGAGACACTACTGTCTGACGCGAAGTACTTTTCTTTTAAGAGATAAATTACTACCCTTTGTTATCACGAGACAATTCTGTGCGATTCAATATCTCGTGATAACCAGATAGCACCTTCTTGCAAGGCAATGCCAGATTTTTAATAGGTTACACCGGATTGTTGAATTGCTTGCTATGAGCTTTAATCTACATTCAAATACCTACTTACGCTTGAATATAATCATTTAGTTAATCACTTATTACAGACACTTAATGGATTAACGTATACGGTGTAAACTCAAGGCGGTGGCGATTATTTGTAGATATACCGTTTTCACGCCCGCTTCGTGAATTAAATCCCAAACTTTTGAGATTATTTACCGATACATTTGTTTACCTGACCACTTACATTAAAGCCAGCACAGAAAGAGAAGGATAATTTGGTGGTTTTAGTTTTTATTAAAACGGAAATGATAATATATTGATGGCCACAATGGTTTACAATTATGGTTTGTACTCAAATAATCAGAACCGTACGACTTATCAAACCTCCAACTGCAACAAACTGTTTTACACCCAAATTCACCCTCATTTTTGTAATTTAAAAAAATAAATATTACGTGCGAATATTTTTATACTTATTATTAAACAAAGTAGTAATTTTTGTATATGCACTCGTCCGTAGCAAACCCTATAGGTCTCGAATTTCAAAGTAACAAACAATGACGTCTTTCGATTTGCGGTATTTTCCAATGTGATTAATTACTAACTGGCGACGTTTTTACCCAGAATCCTTCGGTAAAGGCAATTTCGAGAGAACACTTGTTGTCTACCCCAACATTTTTTTTCTTTTCAACCCTTGATTACATACATTCAAATATTAGTTATATAAAATATTGAAAATAAAATATCCCGAAAAATATGAAATTACGGTGTTAACAAGACATTAAAACCAAAAAATGGTATTATTACAATTGCAACGCAGAGCGGTAAAATTGCGTAGGGACTATCGGGGTTTCTCGGGCGCCAATCTAGGTAACCGGTGGTCTAGGGTCCTAGATTCCTCTTCGCGGGAGGTGGGCAGTGAAAGCGGACCGAGCAGAGTCAGAGAAGACCAGGGTCTCCAAAAGATTTAAAGTGGGACCGGTATTTAAGACTTCTGTCCTTGTTGAGTCGGAAATGCGCGGTCCCGGTAGTATGAATTCGAACAAAAAAATTATTGGCGAAAAATATTACTCGTGATACAGAGGTCGGAAGAAAATGTTTCCCTAGTCGGATAGATAATGAAAAAAAAAATAGGTTTTATACGTTGTAAATTAGACAACAAAACGATTCGTCAAACGGTAAAAAAATAAATCAAACTATTGGTGTCAGTTCGAGAAAAAATTTGTTATCGCATGGATTAGTTTAATTTATATTTATTGGACAAAAGAAAATACTTGTAATAGACACCCGGTGAAAAAATGGGTAATTATGGTGCAGGGAAAACTAAAATTTTGCGTTAATAAGTAAACCAAGAAACAAGAATTTACTCCAATGATTACGGATATCAATAAAAAAATAAAAAAATATTTGTGGCTGTAAAAACCTAAATTCCTAAAAAAAATCAAACTAATCGTATTTGCCTAAACAACCTATGTACTAATAAAGAGGAATATTATATATATATATATATATATATATATATATATATATATATATTGCGAATCGCAAACAACAGTCAATCACTGTTGTTCAGTCGAAACAAAATGAACTACTCCAATGATTAGAATAATAATTGAAAAATAAACTCTTTGATTATGATTATGTGTAGCCAACATTGACAGGAAACTTAAATTAAATTCTTAATAATAAACAATAATTCTGAACTAAACTGTTTCCATTTGTTGGGAATTAATTTAACGCAGCTATCCAACTATAAATTTAGATTCGAACACGCCTATAAACTTAAATGGTTCGAGCCAAAAAAAATCCAGTAATATGTCTGCGGAAAATTAGGCTAGTGATCCTAGGACAATTAATTAAACGTAATTGATGTACTAAAATGGTGTTCAGTAGTTGTTACTTGATTAATTTACTTATATTAGAGCATTACTAGCACATAACCCGAAAGCGTTATTCAAATGGTGATGTTAAGGAGAACAAAATAATTGCATGACGATGTGTCACGTTCAACCTTAGATTTTATTGCTGTAGTATAAGTAGGAATATCTTTTTATTCAATTGACTTTTACTGAAGTAGTAAAAATTAATTTTATTTCATACCAATTATAAACAAATAAACCCTGAGTTATAGTAGAGAATTATAGATCTGTAACTGCCTCTAATGTATTTTGACAAATATTTGCAAGCTTGTCAGTTGATATATCCATGGTAACAATGCCTACTTAATTTTTAAATGTTCGTTTAATTTTAATAACCAACAAAATTTTGTTTTCATATTTCATTTACAATGATATATGAAATAAAATTATTTATCTATCACGTGAGTTATGTATGTTATTAACCTCGGGCAACTTACAATCCCCCGGGACTAACGTCCCTCGGTATTTAACACTCTCATAACTCCCTTGATGTATATAAATTACTACAATAACGCTCCAAAGTTGTATACTAAGGCTATACAAATTAGAAAATTGGGAAATAAAATTTTAGATTTAGTTGGAATATCTGTGGTAATACTACGTACTGAAAATTGTAATCTAAAAATAACGTTATTTACAGAATCCAATAAAAACAAAAAACCTAAACTATTATGTGAGTCGCCGTATCAACCGATTAAGATGTTCCGCTATCCTTTTTTTTCGGTTAATTACAAAGCAATGTTTAGTTCAACCCGTATTATTTATTAGGGCGGACTAACGGAAAGTAAATCATAAAACAGGTGGATATTGTTAAGCGGAAATAATTACATATACGGACTATATACGCGGTAACGTAAGCGGAGTGTTAAGACGTAGTTTATAAGCCCGCATTTTTAATGGCCACTTTTTCCAAAAGTTTATTCACCACCCCTCTATATAAGTATTGGTATTTCCCTTGCTCGTCACTACATCTGCTTTTCTTCTTCGATCCAGTCAAAACAACCACGTTTAAGTCTATTTCGTCAAGTTCTTTAACTACTTCTTGCATTTTTCCTATAATACCTTGTACGCTCCAGGTAGCTATTCTCAAAGTCCTTTTCCGTCGTCTTACATTAGACTAGGTAATCCCTGTCAGTTGCTAAGCTACCGCCGACATATCTCTCAGTGTCATTAAGGCACACAAGCTTCCACACCCGATAAAAGGTACCTTCGTCAACGTGTCTTCCTAGAATGTTTGGATGCTCCTAATAAGGCCACCCTCCGTCGCTGAATTTATCCAAAAATCTAATGAGCTCCAGAAGTACAAGCTTAAATACAAAATTTGAAGCACATACGTGTTGTCGTTCTAGAGTTATCATAACACGCAAATGCCAACTTAAAAAATAATTTCAAAGCCGTCCGCTTCTATAAATCATCGACAATACCGTTTAAGTATTTTCAGTCTTATTTAATTCATTTTTATGTAAAATTAAATTTTTTTTTAAAAATATGTCTACACGTTTTCTTATAAAATTAATTGTTATATTGCAAACATTTGAATTTTCTGTCACTAAATTACGCGTAGTATCAAATAATTGAATAGAACATAATTAATCGATATATTTAAGGTCCATATTGTTGGTATTTTTATCTTTGAAATATACAGCTGTTTCAGAAATGTTTGATAAAAACCAAAAACTGATTCTAATAGTCTCCCTCTGTCGCTGAATTTCTTGAAAAATCTAATCAGCTCAAGGAGAAATAAGCTTAAACACGAAATTTGAAGTACGTTCGTGTTGTTCTACACACACGCAACCACGCGCGCGCACGCACACGACACTCGCACACGCGTCTTTCATATGTGACTCTAGTTTGGAACAATACATTAGAACAATTTGATGCAACAGTTGTAGTCGGTTTAGATATCTCAAATAAGCACATGACCAAGTGTGGCATAAGTGTTTACTTGCCAAACTCACCTTGTTTGGGTTGAATAATAAGCTCACATCTGAGTTTTTAATTTCCTTGATAAAAGACGAATACAATTCGTAGTTGATGGCGTGTTTTCTAAAGAAGGAGCATTAACGTAGTCGTGCCACAGGAATCCGTTATAGCGCCTACACTTTTTCTGTTATACATAAATGATGTTATTTCTTTAACGACTAACCAGGTCCATTGCTTTGCGGACGACAACGCTCTTCATTGTGGTTCATCTCGGTCTGCTCATAATGCTAACCCACTTTCCATCTCAAATCAAGACATTAATGCTGAAATGGCAAATTCAATCAACAAAGACATTCAACGTATGTCTGAATGGGGAAGTAATCTAGGTAAATTTAATGATAATAAAACTCAGTGTTACATTGTGTCCCCCAAAAAAATCGATCATTTCCTGTTGCAAGTATAAATGGCTCAGATCTTAAGTTTTCAGAATCAATTGCTATATTGGGAATGACTGCATCTTCAAATATATCATGGGTTGACCTTATGTGAACTACTAAAGCAGCTGCTTGTAAAATAGCCTGTGCAGATCTAAGCAGTACTTTACCTCCCTACAACTCTTTCTGCCCTACAAGGCCCAAATTCGACCTCATCTAAAATATAGTTTTCACCTGGGGTTGGTACTCTCCAATATGCTCTCGATATCTTTGATCGTATAATAAAATATTAGGCTTTAAATGACCCATCCCTTGAACATAGAAAAATTGTTTCAGTTATTCCTGTACAATGGCTATTGCGCTGCTGAATTATATTTTTGGATACCGTCTCGGGCTATCTTTGTTAGGAATACTCGATTCGCTCATTCAGCAATATGCAGTACAAATTTATAGTCGTACTAAACGGGCGCGATCCATATTCTACTCCGGAATGATCTCTCTAGTTTCTGTTTTTCTCTTACTTATGAAAAATTTAAGTGCTTTAGACTAAATTTAACCTGTTCAGGCCCACAATTTGAACGAGATATTAAATTTATGATATTAAAGTTACTTAAAAAAGATTTGTCAGAGTGTAGCAAACTCATCCACTCGTACATTCGATTACTTAACATTTCATACACCACAGATTCGTCTCGTTAAAGAATCACCCGATCCAATTTCCTTTTGCCCTTCAATTCATCAATGAAATATATCTATGAGCACTTCAAGGACGTAACGGGCTATTTTTTTTTAGATACAAACCATTTTTTATTAAAGCAGATCCAGGTCAATTAGACATATTAGACGACAGCGAAATAATACCTCAGGGAAAATTAGATGTTATGTGTATGGAAGTCAGTCGACTTGCAACAAGTAACACTGGAGCAATGCAAGTTTACTGTACTTTTGCTATTGGTAAATTAAGTATAGCATTTATATTTAAACTTTCTAAGATTTACACTTCTAGATTCTACTCCTTGGATTTCCGTTTATCAAAAAGAGTCTCAACTTTATATGGTATTAGAATTAAGAATAAGCAAATTACTTCAACAACAAATAGGAGTCTCATTTAAATTTGAACAAAACCAAATAATAGTTGATTCCGTAACACCACAAATGGCCGCCGATAGAGCATCACTTAAAGTTGGGGATATTTTACTATCAGTCGAAGGCAAAATTGTTACTAATATAACACAATTAAACAAAATTTTAAAATTAACACCCTCTGGTAATTTTAGTCTCCGTGTTGAAAGAGTTTGTAACAATTATACCTTGAAATCAAAATTTTTGGATAAGACTGACCCGAAAACCCCAACTTCAAACATCAACAGTATTATTGAAAATGATTTCACTCAAATTGAACAAGAGGATAATTTTATTGTGATCGAAGCAAAATCAAAATCTCTAGACGTAAATGATTCAACGAAAAAATTACGATCAAACAATAGTACAGAAAAAATAAAAAGTGATAGAATGCCTCTACCTAAACTTATTAGCACTAGCAACGAAAATGTATCAAGGTTTGCACAAACAATAGGAAATTTCAGTTTACGAAAACGGAAGCCCTCTATTGAACGTGCCTCTACAGAAAGTAGCACCAAAAGTACTCCGAACGTTTCGTTACCTACAACTCCTCAACATTCCAGCTTGAAACATTCCAGTGCAACCACTTTAATGATTGCAAAGAAGCACAGTATTGTGGAAGCTTCAGAGAATGATAAAGTAGAAAATTTAGAAACAGAAGCAACGGAATTTAATGAAATTTATAAAGGACAACTAAAGGAGATTTTAAGTGTTATCAACTGTAAAGAGGAATATTCATTTAATTTGAAAGAAACAGATAAGTACCTTAACATAAACGTCTGGGGATTGACAAATGAAGGAAAAGATGTTCTGTTAGGATACACAAATATATCCTTAGCCGAGGTTTTGAACCAGTGTAGTAATTCAATGCTTGGCCATTACATAAGAAGTTTCTCATTTTTGCCACCCACTAGCACGCCACCATCAAGGTAGGTTTTATTCGTTTTAAACTTGAAATAACGCCTATTTCTTCTAGCCAATCACATCCATTAATGTTACATTCCGGTTTTGAACATGTATTTTGTTATGGTGATACATTATTATCATTTATGTGGTCACATGAAAACTCTGAAATAAAACGACAGTCCATGATAAATGAATCATTTATTAAAGAAGGTAATTCAATGGTTAAACATGATTTTGTAAGGACGCAATTTCATAGAACAACACACTGTGACTTTTGTTCAAAAAAGGTAATTTGGTTCTTTTAAGATGTAGAGTGCATTGAATAAAAAGAACTAGAAACTTAATATTGTCTACAAGCACATTGTAAACACCAAATAAAATTGTGCCATGTGCTAAATATAGACGCAACTGTAATGAAATAAGCCCCATGGTTTGGCGCTAAATTTAATAAAACGGCGGGAGACAAATTGTAAAGATTCATTAAAAGTTGAAACTTAAAATGCTTAATTCTGTATTGAACGTTAGTAACTGTATGATCTATGATACATTGAATAAGAGAAAAAAATTATTTACCCAGGCTAGCTTCTTTATGTGTGGTTGTAATGTAATTAAAATTTACACTCGATATTGTTTAAATAATAATAAACAACAAAATAAATAACACTAATTTTACTTGTGTGATGCTCAAAACTCTTTTCAGTTAAAGACAATTATATGTAATTTCTAATAGAAATTAACCCTGTCCAATTCTGGTAAGGTACCTTTAATTTCTTTTTTTTTTAATAATTGTGGACCTGAACAGGCTAAATTTGGCCTGTCGTGCCAAAGCACTCAGGAACACTTAAGAAGATGGATAGAGGGACATTGAATTCAAATTTAAATTGTGAATCAAGCTATGTCAATATCACTTTATGTAAACCACTTTAAATATAATACCAATCATCAACTCTATTAAAAGTTATTATTATTTAATATTATTATTCGAGATTCAATGAATCAATAAAATGTTAAGCATAAATGAATTTAGTATACAATTTACTTCTAAATCCTCCGATATAGTATAAGATTACTCAAATCTAGCTGTTAATATAGTGTTGTGAAAATTTTGACTTAATTGAATTAAATTAATCTCTGACCGTTAGTCATAAATATTAATTTATATTCGAATTATTTATGAACTTTATGAGTTAATAGTATACAACTGGTATGTTAAACGCTTCTTTTACTTAAGGACAATCATACATTTCAATGTTAAATTATAGCTTTTGATCACTTAAAAATAAAATAATTGAGATATTGAAAAATTTATGTTAATTTCCTGTAATTTAACTATCTATGGCACAATTAATTTAAATATTAGTGGAAATTTTATACCCTATTATGTATTAAGTTAGTCCATTTGCTTCCTTCTAACTTAATATAGTGGTGTTATCTACTTTGATTTGTAATAAATATAACAAAATCTGGCTACCTAAATTCAAATTAAACCTTAAATACAATTGTAACAAATATATTGTATGATGTCGTAGACATATACATTTTGAAATCTGATATAAATCCTATCGACCCTGCAACCTAACTGCTTGAACTATTTACAGTTGGGGCAACAAAAAAATGGGACACTATGGTTTTACAAGTTCAATGGGCATATCTACTTTAAGTAGTACTTGACCTTCGTACATAACAATTGCAGTTCAGTCAAACTTTAATGCAATGCATCGATGACATAAGTAGAATGCTCTGATCAATTTTGATCTTATTATATTATGCTTTAAAATATACAACAAAAAAAACTTTGGTCTGATATTTGAAAGTAACTAAAATCTAAACAGAAAAAAAAAGCAATTTTGATCTTATTATATTATGCTTTAGAATACACAACAAAAAAAACTTTGGTCTGATATTTCAAAGTAACTAAAATCTAAAAAGAAAAAAAAAACAAAATTTGAAAAACTACATTTAAAAATTGTAATTATAATACTTTGGTGATTTGGTCAGAAATTGTTAGAACAAAAATTAATAAAGAAATACTTTTAGAGTAATTTAGTGATTAATGCAGTAACATGAAATTAATAATGTGTATGACCGCCCTCGTTGTCAATGCACTCCAGCAATCGTCTAGGCATTGACGCTACTAAATGCTGCAGATAATCGATTCCAACAGCCTCCCATGCATTTTGAATGGCCGCAATTAACTGGTCGCGGTTTTGGCCAATGAAATGTAGTCCTTGTTGGTCTTGAATTGTCTTTGTGACCAAAGCCCAAACGTTTTCAATGATATTGAGATCTGGGCTTTTTGCTTGCCACGGTAACAAACGAACGTTGTTTTCCTGAAGCCAATTTCGGACTCTCCGTGACGTGTGTATAGGTGCATTATCCTTGTAACAATAAATTCATTATAACCACAGTAAAAATTCAAAAGTTAAATAAGATAATATTCATATCTTAACTTACTTGTTGGAAAATGTAGTCTTCTTCACTATATAAAACTTGAACAGTAGGAGTGATGATAGTTTCCAGTATGTCTAAATATGCTTCGGAATTCATGCGCCCGTCAATTATCCAGCAAACTACTGGCCCGCGATGGCTTACCCAACCCCAAACATTTACAGAAAAACGACCACTACGTTTTTTAAAATTAACATATTCTGTTTCGCATTGGGTTCTAGCCGGTCGAAATACTTTTAGAGGTCGATTGTTAGAGCTACTGAAAGTTTTTTCATCGCTGAAAATAACTCGACTCCAAAACTCCAAGGGCTCGTTGATATATCGCCTGGCAAATTCTAAACGACATCCTTTGTTATCATTTGTGAATAGTTCTTTAGTGGCCGCTTCGTATTGTTTTATTCCAACTTCTTTTAATCTAGCCCGAACCGTTGCACGACATCCAGGAAATACTGTTTCATTTTTAGCAACCCTGTAGCTCGTAAAAAGATGATCTCTTACATAAGCAACTAATTCTTCGTCTTCAGCTGGTTTAGATATTCTTCGTCTGCCACTACCGACTGCTCTCGCTATCGTATGTTGGACAGTCCATTTTATTCGCACTCGTCCAACAGTAGATCGCGACACATTTAGTAATCGCGAAATTTCGCGAACACTTTTACCACTCTCTAACTCGGCAACGATACGAGCTTTTAAATCAATGGTAGTATGAACAGGTATTTTAGAAGGAATCCTAGAAATACTAATAAACTAAACTAAACGGAACAAGAATATTTAGAAATGAGAAATAAGTAATTATTCAAAACTCTAAAAATACTATTAAGCTAAACTAAACGGAACACAAAAATATTTAGAAATCAGAAATAAGTAATTATTCAAAACCCTTATCTGTCATACTGTCATTATTACTAATAATCTAAGGTGTTGGGATTAATCAATAATAAAATTAAGTAGTCAGTTACTAATTAAAGTAGATATGCCCATTGAACTTGTAAAACAGTAGTGTCCCGTTTTTTGTTGCCCCAACTGTACGTAACGTTAAACGGCGTGAACACGTCACCCTATTTTACAAATCGAATTCAATTCTTAAAATAGTCACTAGACGCCAGTTTCATCTTTGGTGCTTTGTACACAATCTTCTAAAAAAAGGTAAACCCCTATAGTTCAGACGCAAAATTAGTTTTCATGCTGAGCATCATAAGTTGGGTGACAGAAACCAACGTACACTTCTTCACATACTTTCGCATCGGAACATCTATTTACACAGGACCGTTTTCTTACGCTCCTGTCATTGCATATCGCCAAATGACACAAAATATTAGCCATACAAAAATTTAAAATAAAACTCAAAAATTAGTTATTATGAGTTTTTGTTATGAACGAATAAGTTCAAAGGGAAATTCAAGGACTAGTATTTGGAGCTTTTTAATTAATTCTTGAATCAGCAGTATCTGGTTAAAGATTAACTTGTGTTTACGCTGTGGTTGTAGTTTTACCTCTCACTTATTTGTATCATCGCTATATTAAAAGTTTAGATACATTTAAATATTTAATAATAATAATAAATGTTTTTATTCAAAAAGTGCAAGTACAAATTTCAACCGCAAGTGGAGTTCAGAACATTGACAATTCTGCCAATTTCCTGCTCTACCAGTTAACCCTTGACGTAATACAAATTATGTAAATATAGATATATCACATGTCGCTAGGTAACCAAATCCATTTACATTTTTTTAATTAAATTAAAATGTTTGTCAATCAAATATACAAAATAACTTTTTTTTTTTTAATGCTGCTAGACCCAGCATTTTCTGAAAAGAGGAATTGAATTATACAGATTGAAAACATAAAATTGTGCACACTTGTTCGAATGTAATTTTTTTAAATAAATATGGCTTAACTTAACTTAACTTAACCTTCACGCCATTCCCTTGCGGGGTAGGCAAAACAATCCCTGCCTCTTATTTATTTTTCATTCATAATCTTTCGCCATGCTTTCCTATCTCTGCATACCTCCCTAGCTTCCGCAAGATTCATACATAGTCTCTGACATGCCCTTTTGTTTTTAGAACTCCTTATCTTTCTTTCCTTTATCATAGATTCTACTACATTCAGCCAAGTTTTACGCGGCCTACCAGGCCCGGCCTTTCCCCTAACCTCACCCACATATATTATTTGTTTCGTTAATCTTGTGTTATTCATTCTCTCAATGTGACCAAACCAACGTAATGTACAACTTTTATATCTATCCATCATCGTCTTTTCCTCACCACACTCCCTCATTATGCATTCATTTTTTATCTTGTCCCTTCTCGTTTTACCACATGCGCTTCTCAGAAATCTCATACCCACAGCATTTATTTTTCTTTCGTGCTTTTTTTGACATACCCATGTCTCACTTCCATACAGTACTGATGGGACGAATATGCCATTATAGATTGCTCGTTTCGCAGCTAGGCTCATGCTTTCATTTCTCATTATCGTCCACATACTTCCAATCACTTTCCTTCCAGCATTAACCCTTTGTCCAATCTCGCTCTCAATTGTACCATCTGCAGTAAACATTCTACCGAGATATACCAGCTTGTCCACTTGCTCCACGATTTCATCTTGCAGAGTAAATACTCTACTCTCCTTTCCACCTTCCCGATTGAACACCACAATCTTAGTTTTGGTCGCGTTTACCTTTAGGTCCATGCTCTCACAGACTGTATCAAACTTCCTCAGAGCGGTTTGCAGCTCATCCACACTGTCACTTAATAAGACTGTGTCATCTGCATACACCAGGAGTCGTGCATTTACGTCACCAACGATTACACCATTTGTATCGTTACATGCTTGTCTAAGACATTTATCCATGTATACATTGAACAACCACGGTGACATCACACAGCCTTGTCGCACTCCTTGCTCAATATTAAAGTATTCACTCACACCTCCTCTCACCCTAACACATGCCCGACTACCGTTGTATACTGCCCTTATTCCATTTATTAGAACTTTATTTACGCCATATTCATTTAATATTTCCCACAGCTTCTCTATTCACTCTGTCATATGCTTTCTCCAGATCTACAAACGCACAGTACAACTTCCTTTTACCTTTAAACACTTTTCGATCACCTGCTGGAGAGCAACCATCTGATCGACACATCCTCTCCCTGGCATGAAGCCACCTTGCACATCCCACATCTTAGATTGTGTAGTTCCTCGTACTCTATCAATCAGTATTCTTCCAAATACTTTACCAGGTACGCTGAGCAAGCTTATTCCTCTGTAGTTCTTTCAATCACTCTTGTTCCCCTTACCTTTATACAATGGTACAATGATCGCGCTTTTCCAATCACTCGGCACTTTTCCACACATAAGGCATACATTGAATAATTCACGCAATCTTCGTATAAGCTTTGTACCACCATACTTGAGCATTTCACCAGTGATTTCATCTACGCCTGCTCCCTTGCCGTTTTTCAACCTTCCTACCGTTTTCTCTACCTCAATTATTCCAATATCCTTCTCAGTTTCATTCATCATTTCTTCTATATTCTCCTTATTTAACCCTTCAGTCTTACGTTCCTCACTACTGTACAGCTTTCCGAAATACTCTTGCCAGCATTTCCTCACTTCACAATCGTCCCATACTATTTCGTTTCTATCATTCATCACTCCTGCAGCGTTCTGTTTTGGGCCACGTTTTGTATTTTTGACCCATTTCCAGAAGAGTTTTTTGTTTCCCTCAAAATCATTCTGCATTTTCTCTCCTTCCACAGCCATCACTTCCTCTTTACTTATTCTCACTGCCTCCTTCGCTTCTTCGCTTCTTTGTTTCTTAATCTGTACACCTCATACAATCGTTTCTTCTCAGTCTCATTTTTTGCAGCAATCATTGCCATGTACGCATCTTTTTTCTTACTTACTGCCTTTTTTACCGACTCATTCCACCAAGCACATTTTTTCTGTCTACCTACAATCACTCTTCCACATATTCGCACGGCACAATTGACAACAGAGTTTTTCAAGCTTATCCATGCACTTTCAACGTCAGTGTATTTTATTTGTTCGTTCCACACTGCTTCATTCACATTCAACTCTTTATTGACAGCATCTGCGTATTTCATTCTCGCACCATTATCCACTAGTTTGTCAACCCTAATTCTGGACGTTCGCACTACGTTTGCTTTCCTTCTCCACACCCGCTTTTTCCCTAGACACACTCGATACAACCATAAAGTGGTCCGATCCACACTCCGCTCCGCGCATTACTTTTGTGTCTTTCACCAGGTTTCTAAGCCGTTCATCATACACTATCAAGTCTATCATACTTTTAGATTCACCTCTTTGCCATGTATACATATTCACATTTTTATGTTTAAACCACGTATTGGATACAAACAGGCTTCTCTCAACACAGATGTTCAGCAGGTGTTCACCATTCTCATTGATTCTTTGGTCTCCGAACTTTCCTGAACGCGTTCACTATGTTCTCTCTGTACACCCACCCATCCGTTCATATCCCCAATATAATCACTCTTTCGTTTGGCTTACATACGTTCAACACGTTCTCCACTTCATTCCAGAAGTTCTCACGCTCCTGGTCTCTTTCTCCATTCACCGGAGCATAGCAAGCAATAAGAAAAATTCTTCGAAACTCCACTTTCATTCTAACCCATATTACCCGGGGAGAGACCAATTCGTACTGTTTAACACATCTTTTCGCTCGTTCACTTGTGATCACCCCAACTCCTTTTGCGCCATGCACTTCCGTCTCAACTCCTGACCATAGTGCCAGGCTGCCATCCTCCATCTCCACAGCATCCTTTCCTTTGCGCTTTGTCTCCGATACACACAGAATATCAAAGTGTCTTTCATACATTACATTCGAAATTTCAAATTCTTTACCATGCATACCTCTAACATTCCACGTACCGACTCGCCATTCATTCCTTGCACAGTCGTCATCAACGGGGCCTGTCTGTTTTGACCTTGACCGCCCCTTGTAGCCAGGTCGATCCGAGGCAATTGTATTGTTCTCTTGAGTAATACCCTAGCGAGCAGACCGGTTACTGGCCAAATCGTGCCCTGGACGATGTAGCATTCCCTACTAACGGCAGAGTTTTAAAAAGCATGATTTTATTAAAGAATATGTATGTAAAAACCTTCTGTTTTCCATATTTAGCCATAATTCACCTAAGGTTTTTTACTTCATCTACAGACTTTATTACATTTCCCATTAAGTGTATATTATTAACAGAATAATTTCGTAACTTCTTAGGACCAAAAATAATTAAGGATGCCTTGGTTGGATTAATTGTGAGGTCATGGCTAAAAGATAAATCACATAAAGTGTCGATGTCTGAGTTTAGTTTGCTAATAGAGGTTTGAAGTTCAGAGAAATTAAACGACAAGTATAACTGTGTCATCAGCATAAAAATGAAATGAACAGTGAATAACTTTTTCACTAAATTTCGAAATACATGTTGAAAAGAGGATGCCCTAAAATGGAACCTTGTGGGACACCAGCAATTACTTCCTTAAATTTGATCGGTTACCATCATACGCGCAGCTTGAAATCTCAGCAACAAGTCATTCTTTTGCACTAAACAAGCCAGTATGTTGTAACATGCTATATGAAACTGTGTCAAACGCTTTTGTAAAATTTAACAAACCTAATGCTCTTAGTTTATTATTATCCCAGGCATTTGAAATATCGTTTACGATCAATGTTAGTGCGTAATTACAGCTAAATCCACAGAAATAGCCAGATTGGTTAGGCGGAAGAATATTATATGTATGAAGATATTCTTTAATTTTCTGACTCATGATTTTTTCAAGGACTTTTGACACCGTTGGGAGTACACCTATAGGTCTTAAATGAATACACTGAACTTGTTTTAGGAATAGAACAAACAATTGCTTTTTTTCCAAATCGATGGGAACACAGAATTTTGAATACAATTGTAAATGTATGTTAAATCTTCAACTGTATGAGGAAGAAAATGAATTAACATAGTACTCATATTATCAGTTCCAGCATATTACAATGAATGCCGGAAATAGCATTAAAAATGTCAATAGATGTTATTACTTGTAAACACGACGAACTCTTTAGTAAAACTACATTTTCAAGTGTTCACATAAGATTGTAACATTTCAGAGTTTTGAAAAGGAACAGACAGTTCCAAAAAAGGATATTAATATGGTTTACATCATTTAATTCATCCGAGAAGTTAATCACAGGTGTATTTACCAAACTCCTAGTTTGCGTAGTATATTCCAAATCCTGATAAGACATTTTGAATTGGCTGCATGTGACAAGTAAGCTTTCTTTTCCTGTCGAATTGAAAACGTAAGATTCGAAGCATTTTATATTGATCCCAGTGGGAAAAAAGTTTTGTGCACTGATACCGTTTTAAGGCCTTATGTAGCTTCATGAACACTTTAACATTGTCTGTTAGCCAAGGTACCTGGGATTTTGTTATTTTAATTAAATGAGAAGGTGCAAATAAAATACTTGTATTGAGATAATCCACCATTTCATCAATATTAAAGTCCGGTCCTGGCGCGAGTGATTTGACACGTATGTTAGATCGCTGCGGAAATAAACCAAATTTACGGGTGAAGCCAATTATTTAAAAAGAAGTGCAGTGAGGAAAGCAAGATAATCTAATAATTAAATTAAGTTAATACATTTCTAAATGATACGGTACAGGTACGATCCAAATATTAGCAAAAAATAAATTACAACTAGATTGGAAGTTGACCTTTTACGATTTTGACTAGATTGCAAATCCCATCGCAAGACGATAATAAATAACAGGACCGGATTTGAAACAATATTTAGAACAGTTTTAATACACAAATAAAACTTTAATTCTAATTTATAAATAAAAACGGGTATAACAAATAATTCAACCTAGAACAGCAAAATTCGCAGCGAACTCTGAAGTGAGATATAAAAATATTATTAAGAATATTAAATATAAAGGATAGGAGAGGGGGATATTAAGCACTAGCTCTAGAGAACCAAAAAACCATAGAAAATAAGGGCCGAAATTAATTTCAAAAATAGAATGAACTAATCACGATATAATCTCATATTTCTGGTTTTTTATCGATTTCTAGATACCCAAGAGTAAAATTCACGAAGGGCAAAAACGTACTACATAGAACAAGACGAACTACAGCGAAGAGGCGCCAGATGAATGGAGGAAATTAAAACAATGTTCAAAATATCGAGGGCAACTTGGAAGAAATGAAGCTGGATATAAGACAATCATTAATAGAAGGAGAAAATAGCAAATATGAAATTACACAAATACAAAAGGCAATAGAAAAAAAGAGCAGAAAATAGAAGAGCAAGACAAAAAATAAAAGAACTTGTAATGAAAGTGAATAAGCAAGAGGATAAAATCGAAAAATTGGAAAAAGAATTTAAGAAGAGAAACCTATTAGTGTACTGCATAACTGGAAAGGAGGAAGAAGATTTACATAAAGAAGTGAAAAATATAATGGAAAAAAAATAGACATAAACCTTGACTTCAAAACGGAAGTAGAAGGCATAATGTGGATTGGGACAAACAAAGGAACCAATAGTGGTCCAATACTCATGAAATTTCTGAATGTAAATACAAAATACGAAATCGTGAAAAACGCATACAAACTAAGAACAACCAAATACTGGATCTCCCAGGATCTCACCATAATAAAGAGTTGCAACAAAGGATGAGCAAGAATGTAAAGCAAAAATAAAGGGAAATAAATTGATGGTCTGCAGAGATCAAAACGATTTTATAGGCCGACAAAACCAATAGGTTCATGGGCAAAGTCAGGGTGAGGAAGAAACAAGAGGAAGTTAACACAAATATAGAAGAAGATAAGGAAGGCAAGAAGAGAGGGAGATCGACAGATGAATAAAGTGAAAACGATGATAAGGCAATAGTATCAGTAGGAACAGTTCCAAAGAAAAATAAGTATTAGACACAAACGATACTCGCTCCCAGCAAGAAAAGAAAGGAAAGAAAGAAACGAAAAGGTAACTGAAGGAGTTACATGAAGGAAGACAACATCAGAAGATGAAGAGATAAAAAAAGGAGTTAAGAAAGACTACAATTACGAAAAGAAACCAGTAGCAGCTGCCAAAAAGCTAATAAAATTAGGAATCCGGACAGAGGCACAGATGACGAACGGAGATTAATTAGGACAAGAAAAGATAACAGGCGGGATTAAGAAGCAGAAGAAAAGGATTTAAAGATATCAAATAAAAATAAATACGAAATAGAAGAATTATTAATGATAAACAAAGCTAAAATACCAAAACAAACAGACATTATAGTAAGGAGGATGAAAACATCCCAAATATATACGGGCAAGGAACAACGAAAACAAATAAGTAACAAGCGGACACATCAAATAAACATAAGTAAAGAAACCAAAAATAATCCGGAAATAACATTTGGAACATGAAATATTAAAACTATAAATGGAAAAGAAGAAGAAATAGTAGATGAAATGGTAAAAACAAACATACAAAGGAAAACGGGAATGGGCAAAAAGTGCTGAAAGACGGATACACACTATATTACCCAGGAGAAAAGGAGCTGGAGAAAAAGAAAGAAAGAGTAGGGTTTATAGTATCAGAAGACACAAATAAGTAAATCACAAATTGGAGCCCAGTCTCATCGAGAATCATAGGTATAGAAATGGACATAGGAATGAAGGCAGTAATGATTCAAGTGCATGCACCAATACAAGGCACTAAGGAAGAAGTAATGGAAGAATTCTATGGGGATTTACAAGAAACGGTGAACAAACACAAAGAAAGAACACTACGTATTAATAATGGGAGACTGGAACTCAAGAATAGGCAAAGATACAGAAAGGGGACAGGGAACTATGGGGAAGTAAGCAATAGCAACGGCTTAAAAATGATACAATTCTGTATAGAAAACGATTTAATAATTGGGAATACAATGTACGAACAATATACTTATGAAGACAGATAGGAAGGTACGAAGTATGATAGACTATATCGTATACACAAGGAAACAAACAAGGTATACTCTGTGAAAATAATAAAGGAGACAGAGCTAAATACAGACCATAAATTAATAATAGCTAAAACGAGATTCACAAAAGCAATAATAGCTAAAAAATGAAAACAGGAGATTAGAATATAAAAAAAAATCAATGAAGATTTATCAAAGTGGGAACAAGAAAACACCAATAACACAATAGACCCAGAGTGGGATAAAGTCAAAAATACACTGATAGAAGCCGCTAAAACGAATTGCGGGGAAAATAAGATAACAGAAAAACATAAGAGAACGAAATGGTGCAATGAGGAGGTTAAAAATAAAACGGAAAAATACTGTATGGAAAAAGTACCAACAGACGAGGGTAGAAGTGTTAGGAAGAATTTGGGGAAGAAATAAAACAACTAAAAAATTATGAAAATGGAAAAAATTCTGGAAGATAACCAAATCTCTAAGAAACCAAAGGAACAAACATAAGGAGCATCAGGGACCAGAAAGGAATACTACAGACGAAAACAGAACAGATAGTAAAAACTTGGAGGAACTTTTACGCAGGAAAATTTGCAATAAAAACAGAAGAAGAAAACGAAAAGACGGAAAAACACAGAAGCGAAGACTCCCTTACCAGACGATCGAGATATAAGAATGGCAGAAGTAACACAAGCCATAAAAGAAATAAAAACGGACAAAGCGGCGGGGCAAGACGGAATGCATCCAGAGATGATAAGATACGGAGGACCGAAGACACACTAGTGGGTACAGGAAATATGTAACATGCATTTAAAGAAAAGGTGGTTCTAAAAGATTGGGAAACGAATTCGATAATCCCCATACATAAGAAAGGTTCTCACACAGAATGCAAAAATTACATAGCAGTAAGCTTAGCACCGGTAGCAGTAAAGATATACAGCAAAATAATAGAGAAAAGACTAAGGGCACAAGTGGAGGACAAGCTAGAGCAGGAACAAGGGGGATTCAGAAGGCAAAGGCAAACAACGGATCACATAAGCGTACTAAGGAAACTAATAGAATCGAAAATTGAAACGAATCAAGAACTATACATCACGTTTATGGACTTAACAGAAGCCTTGGACAAAATAGATAAGGGAAAAGCTATGGAGAATACTAGAACAACTACAAATATCACAACTGAGAGGAGCAATAAAAAGTCTATACGCCAACACAAAAGGAGTGGTGCAAACAAACGGAGAAACATCAGAGGAATTCGAAGTAAATACGGGAGTAAAACAAGGATACTCCTTAAGCCCCCTCCTATTCGTCATATACATGGATAGAATAATAAAAATTTGCAAAAACAAAACATCTAAACCAACTATAGGACACAGAGAATTAAGACCAGTACAATTAGATTCGTTAATTTATGCAGACGACATAACATTCATTGGAAGTAAATAACAGTAGCAAAGGAGAAAAACATGATTTCACAGCAGGAGGAAGGACAATAGAAAAGGTATCGACATACAATTATTTCGGAACAACGACCAGTAACGATGGAAGACTAGAACTGGAAATAGCAAGCAAGATAAGAAAAACAAATAATATATATTATTCCATAAACAAGACACTATTAAATAAAAGAGAGCTAAACCCAAAAACTAAACAAAAGATATATAATAAAATAGTAACTCCTACAATATTATATTCAACAGAGGTACTACCAACCCTCTCACAACATAAAAAGAAGCTAACTGCTATAGAAATGAAGTACCTACGAAAAATACACAACGTAACTAAATTCGATCAGAAAAGAAATGGGGACATACACAAAGCGTTGAAACAAGAAACAATCATACAAAAACTAAAGAAGAAACAACTAAATTGGTTGGCACACGTGAAAAAATGGATAACAACAGAATTACGAAACAGGCTCATCAAACAAAAACAGGAAGACCAAGGAAGATGAAAAACGTCATAGAGAATTTAGTAGCAAAACAAGGGAAAACATTCGAGGATATGGAGAAATTAGCGGAAAGTAGGCAATAATGGAGGAAATGGATCGAGGCAGTTTACCCGACACCGTAAGGCATAAGGGATCAAGTAGATATTCCCGAAATATTGGTTTTCTGGATGGAGATGGCACAATTAACGAAAAAGATATTAGATGATGAAGAGATTTTACTAGTTTTTCCAGGGAGTATGAGTAAATTAATGAGTGCATGCGGAATGAAGAAAAATTGTTTTTAAGAGATCAATATTAGTCACCAGTACAGATTATATTGTTGGTGGAATTTCCTGGTGGTGGATATTATGACAATTGTGGACTCAACCAGAGCACATACGAGGGACAAGCTATTATTATAGAGAATAAAAGAACTAGTGTAACCTTTTCAAATTTTATTTTAGATATGTTCAAAGCAGTTGCCTTCTGCTACAGTGCACTTAGCCATTCTTTCCTTCCACTGTTTAAATGCTCCAAACCAAGCAGCTTTAGGGACACTATTAAAATAACACTGAACAGCAGCATTGATCTCTTCATCTGAGAAAAACCTTCCTCATAAGTTCCTTTTAACCCAAAAATCACACATTGCCAGATGCGGTGAGTAGGGAGGGTGTTCAATTATATTAATCTTGTTTTCAGCCAAATACTGCCGAATTAGCTCTGCAGTGTAAGTATAATCATTATCGTGATCTGGCATAATTACCTTCTTTGACACTTAAACGTGGCTGGCTCTCTTGTTGAGTGGCCTATTACAATTTTCGACAAAATTTTGTATCCACCATTCTTAAGCAATGTTAGAGTTTCGTGACAAATTCGTACTCGTTCTGCTTTTTGAAAGTCTGTGAGATGATGGGGTACAAAACGACTTACGACTTTTTTCAGATGAACGTAGTCGTGTATTATTGTTTTCACAGATGAGAATCCAATCCCCAGTTGAGTCTCTAGTACGGCGTATCTAGTTCTGTTATCTGCTTGCATAATCTTCACAACAGCAATGTTTTCCTCAGTTACAGCGGTAATGGGAGGACCTGTGCCTTTCTGGTGATCAACTGTTGTTCTTCTACGTTCGAATTCCTTGGACCATTTGTAAATTGTTGCCAAATGTTGATTTAAAACTTTCTTCGTAGTCATACGCACTTAAACCTTCCTTAAAGTCACAATAAATCATTATGCGAAAATGTTCTCGGGTTAATTCCATTTTTTCACTACACTTGCGGAACTTAAAAACTATCTTTTTCAAATGCTATTTAAGATAAATTAGCAATTAAGCGGCAAATGTCGAGTAAAGAGTTACTGTTACTGAGGATACATTTTTTGTTTTCCATAGCCTGCCTAATTTCTTCATTCTCAACAATAATGGGTTGTCCCTCATATATAAAAAATTCCCATAACCAAATCCGTGAAGATGGCCTAATGAACAACTTTGCATTCCGAGAGTAATAGGCTGCCCCGATTAACCTTGTATAAAAAAAAATGCAAAGAAAAATATAAATAAACTATTACAGTTCTTAAAATTTTCTGTTAGTTACTTGGAAATGCTTTTGTTTTTTTTTTTAACTTATGGTTAAAATGGCCGGGTTGGGATTTAAGGTAGCCTTTGGCTGAGCCTCGCCATCAATAAAGACGATTTTATTATTATTATGTGGGGGTTTTAACTAACACTAATATTGATGATATCGACACCAGGGTCGTTTTTTAAGAATGAACCATAAAATATTTCCAAAAGTTTAAACCACGGTGTATAATATGTTAGGTGGACCGACTTACTCTAGCTTCGCTGCGTGAAAATTGTCCACGAGTCACGTCAGTGTGCGACGGAGAGGTAGCAACAAAGACGGATAACTAGCTTGGCGCGAAATGAACGGAAATGCATTTTGCTTGATCGGCTTGATACATTTTTATCAAGTAATTAAGGGTTTAATTTTATTCCGAAGGTATTGTTTTGCACCTGAATGCAATAGTGGTTACAGCGGCAACAAGGACAAAGTCTCCTTATTTAAAGTGCCCAAAACCAAATTAAATGAGTGCAGTGATGTGATTCCTCGTACCGACAAACAATTAATGACGCTTTGTGCGATGAACACTTTTTGAAAGAAGATATTGCGCGTGATGTTGTCACAGAAACATATTCGGGAAGTTTTTATTATCATTATTATAACTTGCTTACTCCTAAATTTAAAAATGCAACTTAAATAAGAAGTAGATACGTAAGATAATCAAATGATTGATAAGAGAGCGACCAATATTCCATTTAAAATCTGTCAAACAATGTACTTTATAAATTATTAGAATTATTGGAATGACATGTAGGTATTGTTATTTTTTATAGTATTCACTTAAAATCCCACGTTTAAGAGATAAAGCGAAACCATGTATTTTGCCAAATTGCACTTCTTATTTGACTAAAATGCCAGTAAAGAACAGAAAAGAAAAAAATAGATTAATTAAATTTCAGTGCCAAGAACATCTGGATGAAATATCAAAAGGGGTATATTATTACATATGTATGTTAGTTAAACAGTTCTATTAAAGAAGAAGGAAAAGTAAGAAAACAATCGGCAATTGACAAAAAAAAAACAGGCTACAACGTTCCTATTATCTATTAAAGGACTTATTTATTTAAGATTTTTGTTTTTAGCTTTTTATCTTTGAAACGTAAACACCGGAATATACTTGTTTTTACCGCTCTTTGGGGCCTATTCTGTAAGTTTTTAAAATTTAAAAGCCTCTAAAATTCAAAATACAGGTTGTTGCCATAGCAATAAAATTTAGCGACGTCTAAATTTTAGCAGGATATCAATAAGAATTTACAAACAAAAATAAATTTTGCTCATTTATTTTTATTATTGATGTTAAGTCTTTTAAATTTAATATTTATACATGTATTGTTAGAAACTAAATGCAATAAAATAAATTTTTTTTTTTTTTTAAGTGCTAATTTTTGTACCTCACTTCTACGTTAAATATTAATATCATTGTTTAAGTGTACAAACTTAAACACCGATACTTTCTGACCAGTAAGCCAAGCGGGTTGTCTGTCCTTGTCTAAGGCACAGACGAGATTCGTGGGACACTCGCTGAACGTCAGTCGGTCCACCTAACTTATACACCGTGGTGTGAACAATCAAGACACTTTTAATATAACATTTATTTCTCTGTGAAGAAACCATAGAGCATAGGCGTTATTATGAAAATTTTTAAACTATAGAAATCAGAATGAAAGTGGGGCGTTGCTAAATTTATACCTTAATTTCTTTATGGTGATAAGGTATAACCTTCATTTTACCTTTACTATAGCTGTTCTAGTTCTTTTTACCAATGGTACTCAAAAAATGGAAGGACTAAAAACTATTCAAGCTATTAGGTTGTTTAAGTAGAAACTATATAACTTACTTTAGGTCAAGTAACTGGCAATGGCAGTTTTTGAAATATTCTCAGATTTATATAAGCAGGTATATGTTTGATTTTTATCGTATTTAAACCAACCACATAGCTTTACAGTCTGCTCTTATCAAAGAACATACTGTATAATTAATTTATTTTATACTAATAGATTTGGTTGAAAGATGCAGTGCAATGCAGAAAATGCAACTTATGTTGCCACAAAAAGTGCTTAATTAAGTGCCAGCTGAATATGCCATGTGTTCCAATTGAAAAATTAGATATAAAAAGTGAAACTTCTGATAACCTTCATCCAGAAATAACAATGACAGAAGTTGCTGATAATGATTTAGAGTGTGAAATAATTACACAGTACCCTGCATCTGAAGCCAAACAACACTATGGTGCTTTAAAACGGGTTAACAGCGCAAACAATTTAGCTATACCTGGTAATATTAAAGCGTATACTTTCATATAATTAAATTTATGTGAATTCAGGTTCCCATTTTACACAAAATCAAAGTCGTAGCTTACCTCCATCTCCACAACATACGCCTCGCAAGTTATCACTAGTTGTTAGCAATCCCTTTAGTGTATGTCCTATAATGCTCGATGAAATACAACAACAACCAAATGAAGCTGGTGAAATTATTCTACGAGCAGTAGATCAAGTCCTACAATATCCCTCCGATGAGTCCTTAATGGATGTTGCCAAAGAAACTGGAACACAAATGTATGCAAGTATGGAGCATGAAATAAAAATTGAAAAAATTAATTTAATGGTAGTAGTAAATATTATATTTTATAAATTTTATATTTATTTAAAAATTAATTTTCAGGTTACAGAATTGAAGCGTGCATTGGATGATGTAACAATTGATCATATGTCCCTTTCAAAACAATTAGGCAGTACTGAAACTGAAGTTGAGAAAGCCAAATTGGCATTTCTTATTGGTCAAGCAGATGCTAAAATTCAAGCTTTATCGGTTTTAATGCTTCATTATTGCTCGGGTCTGCAGCATGCACAAGAAAAGATTGTGTAAATAATTGATTTTGCTGAATAGTATTGAAAACATGTATTTTTAAGAGCATTAAGATTTGTGATATTTTCATATAGTGTTATTTTATTATATAGCTGCAGTATTAGCGATTGATAGATAATTTTTAGATCAATATTTTTTATGTATTAGAAAGTAGTGATTTCATATAATTGTACTTATAAAACGCACTTATTTGTTTTACTTTTAGAATTTGCATCTAGTCAATTATTGAAATAGTTTGTAAGTGTTGCTATTTATATTTTACCAATTGACGAATACCTTAGGATTGAAATAAATTATTTATTGAATTAGTTATGACACAGGTTTTGAAAGTGAAGAAAACATACAACATACAAATTTAATGTACAGATTGATAGTTTGGATTTCAAGGCAAAGGTTGCAAGTCATCGAATGAAGTGTTGGATACAGTGTAAACCACTTACGATAATTAAATGTTTACTTTAATTTGCCTCAGACTAGCTCAATCGGTTCTTGTACTTGCAAGAAGGGGGTGGTTCGTTTTTGATTCTATTTGGGCGGCTCGCTGTACATGGTGGTTCATTTTCCATATTTTCTTATGGGAAGTACCCTTTCTATTACAGATAGACAAAAAATAATATGGGGTCCTTGTGCTCGATTTTGGTATTAATTAAGATCCAATAGTCATAATCAAGATATCTCTGATCGTTATTGCACAATTAGCCAAAATTGAAAATATGGCAATTTTGAAAAACTTGGATAACTTTTTTATTTCTAAATGTATCGACAAACTGTAAAAACATTCTAAAGGCACTTTTTTAAGTTAGTGCATTCATATTTTTAATACCTCCTTAATTTAAAAAGATATGACATAAAGTTGTATTTTTTATATGGAAGTCATAGTTGGCCATGACATCTTTAAATGACATTTTTTTGTGGTTTTCAATAATATAACACCCCTATGCTATTTTAATAATTAATTGATTTTTTTTAAGTTCTTCTTAATTGGCATATTTATTAAGAATTACATTTTGCTTGGAAAACCCCATAAAAAGAAATCTAGAGGCAAAAGATCGAGTAAACCAGCAGGCCACAAAATTGGTGCTATCATTCCCATCCTGCTATTAGGAAAACGTAAGTTTAAGTAGTCAGTAACTACACAGGAATTATATGCAGGAGCTTCGTCTTGCTGAAATATGACATTGCAATATTGTGCTAAAAGAAGACTCTAGGAATCCCTACAAATGTATTCGTAGAATATCGAGATATTTCATTGAGTTTAATGTACCTTCATACATGTGATAATAAAAACGTCGGTTTTTAATGCAGCACCACACATTTATTCCAAATTTTCCCTGCCTCCTGCAGACAACACTGACATGAGCGTTATATTATCCGAAGGTGATAAGAATGTGGAATCGGAATTATATTTACAAAATTTTCGAATTTAAAAAAAAACACAAATACCATTGCATAGATTTCGGAAAGAACATTTTTTGACTATAGACGACTGAAGGCGGCGTACTGAGTATTGTAACTGGTAAGTCGGTGCCAAAATATACCTAATTTTTCAAACTCTATTGCATGGTCAGACAAGGCGCATATCAGTAGTGATGGTATTTTTAATAATCACAATTTACCTTACTGGGCAGATACTAATGCTCATGTCAGTGTAGTCCGCAGGAGGCAGGGGAAATTTGGAATAAATGTGTGGTGCTGCATTAAAAACAGACGTTTCTATTATGAAGGAACATTAAACTCAATTAAATACCCCGATATTCTACGAATTCATTTGTAGGGATTTCTAGAGAGTCTTCCTTTAGCACAATATTGCAATGTCATATTTTAGCAAGACGGAGCTCCCGCACATAATTCCCGTGTAGTTAGTGACTACTTAAATTTACGTTTTCCTAATAGCTGGATGGGAACGACAGCACCAATTTTGTGGCCTGCTCGTTCACCCGATCTTTCGCCTCTAGACTTCTTTTTATGGGGTTTTGTAAGCAAAATGTTATCCTTAATAAATATGCCAATTAAGAAAAACTTAAATTATTAAAATAGCATAGAGGTATATTATTAAAAAGGGCAAAAAAATGTCATAGCCAACTATGGTTTCCATATAAAAAAACAACTTTATGTCATATCTTTTTTAATTAAGGAGGTATTAAAAATGTGAATGCACTAACGGATTCTACTTAAAAAAGTTCTTAAGAATGTTTTTACAGTTTGTCGATACATTTAGAAATAAAAAAGTTATTCAAGTTTTTCAAAATCGCCATTTTTTCAATTTTGGCTAATTCTACAATAACGGTCAGAGATATCTTGATTATGACTATTGGATCTTAATTAACACCTAAATCGAGCACAAGGACCCCATATTACTTTTTGTCTATCTGTAATAGCCCTTTCTATTCCCATAAGACTTCCCATAAGAAAACATCGACTATGAACCACCCTGTACACACTGAATGATAATTATATAATGGTTTAAACGTATATTCTATTATTTACAATATTAATTATAGCAACTTAAAACTACTAAACAATGTTTTACGACATAAAACAAAATGAAAAATAAATGATGCCTGCGGTGTGGTGCCTGGTCTGGGTTAGTTCTGCGTGCTCCAGCCACTGGTCACTGGATTCTGGTACGTTTCTGTGAAAATATCGTTAATAGTGGTGGTTATGTTTGCAAACAACATTAAAAGAACATAGCAGCTGATAAGCGAACCATAAGAAGGTCAAACACCATAAAGTGCAAAACCACATAAGCTATCAACGCTTTCCAAAAACATAAACAAAGTGAAGGACCGTACTCAACATTAAGAATAAACACAGTTATAAGTACCCACACACTACCTCACTCGTTGAAGCAGTCAAAATGGATGACGAAAATACAGAACCACGAAAAATGATGACATTACTACAGGAAATAAATAGTAAACTAGATAGAATGGAAAATAAAAGTGATAGAATGGAAAAAAAAATGGATAAATTCCAAGATGAAATAAACAAAATAAAAGATGTTAATGAAAAATTACTGAAAGAAAATAGAGAACTGAAACAAGGATTATTAGTGCAAGAGAAAAGGTTTGAAAAGCTAGAACGAGAAATTAGGAAAAAGAAATTAATAATATACGGAGTGGAAGAAACACAAGAAGAGAATGATATGCAAATTAAAGAAAAAATCAGAATAATTCTAAGAGACATAGAGGTGCCCCTAAATACGGAAGAGGAGTTAATGCAGATAACAAGACTAGGGAAAGAAAATAAAGGTAGAATAAGACCGATAATGATTGAACTGAAAAGTTGGAACAAAAAGATTGAGATTTTCAAAGCAACAAAAAAATTAAAAGGAACAAAAATTTACTTCGAGGAAGATTTCTCAAAAGAAACAATGGAACAGCGAAAAGAATTAATTAACTTCATGAAACAATACAGAAAAGGACATCATGCAACCTTAAAATATAACATCTTGATAATTAATGGACAGAGCTTTTCCTTAGATAACCTCAAACAGATTGAGAATCAACAAAGTGAAAATGCAATAAATTACACCGAAGATAAACAAAAAAAAGGAAGAACTACGAGCCAGAGATCTCCGGAAAACACCGATAACGGAGAGCTACGAGAAAAAATACTAAAAATAACCAATACAAGCAGAGAAGCAAAAAACTAATAGATTACACAGCCGAAAGAAGAGTAATGATGACAAACGGCGAGAAAATGGATAAACGAATTGAAAATAAAAATATTAAATCAAAAACAAAAAAAAAAAAAAGAAAGCAACAAAAATTAGAGTAGCAACTTGGAATATTAAGACACTATTACAACCTGGAAAAATGAAAGAGATTGCAGAAATAACAGAAAGATACAGGGTTGACATTATCGCACTACAAGAACTAAGATGGGCTGATAAGGGCGAGATTAATAAAAACAAATACACCATGTTTTGGATCGGAGGAAAGAAACAAGGTAGAAACGGAACAGGCTTCATGATCTCGCAGAAACAAAAAAATAATATAATGAAATTTGAAGCAATAAACGACAGATTATCAAAACTTCGAATGAAGGGAAAATTAGCTAATACCACGTACATAAATGTATATGCCCCAACTGAAACAGCAAAAGAAGAAGACAAAGAGAAATTTTATGACAAACTACTAAGCGAATGCGAGAAAACACCAAGACATGATACTTTGATAATACTAGGGATTTAAATGCCCAAATAGGAAAAGAGGAATACATAAGATCAGTCGAGGAAGCACACAATACATACTGAAACAAATAACAATGGAAACAGAATATGTAATATAGCAGCAGCAATGAATCTTTATATCACTAGCACAAAATTTCCACATCCAGATAAACATAAAATAACATGGACCCACCCAAACCAATCTTTCAAAAGTCAAATCGATCATATAATAATAAGAAAAGATAGACTCAAAAACGTGCAAGATGTAAGAACATATAGGGGGGCAAATGCAGAAACCGACCACTACTTAGTAATAGCAAATATAAAAGAGACAAAAAAATTAGGGAAAGATAAATCGCAAAACAATAAAAAGAGTAAATGGGATATAGAGAAATTAAAAGAAACAAATGTGCAAGAAAAATATGAAAAAGAGATGACACAAATGTTACAACAACACGAAATAAACAGTGAAAAGACAGAAGAAATTAAAGAGCAATGGACAAAGATAAAAAACACTATAATACTAACTGCAGAAAGAAACATAGGAAGAAAGAACAAAAATGAATGGTATGACAAAGAATGTAAGAAAGCAGTAGAGAGCAAAAACAAAAGATGGAAGACATGGTCACAGACAAAAAGAGACCAAGACAAAAATGCATATAAAGAGGCAAATGCTGTAGCAAGAAACACCTGTAAACAAAAGAAAAGAAACTGGATTGAAAACAAAGTACGAAACATTCAAGCAGAATACAATAAGAAAAACACAAGACAATTTTATCAACAAATAAAATGCGAAAAGAAAAGGTTTAACATAAGAACGAGAGGTATTAAAAACCCTGAAGGAAATACAAAATATGAAACGAATGAAATTCACACTATATGGAAAAACCACTTTGAACAGCTCTTCAGCAACAAAACAGAACAAAAACAAAGGTAACACAAGACATAAACATAAACGATGAAACAGTCCAGGAACCAGAAATGAAAGAAATAAAAGAAACGATAATGAAGATGAAAATAATAAAACACCAGGATGCGACGAGATAATAATAGAACAACTCAAACATGGAGGAGAAACCCTACACAACGAAATTCATAAACTAATATGCAAGATATGGAAAGAAGAAGTTATGCCAGAAGAATGGAGAAAAGGCATTATCTTTACAATACACAAGAAAGGGGATATTGAAGACTGCACAAACTACCGAGGAATAATGATACTAAATACTACATATAAAGTGCTATCGAAAATAATTAAAAACAGGCTACAGCAATATTCGGAGAATATAATTGGCGACTATCAACAAGGTTTTAGACCTGGGAGGTCAACGACGGACGCTATCCATATAATGCAACAAATATTAGGAAAAGCAAAAGAACACACCATAACCCTACACCTTTTGTTCATAGATTTCAAGCAAGCCTTCGATAAGGTGAGAAGAGAAAGTATAACAGAGGAAATGATATGCAGAGGGATACCAAAAAAATTAGTCAACCTAATTGAAATGACTCTAAAAAATACAACAGCAACAGTAAGGATTAAAGATACAACAACTGAGAGCTTCAGGGTAGAGGAAGGGGTTAGGCAGGGAGACATGTTATCAGCCATACTGTTTAACTTAGTCCTGGAAAGCGCAGTTAGAAAAGCTGATATAAGCGGCACAATAAATACCAAAAGCGTACAAATCATTGCATATGCCGACGATGTGGTGTTAATAAGTAGATCGAAGAAGATCTTAGAAAGTGCGGTAATGAGACTAGAAGAAGAAACAGCAAAAAAAGGGTTAAAAATTAATGAACAAAAAACAAAATACTTAAAACTTAATAACAGTGTCAAAGCAAGTGAGGAACCATTACGAATTAAAAATTACAGTTTTGAAACAGTGCAAACTTTCACATACTTAGGCATTAAAATTAATAACATAAACAACAGCAGCAAGGAAGAAACTAAACATAAAATACAAGTGGGATATAAAACATATTACACGAATAAAAACCTGTTAAATAGTGTAAACTTAAGTATAAACGCAAAAATACAAATATATAAAACACTAATTAGACCAGTAGTGGTGTATGCAGCGGAAACCTGGGCAATGACAAAGAAAGAGGAGGAGGATCTTAGAATCTTCGAGAGGAGGATATTAAGAGGGATATTAGGACCAATAAAGACTGAACAAAACGAATACAGGCCAAGAATGAACTTTGAGATTATCAACCAAATGAAAGGAGAAGATATCATCACATACATCAAAGCACAAAGAATAAAATGGTTAGGTCACATAATGAGGGCGGACAAAAAAAGAGCAATAAGAATAATAACTGAATGGGAACCTGTAGAAAACAGAAAAAGAGGAAGACCCAGAATAAGATGGCTGGAAAAAGTGGAAGAGGATTTAAATAAGCTGGGAATAAAGAACTGGAAACAAAAATGCACAAATAGGATAGAATGGAACAAAATAGCGGAAAACGCCAGGACAAACAGGACTCTATAGAAGGAAAATGAGAAAAAAGGGGAACTAATCCATCCCAAAAAGAAGGATTAAGAAAGCTTCAAAATGGAAGCAGCCAAAACTGTTTCACGGTTATAGTGCGTGATATATATATATATATATATATATATATATATATATATATATATATATATATATATATATATATATATATATATATGTTTGCAATTGACCCACTCTACGTCCTGCTTTATTTGTAATTAAAACTAAGCGATCAAAAGAAATAAATAATTATTCTTTCGGAAGCCGGAAATGTTATAATACAGTTAAGGGATACCGGGTAGACAGGTATAGGAAGATAACGTTGGTCATTCACCCTTTTATACCTGCAGAGACCTGTTAAAATAATCGATATCTTAAAGAGGCGTATATAAACGAAAAATACGTGTTTTAATTTTGCTTTTATAAAATCAAAGCTTTTATGCTTGGATTTTATCATGCAATATATTTATGTCGGTACTAATATGTTTCTGGATCACGTATTCTCATTTAACGGTTTACGCGAGGTTATTAATTAGGAGCTTGAAACTTTAGTATAATTATCACTATTAATTTGGGATAATTATATCCAATACAGAATTTATACTACTTAAATATTTACGTTTTTCGAAATGCCAAACGCTTTTACTAAATCACTGCGATTTCGCGTATAATTTAACACAAATTTTATTACTTACAATCGGGAATTTAAAGAAACTAATTAATATGTACAGCGTTTTCTTAATATATATATATATATATATATATATATATATATATATATATATATATATATATATATATATATACAGAGAGGATCTTAATAAATAATGATGCATTAAGATGTAGTCTAATTACATTTAGTAACTAGCGGAAACTGTATTAAAACTAGAAATGGTGGTTTGCAAGTTATTAAACGCTTTGGGATGAAATGAATACTTTGGTATCATATTCTGGGTGCGGACAGCGGGCACGCATAGTAACTCCTTGTGCTGGGTTCGATTGCGCCACGAGTAGCTACCAGGGTGGCGCTAATTCAAGGCTGTATCCAATAATGACACTTATAAGGTGTTGTGAAACCTTCCGGAACAATTGAGTTTACAGATTTTCAGGTACGGGATAAACTAACTTGCTTTTCAGGTACGGTAGACTTGCATAAGGGTTTCTCCCTCAAGTCTGGGTTATCGCGACACACGAATAGGACGGATGCGGTTTTCTTAAAGCAGGATTACTCCTTTAAAATGGATTTATCGCGAATTGCGATCGGATGTAGCAACGGTTACTGACGTTTGGCGAGATTAAACATAAAACTCCCGGACGTAAGCACGGAGCATCTTCATACGACTGGGGGGATCACGATGTGATCTACAATCGGCGTCTGGCAGTAATGTTATCTGCTGGTGGCTGACACTTCTGGTTTTGTCACTTATTTTGCCTTGTGAGTGGCGATATTGGTGTTAGATAGTGTAATAAATATTAAGTTAAGGATCATTTACAAGAATCTGGGACTAACCCGTTACGCTGTGTAATGAGACTTCCGGGACTGGTCAAATTAAGGCGAATACCTTTCTTTCCAACGGAGTAAGTGAAAGATGACTAAGGGCGTTTAGCCCGGCGTAACACCGTTCAATCTGCGTATTGTGTAATATTATGCAATAAAACTTACGTGTCTTTAACCTCAGACTACATCAACCAGCAGCTCGGTTATATGGACATGATTTTCAGGTGGCGTTGTCGAAGTATCTCGACACATGATTCACGACGGTAACAGATGAATATGACGCAAGGTTGGTGGAACAAAGTAGTGAGATTAAGAGTGGCAGACTCGCGGTCAGTATTCTCTTGTAGCGTCGGCTGAACGGATCTGCGTACAATCAGATATCAACGGAACGGATCGACGAGCAACTCGTCGCGGCAACGGCCCGACACGCAAGCGGGAAGTACGGTAAAGGAAGGAAAGGATCACGTATTTCATTCCCTCCCCAAGAGGGAGTACGGGCTGCTCGAGCTCCTTCAGCTACAATCATGGATTCCCAGCATTCATGCATACATACGTTACGTATATATGCATGGGATTAAGGATGGGTGTGGTCAGGATAGGATCGGAAGGAACGGAATTAGGGTTCTGAGGGGGAAAATACTACCCCAGCATTCGCCTAACTAGCCGCACATTGTGTGCATACAGTGGCCATGCCGTTACATGTGTATGAGGGAAAGCCCCTGAAAAAACCTTGTACAAGGTAGACGGTTACGGGAATCGAATCCATATCTCCCGAATGCTAAGCAGGTCGTGTCACCACTACGCTACCAGCTCGGTAGGAAGTACGGTAGCGCGTCTCGCGGTTTTATAGAGAATCCGCGGTAGGCCAGGACGTAGGTAGGCAGGGGTCTTTGGGTCAGGATTGGCGGAAAGTACGGAGGGGACTCTGGCGTAGAAAAACTTTCGATGTTTTTGAAATTAACGTCGGAGGGGATATAAAATTCATTGTTTGATGATTTCTGCAAAGTTTGAGTAACACAGGATAATTAGCAAATAATTAATGGTGGGAAAATTTGATAAAGGACGCTGTAGCTTTAAAACTATTTTCTACAAACGACTTTGAAAAAATGAAGTTAAAGTTTTAATCTTGGGAGACGTAAATGTTTTAATGTCAAATTATGGAAAATGATTTTAAGGGACAATATAAGTATCTACAACCCAACTTCCAATTCTTGCCTTAAATAAAATTTGTTGTGTCTTTGCGCTCTGCATTTACTTAAAGTAGTTAAAATCATTATTTTGTAGAACTAGATGTCCATTTCATTGTAAATACTAAAGATGTTGTGTAAACAAGTTTTGCGTAACCACTTGTTTCCGCCTACACCATTGCTGGGGATCAAGATACGTTCTCACAACGGATTCTAAATTCAAGAAACCGGTACCTATATGATAACAACCAACTTGTTACATAGTAAATTCACACTAGTGTCACGTATTCTTATTAAGATAAGCAGGTTACCGGTTTAACTCGCGTAGTAAGACCTAAACTAGCTAAAATCATACTTCAAACACCTTACACTTAGCATGAATTCAAGCTCAGGTAATAAAAGTTGAAAGGCGCAACTGTGATGTAAATTTATCGATAAGGCTTCATAGACTACATGTTAAAAATCTTGGTTGATCGCACAAACCGTGCTTAATTTCGAACTTACAACGTGTAATACTTATTTTAAATCTCCCAAAGTGCATTAAAATTCGTTTAAATTCATTTAATCTAATCCAAAATCGTTCAATACATTAAGAAAAGGCAACAGACGTAATGTTTTTATCAACCAATAATTCTGTGAAAGGCAATTATTAACACTTTTCCTATCGCTCTCATATATTCTACATAAACGTGTACTTTTATCAAAATGGAAATAATAACTAAATAACACTAATCTAATTTTGACAATACGCCAAAGGATATAAACAAATGTTAACTCCCTATCATGAAAAATAGCTACTGAACACTAATTAAAATTGAATTGGTTTGTATATACAGAGCAATATTACATTCAGAATAATTGAAAACGATTAAGTTCTTGAGCAGTTGTGGGTTTCAGTAGGTAATGAACCAGAAAGTTTTATTTTCGATGTTGCATGTAGACGTCCAAAGTCGAATCTAAAAGTATTTTTGGATGAATTTGAATCGATTATATCCGAATAAAATTCTAAATCTGACAAAATCGCTTGTTTAGGAGATTTTAATGTTAATTATTAAGATTGCGAGAGTCCTGTGGTATTTCTTTTAAATTCGTTTTTGAATTCTTTAGATTTCAATCAGATAATAAAAGAACCCATCAGAATTGTGAAAAATAGTAGCTCTTTAATTGACAATAATTAGTTTGCATACTAATTTAATATTGGATTCTGGGGTTCGCTAGTTTCATGCATCTGATTACAACCATGGAATTTAATTTATTCCTGCTCTTGACAACAAAAAAAATCAATGTTTTAAATTTTTGTATTTTTAATGTCTTCAAGATGCACGCGCCTGTTCAAAAAATTAAAGTTGCAAAGCCTCATATTCCATGGCTAACTGAAAACATAAGATTGTTGCAATTCTTAAAAGGTAAAGCAAATGTAAATTCCGGAAGACTAAACTACCACACCATTGTGAGTATTACAAATTGTTACGTAATTACACAACTTTAACAATTCGTAATGAGAGAAGAAAGCCCTATCTTGAATTCAAATTTTCTATCCTTAAATTCTCCAAATCTCTGGATAGACTTAAATCATCTAGTATTAAACGCTCAAGTTGAAATGAAATTCCTATAGATCTGCAAGATGCTAACGTTATAAGTAAGTTTTTCGTGGATAGTGTACCATAGCAAACGTGATTGACAACAGCGAGTTAATCAATTTTTATTTAAATAACGTAAAAACTGGTATTGGATCTAAACTAAATTTGTATACAATTGAACATGTTGAGATGATTAGAAATTACATGGTACATAGCTAAGTAAATCACATAGTAAGAAATTTCATTAATTAGTACAAAAGGTACATTTCGTTATAAAAGATTAGGTAGGGACGGTTAATTAACATTGAGATGGACCTAAATTATATAATTCATAATAATATGTTAATATAAAGATAAACGACAACATATTACACATGAGTATAGGGTATGTTAGGTGTCGCAATGCAATAAATCAATTTCCTTATTAGTTAGTAGGTTTATTTAAGTATAATTTTCCCACAAGACCTGAATTACAGGCTGTAGGTAACAAACGTGATGTTAAAACTAGCATTAGACAGATATCAATGTCACAACTACAGTGTACGCAAACAAGATATGTGAAAACGTTCGTGTTAGTGCGAAAACGTAAAATAAGTGCTAAAACTAAAGAAAAAACAGAATAAATACATTTGTTATTAACAATAAGACATAAATAATCCAGCAGTTCTGGAGTTATTGTGAATAATTAACATTTACAGACTTAAATTAGTGATATTTAACAATTCTATACAAGTCTTATAAGAACTTATAAACTTCCAAAAGAGTGAAAATAAATGAATATAAGACAAACAATAAGTATATACACTTTCACAAACATTTAAAGTGCCTAAGAATGTAAAATTTAACATTTAAAAATTACTGTATTGATTTAAGGTTGTCATTTCCTCGCATAAAAATTATATAAAATTGTTATAGAATGGGACCAATTGGCCTAATTAAATTATAAGAGGTAAATATAATAAACTAGCCTCAATCTCGAGTCACAAATCACTATACTAGTGACAATTTTACCAAAATTAGTTTTTAAGGGTATATGGAAATTTCAGATAATTTTCCTTTCAAATTGGCCGTAGGCATTTTAAGGATGTGTATTTACATGTAGTAGCATCCCATATTCATGTGGAAATCAATTCCAGGCCTGAAAAGTGCATAAAATTAGTATAAAATCAAGAAATCAATATAAAAATTAACATGTTTAATAAGTGGAGCAAGTAGTTCGTGTAAGGACTTATTTTATTCGAAAATTTGTCTAGATTTCAAAAATGTTGTTAGTTTTAAGATAGATTAAGGGGTTCAAGAGTTATAAGCTTGTGAAGTTAAATATAAAATTAAGAAAATCGTTAGCCAATCAGAATTAAGAAAATATTTGAAGTAGTTGTTGATAACAAAAGATGAATTTGGTTTCTAACCAGTGCATATAACTATAAGTGCTGGAGGATTAGGATCTCTCTGTTCCAACACCTTGCCTAAACAAGATGTTGCAAAAATTTTTGCTCGTAAATATTTTAAATAAGATAACGTCACTTCAATAAAATTTAAGTGCGGTTTTAGTATCGGCAGTTTAAAACAAATGATATTCATTTGTCGTTAAATCAAGTTAAGGTTAGTTTACCTCTAAATAAATTCGGTTGTTATCGACAGCTACGAGTGAAAATATTTTCCGGAGATTCGATATTGTTTTTAAGTTTGTTCTCTTTTGATATTGATTTGTTAGTTGTTTTTCGTTTTTCTGTTATATTTTTATTATTGGAAGCGTGTTTAATTTAAATAACCTCCAACTAATGGTGCATTTCAACAATTATTTTGAAACAATAATTAATAAATTGTGATGATCCTGAAAATAAAGAATCATCATATAAGAAGAAATATTAATGAAACTTACATAAAGGAATAAGCATTATCAAAGAAGCAGATTTGGATATCAAAGGAGCTGTTTTCAACGGTCAACTCCAGCATCGTAAAGAAGATAAAGAGGCCATTTTGAGTGAGTGTACCAATTTTATTTACGTAATTGTTGACATTGATATTTTTACATGTGTGTTAATTATATCCATATTTTGTAATAAATATGATGTGCGACAACTTGTATTCATGTCCAAAGGGAACATTAATTGATCTAAAAATAAATGGTTATTATAGTATTTACTAGATTCAGGCATAATTATACTTACGTGTAAATGCTGTGGTTTCATTATACATTCATTAAAAGGTCATATGAATGCGTACCTATAGCGCATGCTCAGATATTATACATTTGAAGATTTTTTTGTGTACAGGGATTCAATTTAAAAATTATATTACAATATCTTCGAACGAATTGAAAATAATAAAATATAAATTGGCAACAACTCAATGTAAATTCATCACATTACCCATAATTATAAAAATTCAAAATTATAATATAAATCGACAAGCTAATAATTTACTTTCCCGTATAGTTTTAAATTGCCTTCTAAATTTGATCCCTTTCCCCTGTGAAGAGTCTTAATATGCGACTGTTAAGCTAGCTAGGCATTACAAGTTAATTCAAAGTAGAATAAGTATATTTGCATCATATAAAATTTACAGTTCAAATTTATTACATAAGATTCAGTCAAATTGGATTGGACCAGTTTGCATTCCCAATCAAACGATCCAATATTGTCCATTAATAATTTAATTTTGTTACAGAAGTATTTGTAACAAACACTTGCTATTTGTTAGCAGCTCCTAATAACTCCCCGCCGCTGAATTTCGTCCAAAATCTAATCAGCTCCAGAAGTGAAAAGCTTAAATCCCAAATTAGTACGTACGTTTTCGTTCTGGAGTTATCGTGTATATTAACATACATCCACACGCACCCACACACGACATCATCGCCTAACTTAACCCAAACGTTGTAAAATGAGCTTATAAGTCGATTTAGCGATAGCGAAAAAAAGTCGATTACATAACCTTCTACACCTACATATGTATATTGTAGGTAGCGGATCCAGAAAATTTTATATTGTAATAAAAGATTTCAAATCGCAATTGTTACCGCGAACGAAAAGATAATTGATGGGTTTTAATAGATTGGTAATAAGTTGTAATTTTATAACGTTTTTGGGGATATTTTATTTTATGTAACAGATATTTGACTAAGGGTTGAAAAGAAAAACATGTTGGGGTAGAAAACAGATATCCTCTCGAAACTGCCTGTAACTAATGACAGTGACCAATCATTGAAAATTTCTATACACGGATTTCTGATAAAAACGTCGCGTTAGTAATTACTTCGGAACATACCGCAAATCAAAAGGGGTCTTTGTTACTTTAAAATTCGAAACCTATGTTTGTTACAGACGAGTGCATATTTTAAAAATTAATACTTCTTTTAGTAATAAATATGACAATATTACCACATAATATTTCTTGTTTTTTTTATAACTTTCAAAAACGGGGGTGGATTTGGGAGTAAAAACAGTTAGTTGCAGTTAGAGGTTCGATTGAGTCGTACCGTTCTGATTACAAATCATCATTTTAAAATGGTTGTGGCTATAAACATTTCATCTTGTCCATTTTAGTAAACACGAATTTATCATTTTCTATTTTTTCAAAATTAAGATGATCGTGTAATTAAACATATCGCTAAATATTCGGATTTTATTAAGTGGCTGTGTAAGCAATATATCTATAAATAATCGCTACCGTCTTGGGTTTAAACTACGCATCTTAACCGGTTAAGTATTAGTGAATAAGTGATTAACTAAAGAATTATATTCACACGTAAGTAGGTATTTGAATCTAGATTAAAGCTCGCAGCAAACAATTCAACAAGCCTACGTAACCTATTAAAAATCAATCATTGCCTTACAAGAAGTTTCTATTTAATTACGTGAGCGCTTTCATTAAGCAGAAATCTGTTAAAATAAAATCACTGTATGTCAGGCAGTACAGTGTCCCCTCCTTCGTTGCTTGTATGAGTTGCCATTGTTGACGGTTTACTAATATTTTCGCCCGTGTAGAGCATATAATGCGTGGACAAAACGTGACACTATATGCAGCAATTGTTATAAACGATACCGGGGTTTACAGACACGGGTCAGGATAATATTAAAACTACCTCGAATTCCATTGTTACTGTTAAACTAACCCGTTCTTATTTTTAAATGCATAGAGATGTATATATGAACTTGTAAGCTGAGGAAGGGATGCTGTAGTTTGTTACGTAGTCACTCAAACTTGCGGGAGGTTATCGGTCCCTTGTTATGATTTTATTGCAACTTACACTTGCAAAGCTTTGTTTTAGCTGTCTTTGATTCAGCCAGCCTATTTAGAATTGTTTGTCTATGAACTGATTTTGCTTTATATATGTAATTGTACGTGTATGTGTAAATTCCTTTCCTGCTTTTGGTTCTTGTCTAAGTGTAGCAAAACTGTATTTGTATTTACTTTAGTGTTAACTTAAAGACCGGCATGATTGGTTGTATAAGGGCCACATGTTTGGTATTACAATTTTTATCCTGATTTATTTATGACACAATTGTGGGTGTGATTTCACCGTTTGTTTTTTTTGTGCTTATGTGTAGTTAAACTGCTTTTTATTTATTTCTGTTACTTAATTTTGTACGTACTTTAACCTGGTTTAATTGGATTTTGTAGTGTATTGAACCATTTCTTTGTTTTTTTTTATTCTTTGATTTATTAATGTACTTGTGCAATTACTTATTTATTAATAAATTGGGTTCTCTTGGTGGTTCTTTCCCAATTTAGCACCTTAACGTGTTGAAGCATCGTTAATTCCAATTTAAGTAGTTTGATTGTTTACCTGCCCCAGTATGATGCAACACTTAACCTCATACAATCCTATCTCATTCACATAACACGACGTGGCTTAACACTAAACGGCCAATTCTCTTTATCAGATTTGAGTTTTGCGAATAATTAAATATCAGACTTGTAAATAAATTCTAATGTTTTAATTACTGCCATGAAGGTCAATGTAATGCAAGCAGTTAACTTGAGTAATGGTAGTATTATTGTCAGTGAAGTCAAAATACATCCCTTAGAGATTCTTTTTCTTGAATTTGCACCGAGTTGGTAGCGTAGTGATGCCACGACCTGCTTAGCATTCAGGAGGTAATGGTTTCGAGTCCCGTGACGGTCTACCTTGTATGAGGTTTTTTCAGGGGGTTTTCCTCATACACATGTAGCGGCATGGTCACTGCGTATATGCATACCATGTGCGGCTACTTAGACGAATGCGGGGGTAGTATTTTCCCCCTCAGAACCCTAACTCCGTTCCTTCGGATTCTATCCTGAACACACCCATCCTCAATCCCACCATGCATATATACGTAATGTATGTATGTATGCTGGGAATCCATGATTGTGGCTGAAGGACCTCGAAAATCTCGAGCGGCCCGCCCTCCCTCTTGGGGAGGGAATGAAATACGTGGCTCTTTCCTTTCCCTTGAATTTGAATTATTGCGAATAAGTTCAAGATTACACTCTTAGAGATTTTATGGTCTTTTAATTATTGAGAGTAATTTCGAGTCGCACTTTTGAGGAAAGGAACCTTAGGGCACTACAATACGTAGGTTGGAAGGTAAAAATCCTAGTCCCCTCAGGCATTAACGACCATTAAGTATATTACATGCAGTATCAAAATTGCTGGAGAAAATAATTAGCATACAACTTAAGAAACATCTAGCTACATTCGATATCTTACCTCAAACACAATTCTGTCTCAGATCACAATTACGGTGCGACACAGCACTTCTAAAAATAACTGATAACATATTACATGATGATGATAATCGCTCCTACGACAGATGTATCTAAGAACGATTGTGTACGGAGGAGGATTTCTTTGAGAAAACGGAAGCTGAGCTAGTGGGCTAGCAGCACCCTTTCTTGAATCGCATAATAACGCTGAATTGAAGCCCGTGGTCCTTTGAAATAATTGGAACTTGAGCTAGCGTAGTAGTGGGGGTAGTAGCGTTCTTTCTTGGAAATATGAACAGAGGTGATTTTTTGGGTTTAACGTCAATGGGCTCCTTTTTAGGTGTTTTAATTTTTTTTATCTGCATCAAGTTTATTTACTATTTTAGTTAGAGGTTCTGTTAGGGGCTTATAAGTAGGTACTTTTAAATGGCCTTTCATTATCAATGCAAGCAGTTTTAATACTGTTGCACTTTTACTTTTTTTGCTTTAATATCATCTCCTTATTATCCATTGTAGCAAAACGGGTTCACAGGTACTGGTTTACCCTGAGGAGATAGCTGTTAATACCTAAACGGACTAGTAACTATTTAACTACTGAAAACAGTATAAGGTATTATGTATTCATCAAACCTTTTCCTATAGCGACTATTATTAACTTCTGCATCCTTGCTTATAACCATAAAGCCAAACGGACCTACCCAGCACTTTGAAGACGTACCAAAACAATTTCATGCTTATGGTGGAACTTATTTGATCCTCATACACATGTTTTAGGTTTAATTCATCTTGTTTGTTCAAATAATATAATTAAATTCGCATTATCACGTATTAATTACTTTGGAATTTTACTGTAAGTTTGGCACAAATAGAAACAGTTAATATCATTATGTCTACCCATAGAAAAATATGCCCTTATGTTATTTTGCTTTTTACAACCGATATCATCGAAAATGAAAATAGAGTTTGATTTTGCACAATTAGGCTCAATCCCATCTTGACACTGAAGGTAAAATAATCTATATCGTTCATTGGAACTAAGATTAGCTGTACAAGTTTGTACTTGTTTTGATTTAATGACAGAGTGTATGTGCACGTTTAAATTTCAAAAAATGTTTCATATATATATATATATATATATATATTGCAATGGTTATAAATAGGTATAATAGAAGGGGTAGAGTTGTATCGAGTTCAACTATTATATCGTAGGCAAGTTCAAATAAAGTTGATGAAGTTATACACTTCGTTATGAGAAAATATAATATACGAATATAAAAATATGGTTTTTATACAACAGAACAGGCTTTATGGGGTTTGCGAATGATGTTGTATTCATAAAAGCATTGAGCTATAGCAGTCGCATGTTAAAAAAGGTCAACACGATACATATTAGTGTGCAAGTTCAATTTAGTTAAAAATAAACAAGAAATTTCACACATAAATCAATATATTTAAGCCATTAAACACATAACAGATATTGATTACATGTAGTACAATAATTATAATGTGTAGAACATGTATAGTAATTGGTACAATGCATAAAAACTCTGCGAACTATCAAAAGGGTTATGGTACAAAGACGTTATGTTGGTAGATCATAGACAAAGTGTTTAAAAAGTGTTTAAGAAGATAAGGAGCCTTAGAAACATATCTAAGAACTTGAACATTACATGTACAATGTAATATTAACCATATAAATACAATTTGTGTACAAAAACTTGCAAAATATGATAACAATATGAAAGTGTGAAAGTACAAAATTAGAATGTATAAAGTACAGATTAAACAGTGATTGTGTTAGGGACATATATAGGAACATATTAGATAAACATTACAAGTGATATAAACGTTTAAAACGCAAGTTTAAATTAAATTATATAAAGTTAGGTTAAGTACAATAATTAAGAAGTTTACAAATTTATAGCTTATTTAGGGCAAGATAAGTTCAGAATAAATTATAAAAGCATATAATTATAGGTTTCCCTTATTTGTGCAAAGAAATTAACTTTAAATATGTAGTTTAAACATAAATTTAGAAAAATTAGGTTAAGTACATAAAACTAGGGTATTAAGGTAGAAATTTTGCTAAAACTATGTAAAATGGGTAGAGATAAGTGTATTCTTATACAGTTTTTTATGCAGAAGCTGAATATGTCATCAGTTTAGTTGTAAAATACAAAATTTATTAGATATTAGTAAATTTTAGGTATAAAATTTTCAAAATGTAAATTCATGAAGCGAATTATAGCATGTGAGGTGTCTATTTATGCAGAATTTTGTCCTGAGTTCAAAAATGTATTTAAGAAGCAAATCCGAATTGTATTGAAAAAGTTATGGCATAATTTATGTTTTAGTTAAATTATTTTTTTTGTTTAGACCAATCGAATGCCAGGATCTTTTGTATGTAATGTAAAAAAAAAATTGAAAGTTATGGTATAGCTATGAGAAGGTATAAAAGGAGTTGCTCCTGATTTCTCACCCTCTTCTGTTCTCTTCTCTTCTATTTTATTGTGGCTAACAAGTCATAGTGCAAATAGTGCATTTGTAAACATGTAAGTTAAAATTTTCGTTAACATTATCGGAAGTGAACCGCGAGCAACGTAGAGTCTGAGATTTCAGATATATAACAAAATTTTGAAAACTAAGGTTACCGGTTATAATATTCGACACTATTGTTTTGTTTCATTTCGAAATTTTGTTCAACATCGAGTGATGTGCATTTTTTTATTTTAATAAAATTCGTCTGTTATTTTGGATGTGATGTTTATTTTTCTCAAAAGTAATTGAGGTTATAAAACAATTTTAACTTCAAATCGGTATCTAAAATGAAAGTGTTAGCAATTATAAAAGTTTATGGAAGAATAAGTCATAAGATAAATCCGAAAGATTATTAAATATTCAAATAAAATAAAAGTCGAACTTTAAAAGGAAATGATCATATTATCCAAGTGCAACGTATTTACCACAAAGAAGATTACCACAAGTTAGTGAGCTTTATGAATTTATGGAAATTAATCAGTACCATTTTCTACAGGAAGGCAGTATCATCGTTAGATGGACTAAAGTTTACACCCAATGTTAACATGGAACAAGCTTAAGGTGGACATGTAATGGAATTTTCGAAAATACATGTGAGTTTATTTTATTATCATAACCCAATAGATTGCATTGATTATTCCTTTGATGTCCTGTATGTATGTATTTTTTTGTATTTCTGTATAATTGTTGTGCGACGACATGTATCAATATCTGGAAAGGTAATGAACAAGTGTAATAAATATAATAATTCTAATTTTGATTAAAGTAAAATTGTACTTACTAAGAAAAGATCGTTGTTTGGAATTTTGACAAGCCGCAGAATTGTAATTTAGCAAGGACGTAACGCATGGGTAGATGTTGCAAATTCCATAGAAGTCTGGTACACGTTAAAACAAATAATTGTAAAGAACTATTAAATTATACACATGAATATTTCCTTGTGTGAAATAAAATTTTAAGGTTTCACGTTAGCATTTTAATTTAATAATAATGAAAAAGTTTAATGTTTAATTTTTATTTGCCTACGAAATTCAATTGAACCCTATCCCCAAGTAGATACTTATAAAATTAAATAAATAATTATCAAAGTTAATATAAAATTAAGAAATTTATATAAACACACCGTAATATATATATATATATATATATATATATATATATATATATATATATATATATATATGTATATATATATATATATATACTCTCATCGTTAGTGGATGAATTAAAACTAAACGAATAATTACAACATTTGTATTTATATACTAGACATATAGAGTACATATTACAATAATTGCAGTTTTTTTACTTCCCCACTGAGTGGGTTGTACTGCACTATAGCATCATGGAGAATAAGACGCTATACCCCAGTTGAATAGGGCGAGACGCCCACACTCTCACATCGATTCGTCCCAAGGATTATGTGGGGGGGGGTAAATATTCGCCAATGCCAAAATCAAGACTAAGAAGATCAGGATCTGCTAGGAATAAAATTCTGCCCCATTCGGATGCCCAGGAGGGCAGGACTTAAGCGACCTCGGTTATCGAAAATTCCAACATTCGGATACATTACTGCAACGTACGTCGACTGTCAGGTCGAATCTTAATGCTGTTCACCTACACCTTGGGCAAGTCCAACAGGACATTCTGTTTCTCTGTCTCTTATGGAAGCACTGATTCGCCTAACCTGCAATTTCTCAGATACAGCCTACACTCTAACTTTCCCCTTAAAGGCGGAGTATGTGTGTATACCAAGGGCAATGGAGTTTATAAGATGATGTCCACTCTATAAAATAACAAATTTGGCGCGATTTGGTTCAAACATTCTGGCCCCAATCTGTGAAATTCTACTGTTGTTTGTATAGGTCTCTCAATGATAATAACTTCAAAGATCTTTTGATTGCCTTAGTCTGAAAATAAACTACCTCTTATCACAGTTTCCTTTTTGCGATTTCTCAATATTCGGAGATTTGAATGCCCACAATTCCAATTGGCTTCAAATTTTATCTACCACTAATCCCGCAGGTCATAATGCAGAAGCATTTGCTGCATCCTGTGATCTCACAATCAACCAGAATCCTTGACAACCCTAACCATACTCCACATCTCTGAGACCTATTCCTTATAACTAACCCACTTGTGTATAAAACAAGAGTCCTTTCCCGACTTAATCAATCAGACCACTGCCTCTGTAGCCAATCCCACTGTTACTCGAAAAACCAAGACCAAAAAGATGTTTGAAGAACGTGAATGCAAAGAATAAGTCTCATGTCTTTTGGGTAGCCGTAGATTTTGGTCATTAACTAAAGGCATCAGTAAAAACTTTAGGTCATATTCATTTCCTCTCATGACGTCTCGCGGCGGAACTGTAGCAGCTGACCCTGCTGAAAAAATCAACCTCTTTGTCCATTACTTTGCATCAAATTCATGTCTCAATGATTCTGATAAAATTGTGCCGTCGCCAAAATCTACCCCATACGCTATGAAACCAATCCACTTTTGATACAAGTATCCATACGGTATTCCAGATATCGTCCTTAAAAAATGGCACCCCGAGCTAGTACTTGTATTGTCCAAACTCTTTTCGATCTCCAAGTTATCTGGAGAGTTTCCCTCATCGTAGAAGTTGGCAAATGTCCAACCTATTCCATAAAAGGGTCACTAAACCGATCTCTCAAGCTGTCGACCAATAGCTTGTAAAGAACCAGCGTCCTGTACGTATGTGTTTTAGAATAAATTAGGTGCGGACCATCCTGTATGTAAGATTTCATAAGTTTACGCGATATTGCACAACGAATAATTTATTCATCACCGCTGACGTGTATTTCTAAGAAACCGTAAGTTTCTGCACGTCAGAACGATTTTAACCAATCACATAACGGCCTTCCCCGCACGGTAGCCGCCCACAGATGCACCTTTATAAACTCACGACGCGCATAAGAATGAATGAATCTCCGTAGATTCAAGTCCAGCCGTTCCAGAAACCAGTAGCCGCAGCCGCTCCGTTTGCTTAGTGTAAGCACCGACCTGTTGTTCACCGACGAAGAGTCCTTCGCGATCTGGCGATAACGCGCACCACAACGCACCGGGCAACCTAAAGTTCAATTCTGTACTGCTATTGATAGACACGTAAGTTGTAAAGTTATACAATCTAACAATTTACACTCAAACACTACAGACCGTAAATAATTCCGGGCTGAGCCTCCAGGAGTTATACCAAATACACCTAGAGTCACGCAGGGTAGATCCCGACGTAACTCGCAGATACAAAGTACACTAGCACCTAGAGTAGCACGCAGGGGTAACCCCCGACGTAATACCAAGTACACTAGCACCTGGAGTGCCACGAAGGGTAGATCCGTCGTCACTCGCCACTACAAAGTACACCTAGAGTCACGCAGGGTAGCCCCGCCGTATCTCGCAAAGACTTGAGGGTGAAGGGTTGTTACAGGGCTGTAAAGACCTACGACCTTTCTCTTAGTATATCCAGTAAAGACAGGCCGTCGCCTACGTCTTCTGGGCATTACTGAAATCCCGCTCGAAACTCATACACTACCTACAGACAAACACAATAACCATACACAGTGTCTGTGAATCGCAGATGAGTACCTCCATAATCTATAGTATAATAAATTTGTCGTCCACCGAACCATCGTAAATACCTGGTGCACGAACGTTTGTAAATAAATTAGAGAGTACGTAGATTTTTCTATCTTTACGTAAACCGATTAGAGTAGTTTTAATATTAGGTAGTTTGGATCCCTTGATTAATTATAAATAATTAAACTTAATATAGAGATCAGTAATTAATTTAGTTAGATAAATAATCTAATTACCTACATTAAACCGGTTATAATTAGAGAAAGACCGGCCCGAGATCTCGCGTTTGCCTACGCGCCTTTCGCGTGTATTATTTCCCGAGAGGAGGACATCCTTGCTTCAGCGCTCCAGAGTTACTAAAGTCTAAGTACGATATCGATTTTCTCAATCCCCACACCGACTCGAGTTCATTGCGCTGGCGCCCCGACCAACAACGGTATCAAGAGTAACGCTCTCGCTACTGTACATGCAGGACCGTAATCTAAATTTTACCTCTTAGGTAAGGAATAGATTAAAAAGACTATCTTTGTTCACAGAAGCGACTTCGCACACAGTGACGGGCCGCCAACCAGGAGAACCAGCCGCCAGACCCGGACAAAGAAGTTCCCCCATACATTTTGTTAATTACCTTTTTATTTTATTTATTGTTGATATTTCTTTAATATACATTTTAAAAATGCTTTACGGTTTTTATTTAAGGTTACAGTGTTAAGCCCATCCAGTACTTACTACGAACCACACCCCGTTTATAAAATAAACCCGATTGAGCAAAGCCGAGGCAAAGTAAAACCGCGTTGGGTTACCAAACCAGAAGGGCGCAATATAAGTATAGCACCCAAAAGTAGGGGAGCATTATAAGCTATCACTTCTATTCTATCGAAAATCATGGAAAAAGTCATCAACCACCAACTACTTTCGTTCCTCGAGTCCAAAACACTCCTAAACGACCACCAGTATGGGTCGTTCAACGGGTGATCTCTTTCATATGTCACCCCACTTTGGATTAACACGTTAGAGAGGTCCGGCGAAACAGTCGTAGCTTTAGATATTTCAAAGGCTTTTGACCAGGTTTGGTACAAGTGCCCACTTGCCAAGCTCATTTAGTTCGGCTTATCTGATATGCTCATCAATTGGGTCTACAGCTTTCTTGACAAAAGACGTATACGCGTTGTCGTCGATTGCTGCTTTTCGAAAGAAACTACTATTAACGCGGGAGTATCCCAAGGATCAGTGATAGCTCCCACACGTTTCCTGCTGTACATAAATGACCTCATTTCCTCAACAACTAACCCGATCCATTGCTTTGCAAACGACAGCACTCTACATTGTAGTTCTTCTGTTTTCCCACAACAATAAGTCTAGTGAGGGCGTTAAAGTGAATATGGTAGCCTCAATCAAGTGACTTAGAACGTGTCCTTGAATGGGGAAGGAATACTCTACTCACGTTCAACGCTGACAAAACTCAGTGTTGCCGTATGTCCGCCAAAAAAGACCGATCATTTCCTGCTGTAAATATGAATGCATTGGATGTCAAGTTTTCAAACTCTATTTGTATGTTAGGGATGTCCGTATCATCGAACCTTTCATAGGTTGACCACCTTTTGTCAGACTGCAAAACAGCTGCCCGTAAACTGGGCTTTCTGTACAGATCTAAACAGTACTTCACATCGCAACAACTCCTTTTACTGTATAAGGCTCAAATTCGACCTCTTCTAGAAAACAATATCCACCTCTGGGTCAGTGCCCCCGGTACGCCCTTGATATGGAACACAGCATCCAAAAAAAAGCTATACGATTTATAAATGACCTGTCTCTAACTTGTGACCTAGTCTCTTGAACATAGAAGAATAGTTTCGGTTCTTTCCTGGTTCTATCGCTATTACCATAGCAAGTGTGCCTCCGAAATACACTACTTAATAGCTTCACAGACCATCTTCGCTAGGAAAACTCGGTTTGCCATTCACACCATAATTACGCACTTAAAATTCCATCTTGTCACACTAAACGGGCGCACTCCAAATTTTCCACACTGCGACCAAATTGTGGACTACACTACCCAGTTCTTGTTTTCCTCCAAACTTTGACTTAAGCAAATTTAAGGTAGCCATTCATAAACATTTCTCAGTAGCTTAACAATATACCTAACCTCCTCCCAGTGTTCCTGAGTGCTTTACCACGTTAGGCAAACCTTAACCTGTTCAAGAATACTATAAGTAAAAAAAGACCATACACAACGATTTCATTATCGAAACGTCTTAGGGATTCCATTTCCAACTTTATTTCTACTGTTGAGTTTTTTAAAGATTCATTTTGTTTAGAGCACTCCACTGCAAATACTGCATCCAAAAAAAAGCTATACGATTTATAAATGACCTGTCTCTAACTTGTGACCTAGTCTCTTGAACATAGAAGAATAGTTTCGGTTCTTTCCTGGTTCTATCGCTATTACTATGGCAAGTGTGCCTCCGAAATACACTACTTAATAGCTTCACAGACCATTTCGTTAGGAACACTGGTTTGCCATTCACACCATAATTACGCACTTAAAATTCCATCTTGTCACACTATACGGGCGCACTCCAAATTTTCCCACTGCGACCAAATTGTGGACTACACTACCCATTCTTGTTTTCCTCCAAACTTTGACTTAAGCAAATTTAAGGTAGCCATTCATAAACATTTCTCAGTAGCTTAACAATATACCTAACCTCCTCCCAGTGTTCCTGAGTGCTTTACCACGTTAGGCAAACCTTAACCTGTTCAAGAATACTATAACTTTGTAAAAAGACCATACACAACGATTTCATTATCGAAACGTCTTAGGGATTCCATTTCCAACTCTTATTTCTAGCTGAATTGAGTTTTTAAAGAATTCATTTTGTTTAGAGCACTCCACTGCAGAAACGCATCCAAAAAAAGCTATACGATTTATAAATGACCTGTCTCTAACTTGTGACCTAGTCTCTTGAACATAGAAGAATAGTTTCGGTTCTTTCCTGGTTCTATCGCTATTACATGCAAGTGTGCCTCCGAAATACACTACTTAATAGCTTCACAGACCATCTTCGTAGGAAACTCGGTTTGCCATTCACACCATAATTACGCGGATTCCAAGAATTCCCATTCTTGTACATAAAGGGCCTCCAAATTTTCCACACTCCGACCAAATTGTGAACACACACCCATGTTCTTGTTTTCCCACAAATTTGAGGCTTAAGAAATGTCTAAAGGTAGCTTCTATGGAAGAATTTCTCAGTAGCTTAAAATATTCCTAACCCCAAAACCCATTTCCTGAAGATGCTTTGACAGTTGCAAACCTTTATAGGCCGTTCAAGAACTCTAGTACACTTTGTAAAAAACCATCCAACGTTTCTTATCAAACGTCTTAGGATTCCATTCCAACTCTTTTTTAGCTAATTGATTTTTAAAAATTCATTTTGTTTAGGCCCTCCCTGAGAAACGCATCCAAAAAAAGCTATACGATTTATAAATGACCTGTCTCTAACTTGTGACCTAGTCTCTTGAACATAGAAGAATAGTTTCGGTTTTTCCTGGTTCTATCGCTATTACCATAGCAAGTGTGCCTCCGAAATACACTACTTAATAGCTTCACAGACCATCTTCGCTAGGAAAACTCGGTTTGCCATTCACACCATAATTACGCACTTAAAATTCCATCTTGTCACACTAAACGGGCGCACTCCAAATTTTCCACACTGCGACCAAATTGTGGACTACACTACCCAGTTCTTGTTTTCCTCCAAACTTTGACTTAAGCAAATTTAAGGTAGCCATTCATAAACATTTCTCAGTAGCTTAACAATATACCTAACCTCCTCCCAGTGTTCCTGAGTGCTTTACCACGTTAGGCAAACCTTAACCTGTTCAAGAATACTATAAGTAAAAAAAGACCATACACAACGATTTCATTATCGAAACGTCTTAGGGATTCCATTTCCAACTTTATTTCTACTGTTGAGTTTTTTAAAGATTCATTTTGTTTAGAGCACTCCACTGCAAATACTGCATCCAAAAAAAAGCTATACGATTTATAAATGACCTGTCTCTAACTTGTGACCTAGTCTCTTGAACATAGAAGAATAGTTTCGGTTCTTTCCTGGTTCTATCGCTATTACTATGGCAAGTGTGCCTCCGAAATACACTACTTAATAGCTTCACAGACCATATTCGTTAGGAACACTAGGTTTGCCATTCACACCATAATTACGCACTTAAAATTCCATCTTGTCACACTATACGGGCGCACTCCAAATTTTCCGCACTGCGACCAAATTGTGGACTACACTACCCAATTCTTGTTTTCCTCCAAACTTTGACTTAAGCAAATTTAAGGTAGCCATTCATAAACATTTCTCAGTAGCTTAACAATATACCTAACCTCCTCCCAGTGTTCCTGAGTGCTTTACCACGTTAGGCAAACCTTAACCTGTTCAAGAATACTATAAGTAAAAAAAGACCATACACAACGATTTCATTATCGAAACGTCTTAGGGATTCCATTTCCAACTTTATTTCTACTGTTGAGTTTTTTAAAGATTCATTTTGTTTAGAGCACTCCACTGCAAATACTGCATCCAAAAAAAAGCTATACGATTTATAAATGACCTGTCTCTAACTTGTGACCTAGTCTCTTGAACATAGAAGAATAGTTTCGGTTATTTCCTGGTTCTATCGCTATTACTATGGCAAGTGTGCCTCCGAAATACACTACTTAATAGCTTCACAGACCATCTTCGCTAGGAACACTCGGTTTGCCATTCACACCATAATTACGCACTTAAAATTCCATCTTGTCACACTAAACGGGCGCACTCCAAATTTTCCACACTGCGACCAAATTGTGGACTACACTACCCAGTTCTTGTTTTCCTCCAAACTTTGACTTAAGCAAATTTAAGGTAGCCATTCATAAACATTTCTCAGTAGCTTAACAATATACCTAACCTCCTCCCAGTGTTCCTGAGTGCTTTACCACGTTAGGCAAACCTTAACCTGTTCAAGAATACTATAAGTAAAAAAAGACCATACACAACGATTTCATTATCGAAACGTCTTAGGGATTCCATTTCCAACTTTATTTCTACTGTTGAGTTTTTTAAAGATTCATTTTGTTTAGAGCACTCCACTGCAAATACTGGACATGATTTGAATTCGGAACAGTTTAACAATTCATCTTTATCATCTCTGCCATACTTGTCACATCGTAATTTAAAAAAATTGTGATAGGCAAGTATGTATTTCCTTGGCCGGTCGTGTCGCCCGATTTGACGTGTCTCGATTTCTACTTATGGCGTCGCTTGAGCGACATTGTGCTCCAAACTTCACCAACAACAAGATTTGACATGGAAAACAGAATCCGAGATGAAATTCGTCAACTACCAGCTGCGGAAATAGAAGCAGCAGTTTTGTACACCCGAACAAGATTGGAAGGCTGTTTGGAATGTGACGGAAGGCAGTTTGAACATTTATCGAGGCATTATATACCTAATATTGTTGGGTTTAAAATCGGATTTTTGATTTTATTTGGACTGGATAGGGTGAGCCACGTTAAAATTATACTTTAATTTCGCTATAACTCTAAAACTAACAATATTAAAATAAATCTTGTATCATTTTTGGCAAATTTAATTTTCTTTTTGATTTTGATATGATAAATATATGCATCGTTGAAATAAAAATTGTACAGAAAAAGCGTAAAAACCTCATTTTTGTACCCTTAACACACCCTAGCGACGGTGATAGGGATTAAAAATCACTGTGTGTCCATAATTCGATTAACAACTATCTCTTTAATATGTGACCAACATTTATCCAATTCGGCTCAGCAAAACCAAACTTCGTCAATTAAAGTGTTAAAAATCCTCATTTCGCTATAACTTGAAAACGAGCAAAGATATCAACTTGCGGTTTTTACGTTTTACTTGCAAATTTAATCTACTTTTCGAATACGATGTCAAAAATATACCTTGTGATTTAAATTTTCGGAGTAAAACTAAAAAAACAAACCGATATAACAAATTGCGCGCTCTAGCACTTTTATTACGAACTATCTTGTAACAATGGAAACAGTTTAAGATACCTACATTTTTTTTCCAAACAAGCTTTATTTTATTGAAATTGAATAAGTGGTTTAGAATTTACAGCAATTTTAATGATTACACTTTCAATACCTTCCTCCACTCTTATTGTAGTCAGTACGCCAATGAACCTTAATCCAGAATTATGTAGAATTGTCTAGACTTTCTAACTATGTAAGCAATTTATATAGGAGTTTTGGGAGAAATTGAGAATTTTATTATTTAACTCTTAATTGCGCCCCCTAGCGGTGAAATACGGAACTTCTAAATAATTTCCAGCATTTTCATGGCCACATACATAATAAAAATATTTTTCCCATTGTTGTTAGATTGACAGGTCCTCAGATACAGCTTCTTACCTCGCTTATTTGCCCACCCGGTACATACTTTAAGGTTTAAGGATACTGTGATCAAAATTTCCGTCCCTTGCCGACTTTGTGTACCTTTAGCTTGTTGGAATGCAACAATTATGCAACGTGATTTTTCCAGTTGCGTTGATTTTTTTAAAACAGGTAATGTTGGAAGAGGGTTGTTGTCAGACTGACTTTATTCAATGATCGTCACTACATTCATGCCACATGGCTCTCGTGTTTTATATTCATGGTGCATGACAATGTTTTGATATAAATTCTAACACCCCCACTATATCAAAATATATCCTTTACACCTAACTTATTTAAAAGGTAATTATGTTGGACTGGAGTCAAAACCTTTATGCGTGTTATGGCTGGAAATTTGCACTTGTATTATAATAAGGGGACCTAATGCTAACTTATAAGACAGACAGAGCTTCGCAACTTGCTTTCGAGTATTATCCCCTGGTCCCTTGGCGCGAAATTTTCTGATTTTGATTACTTATTGCGAGAAATTTGAGCTTATATTCTAATAAGCGGGCCTAACGCTAGCCTATAAGATAGGTATAAGGCCTCGCAACTTGCTCTCGGGGCTTAGACCCCAGGCCATTAGCGTGAAATTTGAATTTGTATTCTAATAAGAGGGCCCCTAATGCTAACTTATGAGACAAGTGTAGGCAACTCACTCTGTAGGTTAAGGCGGTAAATTTGAATTTGTATTCTAATAATAAGGTTGACGGAAAATCTAAATTTGTATTTAAGTCTCTGCATTCTGTTTGGTTACGCAGAGGCTTAAATACAAATTTAGATTTTCCGTCAAGGGGTCCACCTTATTATTAGAATACAGATTCAAATTTACCGCCGTAACCTACAGAGACTTAAATACATAGGGCTCCTCTTATTAGAATACAAATTCAAATTTCCCGCCAATGGACCTGGGGTCTACACCTGTCTTATAAGCTAGCATTAGGCCCGCTTATTAAAATACAAGTTCAAATTTCTCGCAATAAGTAATCGAGTGTAAACACAAATTCAAATTTCCCGCCAAGGGACCAGGGGGATAAGACCCGAAAGCAGGTTGTGAAGCCCTATCTATGTCTTATAACAGCATTAGGCCTCCTTATTATAATACAAGTTCAAATTTCCCGCCATAACATGCAGAGACTTAAACATAAATTCAAATTTTGAGACAATGGGGGCCTCGACAAGGGGGAAAACCCCGAGAGCAAGTTGCGCAGATTACACCTGTCTTACAAGTTAGCATCAGGCCCTTTATTATAATACAAATTCAAAATTTCCAAGGGTACCACGACAATACACAAAGGCCCACGACAAGGGGCGAAGACCCGAGAACAAGTCGCGACGTCCTACACCTGTCTTACAATCTCGGTTATGTTCGGGGAGGGTTGGAGTGGGGTCGCCGGAACAGTCTTCGCTGAAAGTCTCGCGTCGCAAAATTTTACCTATATGAATAATATAAAGTGCTTAGACCCCTCCAATCATCATTAGCATAAAGTAATTATTTTCTGATTTCAACAGTTATGTAACCGCAATAACAACCTTTCACTATCCCCGTACATCTAATGTATATGAAAAAAATACCAGTCCTGTATAAGTGAAACCTATATGAAAGTTAATTGAATTTGAATTATATGATGTACACGGTCTATTCACGTGACAAAAAATCTCGCCAATTACACTCATTTTTAAAAAACAGACTTGATTGCTTGTGACGTCATTTAGTGATGTATTTTTAAACTAGAGAGTATTTTCTATAACAGAAGTTGGCCTCTCTCTCCCTCCCTCCCCCTCCTCTCTCCCCACCCTCCTTCCCTTGCTCACTCCTCCCTCTAAAATTGCGCATTTATTAATCTAGTCTTGCTTGATTTTGTGAATAAATTTTTCACTACATGTTTAGTTATAAATGATGAGATAATCAAATTACTGTATAATGTTTGTTTTTCAACCATTCTACTCTGATAAATAAAAGTTTTTAGTGGTTTAGTTGTTTTAATTAAGAGTTCCGTAAGAGAGAGAGAGGCTCTGTAACTGGTATCATGAAGTTTACACAGAACATTAACTGAGTAATATCAGGGTCACCGCGTGCTAGCCGTTTCTCTAAATTTGTACCAGGACCACAATACTGATAACCAGGTAAGTAGAATGGGACCAGAATAGGATGTGAAAAGTGGTGGCGGGGTTCTTTTCAACCCCTGTGCGGAGTTTCAGCCCCTAATTGGGGGCCTTTTGGTAATATTAAGAGCCTTTTTGGTGGTCTAACCCCCTGGTTAAGGTTGTTGGATGCCCCTAGGGTGGGGCTAAGACTGGACCACGCCCAATCCTATTACCTGATTGGTCATGCCAGCGCCCGCCCTTTGGCTTCTAATTGGTCCTTAGCTCCACTACTCAACAGCTGTGCTCTGATTGGAGGACTAAGTCTCGGAATTTTTGTTTTTAATTATGAGTCTTAATTAAATTGATGGGATGCAGGTGTTATGTGAGGGGGAAGGAGAGGGTTGGGTCAAAGTCCAATTATTTTAATTATGGGACTGGGGAATTTCAATTTGTATTTTAATAAGGGGCTACACTATTACTTTTAATTACGACTCGTAATTAAAATTGCCTGCGAGGTTGGGCACCAAAACAAAGTAGGTCTCCAAAAACAAAAATGAATGCCAACAATCAGAAACAGGGGTGTGACCTACCCTTAGGTCCTCCATTCAGAATGCGAGATCTGAGCGTACACACAACCAATCAGAACCGGAGTACCGGTTTTAGGTCTGTTTTTGAGCTGTTTTCGGAAACCGGGGAAGCTGTTTTGAGCTGTTTCTGCCTGTTGCTGGAAAAAATAGGTATCTGCTTTTTGAGCTGACTGCATCAAAGTTTATACTATTCACATTTTCGGTGTTTACAATATTCTGCCGAACAATTTACAAATTGTTGTTGGCTTCAGCCAACTCACTGCATAAACGTTCCAAATTTTCAGTATACTAAAATTGAATTTATCTTAATAAATATACCACATAAATCGAAACTTTTTATTAGTATAGGTACTGTATATAAACCATAGAAAAAACACTTGCAATTATGTGACAAAAAAATTAAGTATCCTTAACAATGTTCCGTTTAACAGTATCAAATAAAACCATATCAAATTATTTTTCTGTAAATTCAACAACTGCTGATATCACTAAACAGAACCAACTGTCAATTTTACGTTTCAGTTGTGAGAGTTACTATTACTTTATTTCATAAAATAAAATCGTTAGTATTTAGTGTTTAGAAAATTTTGGAACTGCTATCTTTTGCGCTGTTATTTGTTTAGTCTATATACAAAAATTCAGAATTTTTGACTTAACCATTAAACTGCTATGTACCTTTATAATTATCACATAAGTAAAACTATTACAAAGAAAAGGTGAATAACATTATGAAATGTAGTAGTAAACAATAAATTATATGTTAATAAATATAATCTTTTTATCATAGCAGTTTAATCGTTAGATCAAAAATTCTGAATTTTTGTATATAGACTAAACAAATAACACCGCAAGAGATAGCAGTTCCAAAATTTTCTCAAAACTAAAAAAAAGTTAAAAAAATATATATTATATCAATGACAATTATATGTAAGTAAGTAAACGTTGTTAATTGCTTAATAAATCACAACTCGATAGTCCTTTACCCAAAAATTCTGAATTTTTGTATATAGCCTAAACAAATAACAGCGCAAAAGATAGCAGTTCCAAAACTAAAAAAAAATGTGGAAAAACTAACTATTAGGATATAAAACGTACATTTTTAATTTTTCCCAAATAAAGTGAGCATCAATATGAAATTTGATATAGTAAAACAATAGTTTAACAAATTTTTAAACTATTTGTAATACGGTTTTTTTCTAAAATAGATTCTAACGATTTTTCATGAAATAAAGTAATAATAACTCTCACAATGCATCCTTAGACATCTTACATATATATACAATTACAACTCATGTTAAATGGATTGTACTCGTAATGAGTAAAAAGCATGCAATTGCAAAATGCACCCATATAGTATTATCAGTATCATTTGTAATATTATATTCAAATAGAATTACAAGTACTGTACTAGAGTGGAATGTATAATTGCAATTATTGTTGTGTAAACAATGATAGACGTGTACTTGAACTATGAAAGTGATGTATGTTTGAATGTGTGTGATGTAAGTAAAGATGTATGTGCATATCTATGGAAAGAAATAAAAGACGAGTCGATGTGGACTTCCTCTTCCGCAGGGTGTAGGTGGGGATGAGGGGGAGGGGATTAGTAAAGTCCTAGAAAAATGCGCTCCTGAAAATTTAAAATTTGCACCTAATTCTCAGAAAAAAAAATTTTTTTCCAACGCAGTTGTGTTTAATAAGTGGCAATTTATCATTTTCATGAATAAATTTATCAAAATATGAAAAAATGACACTTAAATTAGCCAATTCCATTTTGAAACAACAAAAAGTACTTAAAACACACCTTTTTGTACTTACGTAAGCTCAGAAGAAACAAATGCATGCAATTTATCCATGTAATGTATCTAAATGCTCTTTAAATTACCCATTTCAATTTTGAAACAACAAACAGCACTTAAAACTACTTGTTTTTAATTTTCGATGCAGCGTGGGTATTACTACGTTAATAATAATTATAGGATAATGAACGCAGTTATTTTGCTTTGAAAGCGTCTTAAGCATTTAGCGAACATTCTTTTTTATCTGTCATCAATTTACATTACAACTTTGAAACGGGATTTGTAAATGTATGAATGCAATTGTGTCATTTGTAGATTTTAAAATTCCGAATTTATTTTATAAAATAAAATCGTTAGTTTTTAATGTTTAGAAAATTTTGGAACTGCTATCCTTTGCGCTGTTATTTGTTTAGTCTATATACAAAAATTCAGAATTTTTGATCTAACGATTAAACTGCTATGATAAAAAGAGTATATTTATTAACATATAATTTATTATTATGTTTTTTGTTATGAACGAATAAGTTCAAAGGTAAATATGTAATTAAAAATTATTATTAATTTTATTAAATACATAAATAAAAAGTTTACGTCGAGTAGGATTTCAACCTACGACCTGTACTTTGCTAGAGTACAGGTCGTAGGTTCAAATCCTACTCGAGGTAAACTTTTTATTTATGTATTTAATAAAATTAATAATAATTTTTAATATAATTTATTGTTTACTAGTACATTTCATAATGTTATTCACCTTATCTTTGTAATAGTTTTACTTATGTGATAATTATAAAGGTACATAGCAGTTTAATGGTTAAGTCAAAAATTCTGAATTTTTGTATATAGACTAAACAAAGAACATCGCAAAATATAGTAGTTCCAAAATTTTCTAAACATTAAAAACTAACGATTTTATTTTATAAAATAAAGTAATAGTAACTCTCACACCTGAAACGTAAAATTGACAGTTGGTTCTGTTTAGTAATATCAGCAGTTGTTGAATTTACAAGAAAATAATTTGATATGGTTTTATTTGATACTATTAAACGTAGTTTTGTGATAAGGTTATAATGTTATTTCTTGGTACATAATTTGAAATCTATCCTCAATGCTTTTACTTTCTTGATTAACACCTTGAGTCTTTTCTTTCTCTCATCAATACTTAATAATTGTTTCTTTCTTTCTCTTCTTATCATTCTTATTACTTTCACCATTTCTAGGAATAAAAAATTTACAGAATCATGCAATCCCAGAGAAACATTTTGAATTTTTTAGATGAACAACATATTACAAATACTTCCGAAAAAAAAAATAAAGGATTTTAGTTTATATCAGTAGTTATCTTAACATTTATTGATTTTGTAGTCTTAATTCACTTTTTTTTAATATGAATGTGAATATAAATATCACTAGAGTATTGTTAGTTGCATAACATTTCAGAGTTAAAACTCATTTGTGATGCTCTTCTCATGTTTAAACGTTTTTTTTTTTTCAAACTCGTTCTTCTGTCTTTTTCACATTCTTTTACTTAAGCATACTCAAATAACACTTAGTAATAATGCTATTCACCTTTGATTATAATATAAATTGATAATTGTCAACCACATACGTTCAGTCCTGCTTGTTCATTTATTTCAAAAAGAGGTTTTTTTTCTTAAATTAAAGTAATGACTGGTAAGTTAAATTTCATGCAAGTTTTTTTTTTATTGAAAGTTAACGTTTTCATTATAGCTGTAGTAGAAAACTAAGAGTTTACAGAATGGAGGGTATGTAGGATATTATATGTAACTTATGTTTTAACTTTTGATTTTTCAGATATAATAATGATAAAGGAAGTAAAAAAAAATATCCGAATGTGAGTAATGTTTGTTATGTTTCAGTTTTAAGTATTTATGTTTTAGCATGATATAGTTCTAATTAATGGGGATGGAACACCCCATAGCAGGGCTCATGGTGTCTGCCAAATCACATTTAATCATTTACAATATATATATATATATATATATATATTGTTCAGTGATGATGACATACCTGAGGCTGTGGTTGATGAGGGTATGTATTTCTATACATAATTATAATTTTTTTAATTTAACTGATTTTTTGTTTCAGATCACACCTTAAATTTTATTTATAATTTTTAATTTTAATATTTTTTATTTTTTTTATATTCTATATAAATATACACCACGTACGTTTTTTTTTAATTATTTTCCCTAACCGTAATTGTGTGTGTGCGTGTGTGCGTGTGTGTGTGTGTGTGTGTGTGGGTGCGTGCGTGCGTGCGTCTATATACAAAAATTCAGAATTTTTGGGTAAAGGACTATCGAGTTGTGATTTATTAAGCAATTAACAACGTTTACTTACTTACATATAATTGTCATTGATATAATATATATTTTTTTAACTTTTTTTTTAGTTTTGAGAAAATTTTGGAACTGCTATCTTTTGCGCTGTTATTTGTTTAGTCTATATACAAAAATTCAGGATTTTTGATCTAACGATTAAACTGCTATGATAAAAAGATTACATTTATTAACATATGATTTATTGTTTACTACTACATTTCATAATGTTATTCACCTTTTCTTTGTAATAGTTTTTTTACTTATGTGATAATTATAAAGGTATATAGCAGTTTAATGGTTAAGTCAAAAATTCTGAATTTTTGTTTATAGACTAAACAAATAACAGCGCAAAAGATAGCAATTCCAAAATTTTCTAAACACTAAAAACTAACGATTTTATTTTATGAAATAAAGTAATAGTAACTCTCACAACTGAAACGTAAAATTGACAGTTGGTTCTGTTTAGTGATATCAACAGTTGTTGAATTTACAAGAAAATGATTTGATATGGTTTTATTTGATACTAGTAAACGGAACATTGTTAAGGATACTTAATCTTTTTGTCACATAATTACAAGTGTTTTTTCTATGGTTTATATACAGTACCTATACTAATAAAAAGTTTCGATTTATGTGGTTTATTAATTAAGATAAATTCAATTTTAGTATAGTGAAAATTTGGAACGTTTATGCAGTGAGTTGGCTGAAGCCAACAACAATTTGTAAATTGTTCGGCAGAATATTGTAAACACCGAAAATGTGAATAGTATAAACTTTGATGCAGTCAGCTCAAAAAACAGATACCTATTTTTTCCAGCAACAGGCAGAAACAGCTCAAAACAGCTTCCCCGGTTTCCGAAAACAGCTCAAAAACAGACCTAAAACCGGTACCCGTTTCTCAAAAACAGGTAGCTGTTTCTCAGAAGCGGTATCACATTTTTTTGTGACATAATTACAAGTGTTTTTTTTCTGTTTTATAAACAGTGCCTATACTAATAAAAAGTTTCGATTTATGTGGTTTAACATCAGTTAAGTTTGAGGACTACATAAACACTTTAGCCCTAATATATAAGATAATTAGGTATTAAAAAAATTATGTACATACAAAAAAAAATGTATGTATGTATCAGTATGTTTTTTATTAATAAATAATACAAATTACAATTGGTCTTTTATTATTATTATTCTTACAGAAATTACATTCTACGTTAGTTCCTTAAGTACACTATATTACAATAAGTTATATTCATACTAGTCGGTACCTATACCAGCAGGACATTTATATCCGTTATTAAACCAATAGTGATGCTTTCTACAGTAATTTAAGTGTTCCAAAGTGCTTGTTGTTCTTACCGGCATTATTGAATTATAAATGAGCTTATTGCCTTACAATAATATGCTTATAAAACTACATTATCATCATCGATCCATGAATATTCGTTTAATCCCAACCATTTTACGTACACTTTATTCTTTTTACGTCGAATGACCTTTTCCACCAAATACACATCCGGATATTTAACCTTTTGCAGTTCCTGTCCATAAATAGGTGTCCCTATCATGTCTTGTAGCAAGTACGTGACCGAATTCGTTACACGTACTTTAACAATCTTGAAAAGTTCACTAGACCAATTTGGTATATAACCTTTATCAAATATGCTTTAAAATTTTGTTCAGTAGAACATTGTAATCACCGAAAATGTGTATAGTATAAACTTTGATGCTCAAAAAAACAGATACCTATTTTTTCCAGCAACAGGCAGAAACAGCTCAAAACAGCTTCCCCGGTTTCCGAAAACAGCTCAAAAGCAGACCTAAAACCGGTATCCGTTTCTCAAAAACAGGTAGCTGTTTCTCAGAAGCGATATCTGTTTCCTGCAGACTGAAAGCAGTTTAGGTTCTCATTATCAAAAAAATTTTACACAAATGCTTATTCTTAGATAACATTTAAATTATCCAGTTCTTCTTTGAAATACTCATAAAAGCGTTGAGGTAATACATGCGAATAAGATATGTACATATAGATGTCAGTTAATAAATCTTTATTAGAATTTCACTACAATTTTTTCATATAAATGATATACATGAGCCAAAGCGCAGTGACAAGTGTTTTGTGTATGAAAAAAACAACATGGATGAAGTTTGGATAAAGTAGGTTGTTCTTCAAACACCGCAATGCGCTGTTTTAAAATTTTTTGAATAAAATCAGCTTTCTCTCGTCCTTTAACGTACACCTCATCTGTTGTTGATATGAAATCACTAAGTATACGAGGGAATAGACGTGGAGAAGTATATCGATATTCCCACTGGATAAAGTGGTGGTTGTGAATTAACCAATTAGCTTGTTTTTGAAATTCACTATCCAAGGTGTGCCATGGAAATGGAGGCTTGAATACGTAATGAGCAATTTTCTCTCCATTATATATCGCTAGTTCCTTAGGTGTAAATATATTTCTTGCTGTTTTGAATCCTTGCACATCAATTATAACAATCATTACTTTTCTATATTTGTCTGGTTGTCTTCGTTAGCGCGTTGTATATGCGCTAATGCAATCGTGCAGTATTTCTACACGCTGCATTTAAACAAATAGAACTGATTTTCTGGTTAGGTTTGCACACACTATTGCAATAGTAAATACGTAAGCGATTTTAATGTGCAAAAACAGTGCTTTAACATACATACTTTTTAAAAAAAGGATGTTGAAGCGAATGATATGTGATCATAAAATTTAAACTTATATAGAAGGGTAGACTCCACTAGGGTACCCGAGCAATACCGAGCATGCACAAAGTTTGACAATACTCACAAAGCTAGTTACATGTGTCATTGGTTAAGAATGCTTATTTTGTTATTCCTAAGAACCTTGAAGAGTCTAACATAAGAACTGTAATATGATACCTTCTCAATACCTTGTCAATAAAATTTAACCTTGAAGATTGGTTTGTATGAATTATAATATGACACCAATAAATTTTAACCTTGAAGAGCTTAGCCAATATACCTGCAGTCACCATATTATACGCTACATTTTTTAGTCTCATCAATAGCAGCTCTCTTCATTATGATGTACCCTTCATTTAATCAAAAAATAGAAGACTTTTTTTTGCAACAAAAAATATATAATTTATTTCCAAACAATTATACATAGATGTATATGTTATTATTATTATTTTTTTACAGAAATGTTAAATTAGTTTTTAGAAAATTTGAAACTTCTGTTTTGCGCTGTTATTTGTTTAGTCTACATGCAAAAAATTGGAATTTTTGGGTAAAGGACTAAAGTGTTATGATTTATTCTTATGTGAAAGTATCATCCTTTCTTTACATGGTAACCACAACTTGCTGTTAACATTCGAAAAGTTTGTTTCACTTTTTTTTTTGTTTTGAGAAAATCTGGAAGTGCTATCTTTTGTGCTGTTATTTGTTTAGTCTATATACAAAAATTCAGAATTTTTGACTTAACGATTAAACTGCTATGATAAAAAGAGTATATTTATTTATCTTTAAACATTTCAAACACACATAAAATTGCTTACTTCTACATACCTAAGATAATGTTATTCACCTTTTCTTTCTAATATAAGTTTTATAATGTCATTTCTTCCTACATAATTTGTATAATTTAATAAATCATGATAAGAAACTCGTTTAATATGAAAATTCAATTAAAACCATACGGAAACTTATTTTAAATTGTCTTTTCACTTTGCAATATAACACGCACTACTGTAATTACTTATGTACTTTTTAAATTTTCATTCAAATTACAATGCCCCTTTATTTAATACTTTTCATGGCACATTCACTCGAAGTTGCATCATTTTCTTTTTTAGCTCATACAGCTCTAAATCTACCCTCAATTTTTTTATTTCCTTGATTAACACCTCGAGTCTTTTCTTTCTCTCATCAATACTTAATAATTCTTCCTTTCTTTCTCTTCTTATCATTCTTATTACTTTCACCATTTCTAGCAATAAAAAGTTTACTGAATCATGCAATCCCGGAGAAGCCTTTTTATTATAAACATGCATCCTTTCAAAACTGCTAACCTATTCAAAGAACTTTTAGATTTCTAAGAATGATTACCTTGCACCTTCTATTTTTAGCTTTTCACCTTGACCTTTTTATATTTCTAAGAAATGTAATATGACACCACCGTAGGTCAATAACCTCTGGCCTTGAAAACTATTTTTAGATTTATGATTACCTTGCAACTTCTATTTTTAGCTTTAACCTTGACCAGCTCCAAAATTTTAAATTTACCGCGTAAAGTTTGACCTTGAAAGAGTTCCAAAAGCACCAGAGGGCGAGTGACCATGAACTGGTCCAGAACCGGCCCTATATTACTACTAATACCCCCTCACCCCGCTAGTATATGGATAGGATTACCAACTCAGATGTTTGTTTATTGCGACATCGTTGAACCGCAAATTGTGGGTGATGTTTTATCTCCGCTTATGCGTATAATAAATATTACTACAGAAAACTATGCTTACGGGGGTCATAAAGATGTGGTTTTTTCGCCTGCACACTACATACCGGTAACGACACGGGAATTTGAAAACATCGAGATTAATATGAAAACAGATACGGGTGCAGCAATGGCATTTGAGTTTGGAACGTCGTGCCTGAAGCTACACTTTAAGAAAGTACAATACTGGTTTGCCCTTATCAGAAATATTACATGAATCAGGCCGGTAACGGTATCGGCTCTATATACAGAGGTGCCATATCAACGTGGTCACAGAATAGGGAGCTGGTTAGGTGGTATATTTAGAAGTATAATACCATTATTTAAGTCTAGCGCAAAGGCTATTGGAAAAGAAGCTCTTAGAACGGGTGCTAATATTCTTGGTGACGTCATAGAGGATCGACCTATTAAGGATTCGTTTCAAGAAAGATTTCACGAGGCAGGTAGAAACCTTAAGAGTAAAGCCGACGAAAAAATCGATAAAATGATGGAGGGTTGGGGTTATAAAAGAGTACGTCTATCCGATAATAATCAGTCTCTTCTGAGAGCTGTTGCTAAGAAGAAGCCTGCTTACGACGATATATTTTCAAGATAATGACTTTTCTACATGCACAATCGTGTGAATGCGTCGAGTCCGAATTGGATTTGTTCGCTTTACCATCGACGCAGACAAGTATCGAGAGTGGTGAATGAATATTTTACAAGCCCTTATCAGCTCTGAGTGATGACGCTCCAATAGAATTTGTAGTCCCCGTAAATGGAAACGATTATATAGATTTAAGTCAGACCATGCTGTACATCACAGCTAAAGTTCTAAAGCAAGATGATACAGCACTTACAGACGCTGATGTAGCACCGGTAAACAATTGGATGCATTCGCTTTTCTCACAGGTGGAGGTTTACTTAAACCAGAAGATGGTGTCGCAACCAAACAACACCTACGCCTACCGTTCATATATCGAAACGCTGCTAAATTATGGAAAGGAGGCCAAGAGTTCACATCTAGGATGTACCTTATGGCACAATGATACAGCTGGACAGATGAATACACTGGGAAACGCAAATAACGGTTTCTCAAAACGTCAAACACTTGAGGCTACCGGGAAACAGATAGAGATGATTGGTCACGTGCACTCGGATTTGTTTAATCAAGAAAAGTTTCTCATAAGTGGTGTTGAGTTAAAGGTTAAATTTGTACGATCAAGAGATACCTTTAGTCTAATGGCGGCACTCGCTTCAAATTACAAGACGCGAATTATAGACGCTACTTTACTGGTGAGACGTATGCGAATCAATCCAACTATTCTAATTGCGCACGCTAAATCTTTAGAAACAACAGCCGCAAAATACCCTGTTACAAGGACCGACGTAAAAGTGTTAACTATACCTGCAGGCATACAGCGAAAATCATTGGATAATGTTTTCCTGGGTCAGTTACCTAAACGATGCATCGTAGGCTTTGTAGCAAATAAAGCCTTCAACGGTGACTACCCGTCAAACCCGTTCAGTTTTCATCATTGCAATATTAACTACATGTCGTTATATATTGACGGACAACGAATTCCTTCGAAGGCCTTACAACCAGACTTTACAGCTAATGGTTTATATGTAAGAGCGTACCACACCTTATTCTCTGGTACGGGTATTGATTTTTTGCATGAAGGTAATGATATATCGAGAAGTGATTACCCCAACGGCTACTGTTTAATGGCCTTTGTCCTAACACCTGACCTGTCCGCAAACACTAGTACGCACTGGAATTTAGTTAGAAACAGCTCCCTTCGGATGGAAGTCGAGTTTGAAGAAGCGCTCACCGTAACCGTTAACTGTTTGGTGTATGCAGAATTCGATAACGTGATCGAGATCGATAAACATCGGAATGTCGTTGTGGATTTTAGCTGTTAAAAGTGGTAGCTCTAACCGGCAAGCTTCAGTGTACAGCAGCGGCCGATAGAAGATGGACGCATACTTGGGTTTAGTGGTGTTAACAACGAATTCATACCGAAAGGAATTGCCGTGGTTACAGATCACGGTCGTTTATCGTTGATGCTGATAAAACTACCTCGAGGCTACTTTATATCAGGATCCATGTCACGACATGTACATGTACATTACAATTTCCGTGAGGATTTGATGAGAGTGTTGCGCCCATTTAACAAAATTCACGTTAAGGGCCGTGAAAAACAGCAGTTTTTAAGGTTTCGCAACAAACCAATAGTAAACCTAGAGGAGACTGGTTGCCCGTCGATTAAACAGTTGACAAAGGAAGCAAAAGCATATAGCTGTTTAAACCATAACATTACTGAGCCTATGTGTGCACTGGAAAACGCCTTACTACTGCAAGACTGGACGCATACCAATTCCAGAGATGTATGCGGTATAAGTGTTGAGATGCTTGAAATCGATCCCCAGCCACAAGAAGAATGTATTTCGGCTTGTATGTGCTTCTAATCAACTACCGAGACACGCACCTAGACCGTGTGCAATTATCGTGAACACGGATCCTGAAAACAAACCAGGTCAGCATTGGACCGCTATCTACATTGAGCAGAATGGTAACGGAGAGTATTTTGATTCCTTTGGACGAGCACCGCTAGGATATCATTTACGTTTCCTAGAGAAAAATTCCAGATGCTTGGTATACAATGAAACAATACTACAAGACTATCATTCGGATGTGTGTGGACTTTATACGTTAATGTTTCTATATTTTAGATTACATAATTTACCTATGTTTGATTTTGTAAAAAACTATTTTAGTACATGTAGTAAATGACGAGATAATCAAATTATTAAAATACTTATCTTTTTTGGGATTTTTTAATGGTGTACTTTAAATTATACAATCAAAACGTTTCGATAACACTTACAGTTATCTTCGTCAGTAGTAATGTTTGTTAAAAATTGTTAAAGATGTAGTAAACAATTTTGTCAAATTTGAAAAATTATTGTTTAACGCCTGTTACCGAACCATTCTATTCTGATAAATAAAGAGATTTTTTAGTACCTTACTTTTTTTAATTAAGAATTGCGTGATAGCTACTTTTTTTTTCTTTTTAATTCAGCATGTGTGTTTTTAAAAATCCTGTTATAAGATTTTGATATAGTGTTTTTTAAAAGAAATTATGTTAACCATTCGATATTGGTAATCAATTTTTTAGACTATTAATTTTAACAGAGTTGTATAATTACACGGTAATTAGCTAAAATAAACATGAACAGTGGTTTCTTACTACATATTGTTGTGGAATTTAAAACACGTAATTATTATTACATTCCAAACTCTTAATATGGTTTTTTATAAAAACAATTTGTGTGTCCGCCTGTACAATATGAATATTTTTCAAACCGTTTTATTAATTATTTTAAGAGAAAGGTAAAATACAAGTAGCAGTATTCAGGTTTTGTGTATTACTTTCTAAATTAGTTAGTGATCGGAATGTAATAGTCTGTTTATATCCAGCCATTTACAAATTCACGTATTTCAGTGAGATACGTTGTATAAAAAATATTTTAGTTCAACGTGTGGTACAGCTGAAGGAAAAAAACACTTCTAAAGGTAAGCGTATTATTTTAATATGTTTTTTACCTGATATTGGTAACAAAAATGTCGATAAAGATTTTTTTTAATGTATTATTACTCTTATAGGATGACGTCATAAGATCAGCTCTACAAATAGTAAGTACGTAAGTATTCGTGGATTTTAAACTTGTAGTTATTGTTAATTCACGTGTAATAATAAAACCATCAAAACCTATTGCCTTTTATTTCCATTATATAACGTATCTCTGTTCATTTCTCATAACCTAGGACATGTTATGAGAAATGAACAGAGATACGGACTATTACAGTTAGTTTTACAAGGGAAGATAGAGGGAAAAAGGGGTCCGGGCAGAAGACGCATATCCTGGCTGAAAAATCTTAGAACATGGTTCTCAACACCAACAGGACTTTTCCGAGCAGCTACAAATAAAGTCATGATAGCTAGAATGATCGCCAACATCCGGTAACGGATCGGCACGTAAAGAAGAAGTTTTATATTCTTAAGAAACATGTTAATTTAACTCTTATGTTATATATAATTAATTATTACTTCCCAGTCTTTTTTAATGGGGCTTTTACAGCTGTTAATGAACACGTTACAATGAAACAATTTTGTGTGTATGTAATTGAACATGCAAATAGATCAGATATGATGTTCCGAATGTATAGGTGGTGACTGTTTAGAGGATCTGCCTATACATAAAGCATCATTGCATTATGGTAGAAATTATTTATTATTTCACGTCATATTTAATTAGACTTTAATGTATTCAGTTTGAACTGTAATCTGGTTTCCGCAAACTGTAAGACATAATTTCAGTTGATTGATTGAGATTGATCTGGTGATCGAGCGTGATTTGTTTTAGATTGATTAATTAATTGATTTGTTAGTGTGTGAGAAAGAGCCGAAACAGAAAGGGTGAGAGAGAAACAAGGTAGAGTAAAGAGAGGTGTGCATTATCAACTTCTATTATAGAAAATGTTCATTAGTCTATACGCCACTAGATGGCACTAAAATCAATTTTTACTCGAAGGGGCCAGGGCGCAGACCCTGATACAAGTCCTGCCTTACAAGAACCTCCTTATTAGAATACACTTTTGTATGACGTGGCAAAGGCCTACAGCTGTAAAATTAAGTTAGAACCACATACAATTGCATCAAGGGGGCCGCGATAGGGGCTACGCTCTACACTTGTCTTATAAGGTTAGGGTTCCCATACCAACTCCAGCCAGGGGGCGAAAGCCTGAGAACAGGTTGCTATGCCCTACACGTGTCGTACAAGAACCTCCTTATTAGAAATACGTTTTCTCGTATAGGTAAAAGATCATTCAATAGCATATGACCATTTTAAAGCAATAGGATCGATAATTTTAATAATAATATCTTATTAATTATGCAATTTCCAACATTATATGCGTGTGTGTTTGCCTAACCTCCAAATGCTCTTAATATAGCCAAAAGGTCTTTAATACCACCAATAATAATTAGGAGATGCAAAATAACCCAAAGAAATAATTACAAAAATAAGGGTAAAAAATACGGTCTCTCACGTAAGCGTATAAAAAAATAATTAGGGATAAAAAAGGGTTGGAAACGCGGTCGCCCACGTGGACATAAAAAAAAATCGCCGCGCAAGTGCCTCACACCCCCGGGGCTTTTGTGACGTCAAAATCCAAAATGGCGGCGCAAGTGCCCTGATACTACTGTGGCCCGTTATTTTTGCCAGTGAGTGTCTTTTGTAATTGTTTAATTGATTGTTTTCAGGGTCGTAGGAAAAATAGTGTACATTAAGCTGGGACGAAAGTGTCTATCCTGCACTCTCGGGATTCCCGCTTCTGCGATATCTACCACTTTCGTAGCTCGTTATGTAATATATCACGAGCTTTTCTCCCGCAAAATTTTGAGGTTAAAATTAAATGTATCTATTACCAACACGTAACGTCAAGTTTTACGTCATTTCACATATCGTAATCACTTTACTGCACTATTGCGGTAAAGTAGAAGTGATAATAAAATAATTACTAAAATAAAATCTAACAAAATTTATTAAACTATTTATTATAAACATTAATAATGGAATCCTTGCAATTATCTTCATCTGAGCTCATTTTCAAAACTGTCTATAGAAATAATATTGAAAATCTGACAATGACAATTATATAATACGCCTGCTTGGATAATACCATGCTTAATACATTTCGCTGATTGAATTACTTATTTCTCTATATAATTAAAACTGATAGTAAGGTAGTGAACGGTAATAAGGCCCACCTACGTTAAAAAATTCATTCCTTAAGTTTCAATCAATAAAACTTGAAATTTTTTAAAGTAAAAAAGAAAATAATTACAAATAAAATCAACTAGGCCTTATTTTCAGCAGTGGGAAAATAAGGCCCCATGTAATGCTTATCTACTCTGAACAATTTGTACAGATAAAGTAGTCTTTATCATCGTGAACCATACCGGTACATTCTTCGTGCACCCAAACCTGGCATAAAACACAAGAACGCATGTCCAATTTTTCACTTGACTGACAAAGGTAACAAAACCAGGGATCAATTTTTGTTTTGGATTTTGCCTTTTGACAAGAATTTTGGGATGTCTGCATTTCTGTCTCAAATAAGTCTTTAGTGACGTGTTGCGTTTTGTAATTAAGAGCTTTTCTCCTAACTTGCGATTTTTTTTGCCGGCAACTCGGGGGTTTTTAAAACTTCTTTAAAAGTTTTTTTTTCACAACTTGGCAATTTATCTGGCTTCATGTTGGGTTGTGGGTGTAAGAAACAAGAACGTGTTTTCGGTTGCTTTTGAAGGCTTAATGGTCCTGGTATTTGACTGTCCAGATGGAAAGATGGTACTAACGTTTCAGAACAAGAATGTGTGGTCGTCAGTGGCTTTAGAGTGCCTTTTCATTAATTTCAGTCTTTTTCGAGATAAGTTTCAATCCTAAATCACTAAGGGGTCGTCATCAGAAAAGGAGCCTTGTTCTGCAGGTCTTCTTGAAAGCGTCGATGGTGCAAAGGCTTCATCAGCTATAGCATTCGGGTTAAATGGTAAAATTCCTGTAGCTCTAAAATCACTTGTTATGTTCGCTACATTCATGCATTTTTCCCAAACTGGTGTAAAGACATCAGAGAATCTGTCGTTATTTGAATGACGATCTGGATGCTGGCCCCAATGTTAGTAGATGATGTCCCAATGATGTTCTAACGATCGGAATACGGCCTTGTCGAGAGGTTGTAGTTCGTGAGTCGTGTTACTAGGAAGGCAAAGCAACCCAACATCAATATCTTCGGCCTTGATTGCTATTGAAATATCTAAATGGCACTTTGTCCCATCAAATATAAGTAGCACCTTTCCAGCTGGTTTGTACTTTCCAAAGTGGTCCAACCACTCACAGAATAGCTTTGAAGTCATGCTGCCTTTGGGACTCATTAAAATTTCTGTTCCGATTGGCATGTTATCTGAATACGTTGGCTTCTTATGAGATCCTTTAAACATAATCATTGATGGAATGCAGTTTCCCAATGCATTAATACAGGCTGCGATGGTCACGTTTTCGCCATGTTCTTGCGAAATTAGATGCACCCTCTTCGATCAATTTAATGCAAGGACAGACTGTAGGTGATGTAATGTTAGCCTGCAGCCCTTTTCGTCCATGTTGAAAATTTGGCCAGGAGAATATTTTAAATCAAACTGTTGTAATGTCGTATCCAAAACTTCAAAATAATGTTTTACTACAGGACGCTTTAATTTGGCAGATCTGGCTGGATTCCTTGATTGTGCTTTTCGTTTGCTAATACGTGGGTGTCGTTTAAGAAATGCGGAGTACCTGTCTTTGCCAATTATATTTTTATTGTTTTTCTGTTGAAACAGATCAATTCGATTAGGTTCAACAAACTTATAAACACTTCTCCTCAGAGCTTTTGGTGTAAAAGGAAGGTCGATTTGTGCTATACGAGTAATCCTTTGTTCTAGTTCGGATTCTTGGTTTTCGGTTAAAACAGGTTTACATCCTAGTGTTCTGCTTACGACACCACTTTTTAAATGATTTCTGATAGTACGACGAGGAATACCTGTTTGTTGTTCCACAGCTCTTTGAGAATATCCTTGTCGTAAAAGCCGAAGTGCGTCCTCCATCATCTCTATCCCAGTTGGCACGTAAACCTCGGCACTTGTACTTGCCCGTCTAAAACAAAAAACCTCTGAAAATAAAACCCACGTAAAAACTCTGAAAATAAAGACCGGGCCTTATCTCCAGAGGTGAAATAAATAAGAAAATCTAAAAAATAACTGAAACGCAAAACACATTCTAAGATTAAATTACATGAAATCGAAAGCTTACGAACTTGCTTTTGTGTAGAATAAAAATCATTTCTATGTATGCCCCAGGTTACGCAAAAATATTAACTTACCTTTCGTATTTGCTTATAATGAAATCGTAAAATACCAATTCGCACAAGGTTACAGAGAAAAAAAAACGCACGTGCTTCCGCTTTAGTAGTTGAACGTGTACTGATACAACAGTCAATATATTAGTGGCGCTTCGATGTTGTCATGTTAATAGAGGGATTTTAAACCTGGGCCTTATTTTCCGGTGGGTCTTATTTTCCGGTGGGCCTTACAACCCTCCACTAACTTAGATAAAACATTGTACGATATTCGTATCGTAATTTCATATTACGATACTTACTGGGTTATCAAACTCGGTCTTCGGCCTCGTTTGACAATTATCCCATCGCGTATCGTAATATGAAATATTACGATACTTAAATCGTAAATAACTATTTTGTAATCGTTACTTTTAATACATAAAGAGAAAAGTGGTATATAACTAAATATATAGTTTTTATTTATGTATTTAATTTGACATTTGTCAACAAATACTTCAAAATTTAATTTTTTTCTAATTTTATGTGAACGATTACAAAAAAAATGTATTCGCAACACGTGCGCTGTCACAAAAAATGTGTAAACAGCGCACTAGTTGCGAAATCTACTATTACAACATTGTAGAAACAAAAACAATAATCTTATGTCAGAATGATATTTAAAACTTGTTAAAGATTAATAGACATAAATATAATGTTAACGTAAAAAAAAAATTCCAAAGCCGCCCGCTATTATAAAAATATCGATAATACAGCTTAAGCATTTTCAATCATATTTATTTAATTTTTACATTTATTTCAAATTCTGGCTACGTTATTTCCTTCTACACAAAATTACCTTCATATAAAAAAAAAACCGAAATCCATCAAGCGGTTGTCTCGCAATCTGCGTGAACTAAATGACCCGATTATTTTAATATATAAGATAACGTTTGTTTTCACCCGGGTGGAAAAAATTGAAAATTAAATTTAATTTGCGCATTATCAATGCGGCCTTGAGACATAATTAGTTAAAAAGCTAATGTTCTTAATAGCTTTCAAAACGTCAACTGATTTTTAAATGACAAGCATTTGCAACGCAATACCGATATAATAATAATAATACTGCTTTATTGGGTTTAAATAGTACTCATTTAGGTTCATAGTGGGTAATAGAAAAACGAAACATATTTCTAACAAAAATTATGATTTTTTTGTGCACAATTGTACTAAGCTGTGTATAATTTAGAGCACATGATCCAAAGGTAAAGTTCGGTTTGAGAACACATTTCTGCTTCGCTCTTGCACTTAACCTCTTACCAAATATGTTACTAAGACGCACATATTTCTTGTTAACAAGTTCATTCGTGCAAAACGTTAAAATTTATTTGAAGAATGCAATTTTACTTAAGCTAACTATATTACAAGAAAAATGATCTAAAATACGTTTTTCGAGATTTAAATTTAAATGGTGGCATAGATAATAACCCTTCCTCGAATATTTACATTATATACATCGGTACGATAACGAATCCTTTTATTTAAGTATTTAGGAAAACCCGATATAATTAGAGAATGGTAAATACAAAGGGAATGTACCTTTCTTCTTTAAGTCATATTATGCCACTCTAGTTGTTTTAATTTAACTGAAACATGTTCATTGTACCCGAGACCAAAAACAAACCTTACACAATCATTCTGGATGATTATCATATGAGTAACTACAACAAATTTCTATTGATTATTATTTAATTTCCAAACAATAAAAAAAATAGTATATGTACCTCGGTGGAAGAACGTCACTATTATTCTCTCGAGAAATAGTTCACCTCGACATTGCATGTCTCGGTTTACATAATATACCATTTGCAATGTGCATACATCATCCAATAGAAGACAACAAAACTAATTTATTTATTATGGTTATATGTCACGCAAAAAACAGTTATTTTTCTTCACAATTATTCATCAATCAACAGTAAATGTAGTAAAACAAAGCACAGACTTTGGATCACCATATATTTTTTTATTACAATATTATGCAAAGTATATCTTAAGGTCAAATATTATATACTTTTTAATAAATGGGGAAACATTTAAATAACAAAAATAATTATTATATTCAAGAATAATTAATCACAAAGAAGATAAAATTCATTTAATTATGGGTGCAAAATTTTACAATTTATTTTTAAAAAACCAATGTATACCAAACAGAAAGCTTGGAGGACTTAAAATATGTTCTTTTGAAACATATTCCTTCACCTCAGCTACTGACATTTCAATGACTTCTATTGCCTCATCATCAACTCCACCGCCCTCACCAGTTTTCATATTATCAGTAACTTCACAATAAAAAGCAGTTTGCTTACTTGATGTGGCACCGACGCCCGACTGATAACTAGCAATTTTTTCTAAGCTGGAAACAGGTACATTATACCCACATTCTTCTAACACTTCCTCTCGAGCGATTTCTTGCAAAGGTAAATTTTTATCAACAATTCCAGCACATAATTCAACTGTTATGCCTAATTCAGCTGGATATTTATTTATGTCAACCTTACCTACTCTGTCACTACTCGGAATTCTACCATAATATACTGCAGGCCTGAATTGTTTGACAAATACAAGAACATTTCTTGATATGTTATAAATTAGCACTGAAACACTGTCATGCACTTCTAATAAATCCCAATCGCGATTAATTCCATTTAAAGTAAAATACATTGTAAACGGTTTGATGTACATCGATTCTTTCATTGGATGAAAAAACACATTTTCTAACTTATTCATCTTTTTATAATTTCTATGATCTGATCATAACGTGATGTATACAGAATTTCTATAAACGAAACTTCTAGTGTTTGTAAAATAAGTCAGAAAACTATTTGTTAAATCGTCAAATACATCACAATTTGTTTATACATTTTTAGGTTATATTTCAAGATAGCAAAAACTCGACTGGAGGTTGTCATATCTATGGATAGTAAACCAATGTATTTGAATTTTTATTAGTTCATATTTGTGATCAACAGACGTCTCACTCATAGCCACATTTGTAAAATGGTGTGTATTCATGATCTGACATACATGCTATTAAGTGTGGTTTCTACTGTTCTTTAGAAGATGTCGCAAACTGCAGACCTACGGTAGAGTTAAGTCATATTAAAAACATATAAAATACTTTAGATCAAAAACAGACAGGGAGTTAATATTGCACTGGCGTGCTGTAAGATAAGACCCTGCAATCAGTATTTTTGCTTACTTTACTTTTGTTACAAAGGTACACAAATACTCAATCACTATTTGAATCTTTTGCTATTCATTATTTATTCTCTTATGCTGTATCATAATATAACACAATAGAACTATTAATCTTTGTGCCGTTTGAGACACCTGATCAGCATTTAAACATTAATTTTGTTAAAAATTAATTATCCTGTTTGTGTTATTATTTTTATCATTAATTACTTTTAAAATAGTAGTACCTATTATCGTGGTCCGCTTACTGTTTGAACATTAATTTTATGTGCGATAGAAAGGTAAATTACTAGCAGACTTATAAGGTAAGTGACATAACAATTATTTGCAATAGAGAACTTAAAGCTACTTTTACGGTATACGTATAAAGAATCCCCAGTAGCCACTTATGGTACACCTCACTTTGTTATACCTGCAATATAACTAATTAATCTGATATCTGGATATCTGTACACTGTGCGTAGTACAAAGTCTAGATTTTCGAGTTTGAACATAAAAAAGATGTCAAAAATGTTAGTTTGATATTTCCATTAAAGTTTATTTATTACATTTTTACTTTCTTGCTCGAAAGAAAATCGAAAAAAATAAGTTGCGTTATTTTGAGGTTTTACGACTCCCTGATTTTTTTTCAAAATGTCTGTGTGTGTGTGTATATATATATATATATATATATATATATATATATATATATATACAGGGTGTTTAAAAAAGATGCGGCAATATTAAAGGGGGTGATTGCCTTTTTATACAAAAAAGTTTCTATAAATATAGGTCCGTAAACGCTTCGTTACCAATCTACAGCGAGTTGAAGTTTAATTTAAAAAAACAGTCAAAATTACATTTTTCCAAAACGGCTTGAGATATCATAATGAAATTTTAGGCATGTCAATAGCTGTGGGAGACGCATACTTTGCCATACAACACGACGTTTCACTATTTTTCAAGAAAAAAGTAGGATGCCGTTGATTTCTCTAAAAATAAAAAATATTTTATTAATTAATTTAATTCTTTGTTCACTTGTGAAGAAAAAAGGTCTCTTGATTATTTATCGTACAATGTACCGTTTTTGAGTAATAAAACATTTTAGTGCATGTCCACGTTTTATACAAAAAAAGTTTTAAAAATCAAGGGTTTCATTCAAGGGCAAAAACAAGTATTTCACCAAACCAACAATTTTACCAACCGAAAATTACAAATTACAATTACAGGAAGAAGTGCGTGAACGCGTTGTATATGGAATGGATACAAACATTTTCCTTAAGAATGTGATAAATAGTCCTACATCCAAAGCATCAGCAATTTTTCGAGTAGAAGTACCTCGATCTTCTTCAATCATATCCAGTACATCCTCTTCCAGCTCTACCGTTCTTGCTGTCCTTGGCGTTTCTGCTCCTCCATTTCGTCTTAATGTGTTTGTTTCATAAAGCCGATGAACATGTTCTATCAGGAGCAATATGGTCATGAAATCTTTCAGTATACAACCGCCTAGCTTCTAATGCATTTTCAGCAAGTCCATAAATGTAGTACATGTCGGTAATCTCGGCATTCGTATAGCGATTCATGATAAGGAACTTTAACAAATTCGACACATACAAAATAGCCTGTGACGTGCCAATACGCGCGCCAATGGTACGACTGAAACATCGTGTTGTATTGAAAAGTATGCGTCTCCCACAGTTATTGACACGCCTAAAATTTCATTATATCTCAAACCGTTTTGAAAAAAATCTAGTTTTGACTGTGTTTTTAAATTAAACTTCAACACGTTGTAGATCGGTAACGAAGCGTTTGCGAACCTATGTTATAGGAACTTTTTTTGTATAAAATGACCTGGGCAATCACCCCCTTTAATATTGCCGCATCTTTTTAAACACCCTGTATATATATATATATATATATATATATATATATATATATATATATATATATATATATATATATATATATATATATGCGTGTGCAGGTGTGTGCGTGCGTGTGTCTGTGGTCACTCGCCAGCCGAAACTATACGACCGATTTTGATGAAATTTGGAATGAAGGCCTACGAGACAATTCTGTCGACAAAACTAGCATTTAAATGCAGTAGGTATACAGGGGGTCAAAATAAGGGTGCTATTTAGGGGGCAAATTTTTAAATTTTAACATAGAAGATTGAAATTCAGATCATCAATAACTCACGTGAAATGCAATTTTTTGCAATCTTTTAAAACTTTTATAATTCAACTTGGCCGCAGTTACAGTCACATAACCCATTTTTTTTGTAGAACTATATATTTCCGACACTGTTCAAGATATAAAAGAATTAGAAATAGATATGCGTAATTAAATAAAGCTTTTTTAGAGAGATTTCTTGATGTAATAGATTATCGTATAAATTTGCTTAAATTTAAGCGGTCAAACTTAAGCAATTATTCTAAATTGATTTATTCAAAATTCTCTCTAAGCATTTTTTTTGTTTTTTTTTTATATTTTCTAGACAACTAGTCACTCTTATGAATGTAACTAACCTGCTTCTTCTAAAGTTACTAGTATACGAGATATGAATTGTCAAATATTTAATATTGATATTGTTATAACTTTGTAACTATTTAAACACGATAGCGCTCGTACACTTTGAGCTAGACGATTGAAATTCGGCATGGGGGCCTTATTTCAAAATCGTAGATCTCTACCAAATTTTGGGACAGATCCGGATACTGGAAATGGCACTTCACCTTAACACATTGGTATCACGTTTCAAATAAACTACTCCAAAATTTGACAGAGGTAATTATATTAGGCGATACATCTAAATATAACGTTTCATCAAAATATGTCTACCGGAAGTGGCACTTTACCTTAATAGTTTTGTGTCACACTTCAAATAAACTACTCTAAAATATGAACGTATCTATTTCGAATTTAGCACGGGTAAGTTATATTAGGTGACACACTTAAATATGATGTTTGAACAAAATTACTGTACCGGAAGTGGTACTTTACCATAACCGATTTGTGTCACGCTTCAAATAAAGTATTATAAAATATTAACCTAACTACTTTAAAGCACCTATTTTTATTTCACTCTACTATAATTGCGTTAGTATACGAAAAAGTCTGGGTAATTACTGTTCCGAATTTTTTAGAATGTCGACATTTAAGTGCTCATACTTTATGTGCCAAAACTCATTGAAGACATCGGGAGTACAGAAATTCCGTTTCCCAGTCTCTGATAACCGTAGATGTCAAAAGTGGATCATCAATTCAGGTTAGTGCTTAATAACTCCCCCTATCTATTATTCAAAGCATATACCAAGTTTTTGATAGCGTATTCATACAATTTGTCACATTTCAAAGGCAATACTTTTCCGTTCCTAAAAACGGTGTTATTACTACAACTACAATTATTACCCACAAATGAATGGTTTCCATAGGTATTAGCTTTTCTTACATTTTTCAGGAAATATCTCTTTGGGGTCACTCAGTGAAGAAGAGTTGAAGGTCAGATTTATATGCGGGGAACATTTTGTCCGGACAGACATCTTGACGAAAAAGTTAACTTCAACAGCTGTTCCAATACGCTTCAGGGATAAGACTTCCCAAAATACAGAACCAGAGGAAGATTTTGTATTGATAAAACCCAATAAAACGTATGGATCTGATCATCCTCGCCCTAAAAATGCCTCAACCCTCGATCGCGATGTTACAGTTCATTTACTGACGCCAACAAAAATGCAATCTGCTTCTCCTGTAAACATTTCTGCTCTACGATCTTTTGACAAGACTTTCTCCTTACCCTTTTCACAAGTGTTAGCTGAGTTGCCTTCTCCTCAAAAACTACCAACAAAACGAAAGTTTAAAATCACCTAGTGGATCACCTCCTCCAAAAAAGTGAAAGAAGCTTCGAAAACTAATCCGTTGAAATTAGCGACTCCCAGAAATATTAATTCTCTACCAAATTTTCCAAAAGTGCTAACACAAATGCAGTTGTACCATCGTCCAAAACCAGTTGGAGTAAGGAAGAAAAGAATATGGCTATAGCCTTGTATTATAAATCGCCAATGGCATATAGATTTTAAGGAAAAATAAGGTAATATTACCCAGTGTCTCTATAATAAGACGATGGATGCAGGTTATGTACGTTCGCCCGGGATACAATAAAACTTATTTTCCTGCCTTGCACAAAAGCATCCTCAATGACCAACCGCGAAAAGTTTTGTATGATGCTCTTCGATGAAATGTCAATTAAGCTTTGGGTGGACTATAGCCGTAAATATGACATTGTCGATGGTTGTGAAGATTTGGGAGAATTGGGACGGAGGAGTGTCCCCGCAAAATACGCTTTAGTTTTAATGATAAGGGGAATTTTTTCCAACTGGAAGCTTCCTATAGCATTTTATTTTTCGGAAAAGGGCGTGAATAGCAAATCACTCCAAGTAATCATAAAAAACAATTTAGCGCATACTGTGATGGGCTTAGTTTGTGACCGGTCTACCACAAACCAAAAAATGTTTAGATATGGGGGTTACAAAAAATGAACCATCATTTACATTCGCTAGTAGAAAAATATTTTGCCTTTTTGACGCTCCACATTTAATAAAAAGTGTTCGAAACAATATGTTGAGTGGAAACTGCATCGGGAGACCATATTTCCTTCGAACACATAAGACAAATATACCAGTTAGACAAAACAAGCGAAACTGGCATAGCGTTACCTCGTTTAACAGACCGCCACATGAATCCTAACTCATTCGAAAAAATGAGCGTAAAATTGGCCACTCAGGTTTTAAGCCATAGTGTGTCCAGTGCATTAAAAACTGCCGTTAGAGCCAAAGAAATAAGTACCGCCGCACTGCCCACCGCTCAGTTTGTCGAAGCAATGGATAATTTGTTTGATGCCTTAAACAGCAGGGCAATTTATTCTACTAAACCTTGTAACTATCCTTTAAGTGATAGTAGCGTAGCAGTATGCGAGGCATTGAAAAATGGCTTTGAGATTTTTAGCACTTTGACTAAAATTAATTTAAAATCTAACGAGGCATCTCGACCGCCTTGCTTTGATGGCGTTATGCAAACTATTAACGGAGTGACTGAAATGTTTGACGACCTTAAAAAGTATAATGGCCGAGAACATGAAGAAATATGTTTTCTTATGACCGGTAGGCTAAACCAGGACAGCCTCGAAAATTTCTTTTCGGCAATGAGGCAAAGAGGAGGATGTAATAGAAACCCAAGTGCACGAGAATTTAAATTGCATACGTCACAACAACGTTACTGGAACCTGCCGATAGTGCCAATTGTGAACCGGATCAGGATTGTTCAATATTTGAAGGTAATGCATCTCCTGATTGGGTAAGAATAGAAGAAGAGGAAGAACCTATATCATTAAGAGTAACAGAAGAGCATAGTGATTTTCAAGAAATATCTTCGTTTTCCTCGTCCGATAGTGATGATAATTGCAACAACGGAACAACATTGGAAAGCTGTTCTTCTGCGTACTTTGCAGGATATTTAGTAAAAAAATGTCTCGATCAATTTAATTGTGATAACTGTAACAAGACACTTGTGACCAATAATTTGTTGTCGGACAAAAGACAACTATTACTTTTAGAAAAAAGTTATAATTTTAAAAATCGCTTCCCTTTAAAAGCGCCTACCAAAATAGTGCAATTGTTTACTGACGTCGGTATGAAACAATTTTTCAAATACTTTGCAAAAATGATCCATACCTCTAAAATTGCTGAGAAATTGAAGATTTTGGTAAACAAAAAACTTGAAAAAAAAGTAAGTCCGGTTCAGTGGAATAATTTTTGTGTCAGTCATAGAGAATTTTTAACCAACACCCTTGTGAGAGTTTTACTTTATAAACAATGCAAATGGCAAACTTAAAGCTGGAAGTCAACCAAAAAACCGAAACACGAGAAAGGCAAAAAACCACACACAAAGTTGAATATTTTACAACACAAATAAAAACGTAGATGTTGTGTATCTTTACTTGACGTGTATTACTTTTAATAAAACACAAATTCAGATTTGTTTTAAATTCTTTTTCTCAAAAATATTTTACAGAACAAAAAATGTCACTTCTTATTATTTCTAAAAAACAGTCGCAACCCCTACTCTCTTGATTCCCGTAAAAGGCGCGAAATTTTGAACTGATACAACACTCCCCTTACTAAAATAACATAGTATGCTCTAAAGCTAACAAATACAGACAGATATAGTTGAACCTTTTCTGATATTAATTACTCAAATCAAAATCTCTTAGGTGAGTTGGTAATTTTTTTTTTCTTCGAGGTCTGTCCGTATTTTGTAATGGATTATCCTTAATTTGTGGTTCAACCTCATTTTGGTGCTCCACCTGCAGCTCATCTGGATTTGGGGCATGTACAGAAGGATCCACCAGAAGGTGATAATCTAACTCCACCTTATTTTTAACACTGTTTGGTGAATTTAATGCGAGCATCTGATTCACACGCCTAATCCAAATCTTACAATCATCTGTCTCAACTTTGTAATGCAATTTACCAACTTTTGCTACAATATACCCAAAAACCCATTTCACTTTACCGTGATAATTTCGCACCTGCACCCTTTCCCTCTCTTTAAATTTCCGGTAATTTAAATTTAAATTGTACTAGTTTGAGGCATAATTCGGTACTGCATTAATAATTTTGTACATTCAGTTCTAGATTTGCATTATCTCTTTATAATTTTAACACCGACTTTTTTAATGTCTGTACGAAACGTTCTGCTTGACCATTAGTTGCAGAATGATAAGGTGCTGAAAACTTTGAAACTACTCCATTTTCTTGCAAAAACCTTTGAAATTCTACGGCTGTAAATGTTGTCCCATTATCTGTCACAAACAGTTTGAGTAATCCAAAACAAGAAAATATCTCCCTACAAATTTTATTGTAGTGTTCGCGGTCATGTCATTTATAATGTAAACAAATGGATACTTTGTATATGAGTCTACCAGAATAAAGAAAATTTTCCCATGAATGGACCTGCAAAATCCGCATGTACTCTTTGAAATGGTTCTGAACATAGTTCCCATATGTGTTTGTCTGCCTGAACAGGATTATTTTTATTTAGATTGCAATTTGTGCAACTTTTAGCCAGTTTCTCAATGTCGGCGTCAATGCCGGGCCACCAACAAAATGATCTAGCCAGTCCCTTCATTTTTACTATGCCAAAATGCCCATTGTGCAACTCGTTTAAAATCTTTGTACGTAATGATTTTGGTATAACAGCTTTTTCCCCACGTAATAAAATACCCTGCTGCAAACTAAATTCATTTAAATCTATATGAAAACTATCTTTTTCCTGCAGGCGAATACCCCTGCTTAGTGCACTAACTATTTTTTGAAAACTCCTTATCTTTTAAAGTCTCTGTTTGAAACATTTCTTTTGTAATTGGAAGAGTATTTAAGTTTTCGATTTGAAAAATGTCTATTACGTCTGAAAAATTTACTTTACTTTGGGTTGATAAACGTGATAGACAATCCGCGTTACCATGTTCTTTCGTGTTTCTATATTTGATATTGTAAATAAACCCTTGTAAAAATAGTGCATAATGTTGCATACGCATTGCACTATAAATCGGTAAACTTTTACAAGGTGAGAAAATCTGTACCAATGGTCTGTGATCAGTGTATAAGGTAAATTTATTCCCGTATAAATATTGTATAAATTTTTTCACGCCAAAAATTATGGAATACGCCTCTTTGTCTAGTGAAATGGGTTTTTGGGTATATTGTAGTAAAAGTTGGTAAATTGCATTACAAAGTTGAGACAGATGATGGTAAGATTTGGATTAGGCATGTGAATCAGATGCTCGCATTAAATCTTATCTTTGTATTATTATATAATTATTACATAATTGTATCTTTACTTGAGGTGTATTACTTTTAATAAAACACAAATTCAGATTTGTTTTAAATTCTTTTTGTCAAAAATATTTTACCGAACAAAAAATGTCACTTATTATTTCTAAAAAACAGTCGCAACCCCTACTCTCTTGATTCCCGTAAAAGGCACGAAACTACTAATTTTTCAGGAAACTGTAATACATTAAATCAAAAAACTGTAGTCTGGCATTTCCCTCACAACTTTCTGTAACACTCTGTATTTCGAAGTTATTCCAGCCCGTTACAAAGCTGATTCCACTCTTACAATTTAGTGCTTGTAATTTAATTGTAAATAGGCTATTGATTCTTTATTATATTTCTTTGTATATAAACAATCTGTTGTAGTTACTACTTAAATTATAATTACTCTTTTATGATTCAAGTGTTTGTGTTTCTTGCGTGTTAAGCAATTATATATCTTTAATAACCGCAAACACAATGCAGTAATTTGACTAGAGAAGAGAGAGAGAGGAGTGAGGTGCACGTATCTAAGGCATGTAAGCAAGATAAGCAAGGCCGGCAATAACGAAAATAATACGTTTACAAAATTTACATTACGCTACTCTCCTCCAATTGCAGCACATTCTGTACATTACTTTTAATATCAAAAAGATTGGCGCGAACCGGTTGCTTTACTATCCCTCTATAGGGCAAGAGCTTAGAAATTAGAATATAATTATATGCTAAGGGATAAAAGCATGTGACGTCATTTACTATCAGCTGATTAAACTGATAGCTAACAAACCACTGCAAATTTCATACTGTTTTCCGTTGAATTGCACCTAGAAGGAGGGAGACTTGTTAGATACACAATATGAATTGTAGGCAATAACCTACAATTTTTATTATTAATTATACATGATGGAAGTAAACAATAAATTCTAATATAAAGATAAAATGAAAAAAAAATTAAATTAAACAAGCTAAATATATCACTCAGAGTACACAATTACTATAAAATTTCCATGTTCTTAACTTTTCTTCAAGAAGGAACAAAGCGTAGTTTAAAACTATGAGCAGTAATTAATAAAATAATAATTTTATGTAATAATAAACAGGGTCACACTAAGTTATGGTGAATAAATGCACGACTTAATCACATTCAAATAACATACTTATGCTCGATGGCAACAGATGAGCTTATTGAAATTACACAAAATTTCAGTACTTTGGTACAAACAGGATTGTAAAGATCAAGCAAACAAAGAACGTATAGTTTGACCTTAAATGTAGTCAGGTCCAGCATGATTTTTTACTGGTAAGAAAAGTCATACATGAGTCTCGGAAGGGTGGTGAATTGTAGTGTGGTCTAACTTTCAGAAGTATTCGAAGACATGTCGGCAGTCTTAGTATGTGGTTATTAATCCATACCATGTGCATGTATGTAAAGGTGTAAAATCATACTTCTACTAAAATAATATCCAATTAAAAGCAAAAATAATGCTATATTTATAGTTGTTTAATTATATTAAATTGTGTGCGAGTTAAAGAGGACTTTTATTTTTAGTAAAAAGGAAAGATTTAATTACTTTAAGCTAGAAAGAATAAATTAGCCATACACTTTGATCTGTGTTATAAATCGAGAAGGAAAATTTTGGATTTCACTTGGACGACACAGGATGTGTTAATTTTTTGTGAAGAAAAATATTAGCACATAATTGCCAGAATGTAACTGCAGCTAGATGCACACAACAGGATATGAAGCTGTGAGATACGAAATTAATACACTTTGATCTTTTTTTTCTACTAATAGTATCCCTGAACAGGCTAAAACTTGCCTAATGTGCTGAAGCAGTCAGGAACACTGGGAGGGGGTTAGGGATATTGTTAGGCTGCCGAGAAATGTTTATGAAAGGCTACCTTAAACTTGCTTAAATAATTGTTTGGAGGAAAACAGGTACTGGGTAGTGCATTCCACAATTTGGTCGCCATTTATTGCATGATATTTATGTCAGACAGTGTTATATGTAAATGTAAACACTCACCGAATTTAAATCTGACATAAATGTATTAGTGTCCCGCAATAAATATCTACATATCTATATGATTAATGTAAACCCTTCGGCTCCCCCTCAAGTTCTGACTCACCTAAGAGAAATCGCATTAGTTGACTAGTTGTCTACTTTTCTCGAAGTGTCGCACATTTTATTTTCACATTACAAAATATGTGAAAAAAGAGAATGGCTAAAAAGTGAAACTGATAAGCTAAGTAATATGTACCACAATAAACTCGAACTGTGGGATGTTAAAAGCAAAGGTTATAAAGATAGGGTGAAGAAACGAGATGCACTAAGTGTGATTGCGGACAAATTTGAAACCACGGTGGAAGAAATAGCCATAACCTACGAAATCAATTTAACAGTGAATTCAAGAAAGTTAGTAACAAAAAATCAGGGCAGAGTACAGATGAAGTTTATACATCAAAATGACTTGAAATTTCTCTGATTTCTCTTGTTATATTTGAATAGTTATTACTGTCTTGTTGCGTCAAGGCGGATAACAAGTTTTGAGGCTTATCGTCAAGTCTTTAACTTCCTGATATTACTTCACCTGTGTCTGGATGTTCTTGGTCAAATGTACCCTCGGGGGCATATACCATTGTAGAAGATTTTTGCGTTAATAAATAATTGTGCAAACAGCAGGATGCCAAAACTATTACATCTACCCTCTCTGGAGAATCTACCCTCTCTGGAGCAAGAAGGATTGGTTTTCTGAGTACTCTGAATACACTCGACATAATACCAAAAGCATTTTCTACGATTCTTCTTGATCTAGAGAGTTTATAGTTGTAAATTCTCATTGAACCTTGACTGTTAAATGGATATGGTTTCATTATATGTGGTTGTAAAGGAAACGCGTCATGTGCTACAAAAACAAACAATACACGTAATGATCTTCCTAGAAGTGGAAACTTTTCCAATTTATTTAATTCTGTGTTGATACATTCGGGAATTCTACTGACTGTGAAAACTCCCCATCAGAAATTCCTCCATTACAGTCAACTGTAACGATTAATTTGTATTCTGCATCAACAACTGCCATTAAAACTGTGCTATGCTGTCCCTCATAATTAAAGTAATAATTCCCACTATTTTTGGACGCTTGGATTACAATATGTTTGCCGTCGATAGCTCCCAAACAATTTGGGAAATTCCATTTTACTTCAAATTTCTTGCTAACCATCTGCCATTCTTCTGGTGTACTAGGCACCTGAAACATAAAGCCGTTGATTAGAGTTTATTGTATACAGAATCTACTAATAAAATTATTATTTTTTAGGGCGATGTTACGGCAGAAAATGAAAGTGAAAATAAGACCTAATGTGACAGTGAAGACGTGTAACTAGAGCCAGGTGAAGTGAATACGGTTGGTAGTATTAATAACCTATAAACCAGGAAACCCCGCGGAATTTTAGAAAGAAAAAGAAAGTGATGGAATAATGCAAAAAGCTCTACAAGTTTTAAATGAACAGGAAGATCACTACGATGTTTTTGGCAGATATAGGTATAGCAACTGAACTGAGAAACCTTTCTTCCGAATATTTACGTAAGAAGTTAAAAAGAAAATTTCAATAGGCCATACTAGAGATAAGTGAGGAAGATGGGCGGCTCAGTGCTGTCACTAATGTCTACAGTAATCCAGGTTCAGTGGGTTCACATTATTATCATACAGATTTATCTAACCCTCCAGTACAGGTCAGTCAACAGCCTTTGCTACAATCTGTAGCACAATACTTGCGCCCAGAAACTGAGAGTACTTATGTAAATATGTAATACATATTCCTTATAATAAAAACTTACCTTCATATAATCGTGTTTCAGTACTAAAAATACTGCCCTACATACTTCTGAGATAATTATACTTATTGTGCAGTTGGGTATTCTGAATAAATAACTCAGGCGGCATAACAATCACCTACAAAAAAGATTACAGTAGGATGATTAGTTTTTTCGTTCACTCCTTGTTTAGGATTAAAAGACAGGTTTTTAGCTTTTTGGACTACCTATATTAGTAGGGTAGATTAAAACATTTAAATATAGTTTAAAAAGCTGAAAACCTGTGTTTCTATCCTAAAAATGATTACTGTCAAATTTTGAAATATAAAACAAAGTTAAAAAATGCAATTAACTATTATATCTAACTTACTCACCAGATGCCAAAAACCTTAATGTTACGGCAAGTCGCTCTCGCACACTGATAGCTTTTCTGAAATTGGTGTCGTGTCTCTTGTCAAGAGACGCTATTTTGCTAGCCAAATTTTCAAAATCAGACCTTTCCTACGAACAAAATTTGAACATTTTGATGGATCTTCAACACTAAGTTCACGCATTAACTAGATAGAAGCACCGCGTTATTCGCGTCTCAAAATCCACTCTCGAACCCACACAAACCGTTTTTTCCTTCTTTTCGTTTTCTTTGTTTAAGCTGTTCATAATTATCACAAGAGATGCACATTTTTTTTTATACTTTCATCGTATAGATATGTACAGATATCCGGACAGACTAGTGTAAACTGATTTTAGATTTATTGCAAATTTAGCGATATCTGGGATGTCGTACACATATATCAGCTACAACCATCAAGGACTAGAGGTGGGAATTGTATTCCAGATGAGGTCGAAATTGAGCGTTATACAGGGGCGCGCCAGGAGCATGCGGCGCCTGTGTCAAAATTTTTGATGGCGCCCCATTCATTAAAAACATTTGTATCAAAAACTAATATAAATATTTTGCATGCCTAGGTGATAAGACCCCCAACAACTATAGGTTCGGACACTTTAATTTTTAATTCTCTAGTAGCATTTTTAAGTAATACGACATGAATAAAAAAATAATTAATAATTAATTTGAAATACTATAATTTTTAGGCTTATGTTTAGGGACATTTAAATGACTGTTTTTGTTATATTCTTAACCCATTGAAATAAAAACACACAAAGATTGAAATAGTCTGTGTAAACTTTTTTATTTAAAATACAAAATTACAAACACAAGAAAACAGATAAACAACAATAATAAATGAAAAATATAATATTTATAATATAAACATAATACATATTATACGGTAAATTAAATACAAACAATGTAAATAAGTCATTAAATAAATTTTACTTTCCTAGCTTTTAGCAAAGAAAAAGTTTGGATAATATCATGAATATCAAGTTTATCCAGTATATCAGACTCAATTGAAATTATTGCGAGATCTGCGCCATTGTGGAGCGTAAATTACTCTTTATGATTTTTAATTTCGAAAAAGACCGCTCCGCGGACGCAACTGACACAGGTAATGATAAAAGAATACGGAGTGCTACAGTAAAATTTGGAAAAACTCCTACTAAATCATTTGAATAAATATACTGAATTATTTGGGATATATCTTTTTTTGAATTCGTAATAAATACTTGACATTGTAAAATTTCTTCACATAAATCATCTGCGTCAATATCTGACTGACTTTCATGAGTTAATTTCGCTTGTAATTTTTTACAGCAAGATAATAGGTATTCTTCATTTTGTAAATTATCTAATGAATATAAAAATTGGAATGAATCCATATGTTCTTTTAATAAAGAAAATCTGTCTTGTAACGAAATTAAAGTTTGATCTATTATACAGAAATAAAAATTTACTTTGAATGAATTTTCAGGATTAATCTTCATGTTCATAATCAAATTGAGTAGATTTTTTACGTCGTCTTAATGGCCTCGCACTACGAAATTCAGTTTCTATGTCAAACTTTTCTGCAATTAATTTGGATAATTAGTTAAAAATGTATTTAGTTTGTTTAATGCATCCAAAGCAAGTTGCAAATTTGTAATTTGAGATTCAAGCATTTTACTTATTTCACTCATTTGCTCAATATGAGAAACATCCGGAGTGCAATCTAATATTATTGAAAAATATTTATTTTGTCGACATAAATTTATAATATGATTTTTAATATTAAAAGCCATTAAGGAAAGTATTTCATTTTGGATTTGGTCTCCATTTTGTGAAATTCAGAATCTCTATTTATACGTCGTGTGTGTTCCGATATAATAGGATCAAACTTTTCTAACATTTCAATACATTTTAAAAAATTACCATTGTTGCGATTGTAAAGATTATTGCTTTTGCCTCGAAGTGCTAAATTTTATTTACATAAAAATTGAATTATATAAATTATTCGCTTTATTACTTCATACCATTGTTTACTTTCAATGTCTAATATTGTTTGCTGTAAATAATCAACAGTAGTTTTATTTTTGAACGATAGAAGCAACTCTGTCCATTTTTTGTAGTTAGTAAAGTGAGTTGAAGTTTTTTCATGGCGGTTCAGGTACGTTGCTATATGATGTCAGTCATTAAATCCCTGAATAAATCTATTTTGCTGAGAAGGTTCGAAAAGTTTACAACAAAAGCAATAAACATTATTTTTCGTAATTGAGTAAATCAACCAATTTATATTACATTCTTCACCATTTTTTAAGTTTCTCTTATAGTAACTTTCAGAAAATTTTCGACACAACAAATCACGCGGAAAATTAAAGTTTTTTATTTGTTTAGGACCCGTTTTTATAATAGCTTGCCTAGATATGTGAGATATTGGTTCCGGCCAAAGCCCTGGGTCATCAAATGCACATTTATTTATTGTATCCAAAAACGGGTAATTTCTTCAACGATTTAATTATCTTCACTGGGAGTTGGTCCTGGCTGACTTTCTATTTTGAATTCATCTACACTGCAACCGGGTACTGACTCCTGAATTGAATCTGGCGGATAATCTTGGTCAGTTCTGGTCGTTTGTTTCGTAAAATACTGTGTTAATCTTGAAGCATTATTCTCTTGTTCTTCTTGGCGTCTTTTATTTATTAATTAAATTTTGATGCCCGGAGAGTTTCTTATTCTTTCTTTCTTGAGACATCTAAATAAAAATATTCAATAAATTATAAATGTAATTATTCTATTACCAAAGGTCTTGTTTGCGTTATTTTCTTTAGTTTTGCTTTAATTATAGGAAAGTATGAAGTAACATTTTCGAATAATTTCGCTTTTATTACTTTTTTTTCTAAATTTTGCAAACATGATCGCTACCCCTATTGGGAAATGCATATTGTTATGTATGTATGTTTATTTTAAATGCAAAATAGCTTACCTTTAATCTTTAATGTTCTTGATATTTTTAAATTCACACTCACTCACAAATATTTTAAAAATACAAGGTACATAAATTCTACACTAGTGCAGTACTGCTTGCTGAAGGAGAATGAAGCAAATAATATGTTCGTCCAATCATAGACGATTTCAAGTAATGCATGTTTTAACAAGACTAAACGAGTTAAAACGCTTGCGCTTCATTTTGTAAATTCGTGCGTGGACAAATTTCCGCCGCCGCGTCGCCCGCGCTCCCGCCCCCGCGGCTATATATCCATCGGCGATTTAATATGAAGAGTCCACTGTATACATAATATTAACACGACAATACGAACTATTCATGTTAGAACAAGAATAATTACTGAGATCATAAATAAGGTATAATAAAATAAGGCGATATTGAATTATTTTAATCGCAACCTATAACGAATTTTGAATTTATATACATTTTTAAGGCGCCTTTGGCCTCCTGGCGCTTGTGTTCGCTGACATATTCGACACGCCCCTTAGTAAAAGGACTTGTTGCAATATGTGAAGTACTGTTTAGATCTGTACAGAAAGTCCAGTTTACGGGCAGCTGCTTTGCTGGCTGACAAAGGGTGATCAATCCATGAAAGGCTCGACATCCCTAACATAGAAATAGAGTTTGAAAACTTGAGATCTAAGCTATTCATATTTACAGCAGGAAATTATCTGTCTTTCTTGGCGGACACAATGCAACACTGGGTTTTGTCGGCGGTGAACGTGAGTAGATTATTCCTTCCCCATTCAAGGATACGTTCTAAGTCACTATTGATTAAGGCTGTCATATTCACATTAACGTCCTGGCTAAACTTTTTTATGGGAAAACTGAGAAGAACTACAATGTAGACTGCTATCGTCTGCAAAACAGTGGATCCGGTTAGTTGTTCCGGAAATGAGGTCATTTATGTATAGCAGGAAAAGTGTGGGAGCTATCACTCATCCTTGGAGTACGCCCGCGTTAATAGTAGTTTCTTTCGAAAACAAGTCATCGACGGCAACACGTACACGCCTTTTGTCAAGACAGCTAGGTACATGAGCGTATCGGATAAGCCGAACGAGGCGAGCTTGGCAAGTAGGCACTTGTGCCCAAACCTGGTCAAAAGCCTTCGAAATATCTAAAGCGACTGTTTCACCGGACATTTCTAATGTGTTATTCCAAAGTTGGATGACATATGAAAAAAGATTAGCCGTTGAACGATTATGTCTGAACCCATACTGGTAGTCGTTTAAGAGTTTATTGGACTCGAGGAACGAAAGTAGTTGGTGGTTAAGGGCTTTTTCCATGATTTTCGATAGAATGGAAGTGATAGCTATTGGTCGATAGTTTTAGGGATCGGTTTTATTGCCCTTTGCCAACTTTCACGATGAGGGAAACTATCCAGCTGACATGAGATTGAAAAGAGTTTGGACAATACAGGTACCAGCTCGGGGTAACATTTTTTAAGGACGATAGCTGGAATACCGTCAGGGCCAGTCACTTTGTTTGAGTCAAGTTTATTAACTTAAAAAATTAAAAGAAATGACATAATTTTAATTATAATTTCTTTAGGAGAACTTTACAACCTCTTTTTATACGTTCATAACGAAAACAGGCAACATTATAATATCAAAAACAATCATCTATGTCAGACGTTTAAAACTTCACGTCCGATAGAGGTTAATAGACATACATGTTAACTTACAAAAAATTCCAAAGTCGCCCGCTTATGTGAGATATCAATAATACAGTTTAACCATTTTCATTCATATTTAATTAATTTTTAGACTTACCTTGCGTTAAGTTAAGAATCTTTATAAAGAAAAGTTATGTAAAATTAATTTTATTTATAAAATTAATCGTTACTCGGGTATTGAAAAAATACTCAATTCTACCTTACGAATTTTTTTGCCGCTAAATTACGCGTCGTATCAAAAAAATGAATAGATTGCTACATGTCTAACCAGCATGTAAACATTTTTTTGAAAGTGCACTCGACTAAACTCTTGCGTACGGTCGTTTGACCGCAGAGCACTTGGATGCGTGGGGTTTTGGAGGGTTGCTACAAGGTTGTTGACGTGGTTAGATAGCCACTAAAGGATAGGCGCCACAGGTTTTAGTCAGGAAAGGGAGAAAAGGAAAGAAAAGGAAAAGAGGAGTAGAGTAGGGCAGGCCCTGTAAAACCTGAAACAGGTAGTGCTCCAAAAAAAAAAGGAAACAATTTAAAAGAGAGACAAACTTTTACCTGAACAACCAAACAGTAACCGTTTATTTAATTTAATTTAAACTCACATTAATACTAGTCGAATAAATATCGAACGTAAACAATAATGATACTATGCTAGTTTTCCCCCAAAGTATTCATAACAATCTTAACTAACAAAATAATTATAATTCAGCCCTGACGATGGCAAGTGGTGAGCCGTCGCAGATGCCCACAAAGAAAAAAAAAACTAAATGTATTTAGTTCGTTAATCGAACCCTAAACGTAAAAGAACAATTTCGTTAATTGTGCCGCTCCCGACGGTTGTAAGTACTTACAAATCGCAGCCGAAAGGGCGAAAGTAACCCATAAAGTGCGATCTAAAATAGATCCACAAGGAAAATAGTAGTGCTTAATTTTTGAAACGGCTTGCCTACGTTTCACAAAATAGAATTTAAATCCCCAATGATTTTGATTTCGGTTTCTTGAATTTTATTAAAACCCTTAAGAAATGGTATTAAATAGAAATATCGGGATAGTCTCTTCAGTGCAAGGCATAGAATTGCAGCAAGACATTCAATAGTACAGAAATTTTTATTACAGCAAAACCTGCTCTGAACAAAATTATCCGTAATGACAATTAATTAATATTAATGAAAGACAAAGTACAGAAAAGTTACAGAAATTCTAAATTTGAATATAAATATATATACAGTTTCAAACAATGACTGTAATTCATACGACCTCGATATCTGTTCCACCCTGTATATAATGTATTTTAAAAACAGGAGCTTCAACGCGCAACTACCGTGTGAAGGTAGTGAACTAAGTAGGTCAACGTCCCAGTGAATAATAGGTGTGGTTTTTTTCTTCTTTTTGTATGCAGAAAGAAATTACAAATTGAACAAATCATACTCTAAATTATTCAACCACTTTAGCCTCCAGTAAAAGCATGTTATTATAAATGATAAATTTTTGTTACACGTAAGTAAATAAGGTTAAACACTGAATGTAACCTAACTCTGTTGTACTGATTTTAGCAATACACTGTTCATTACACAAATCCTGTGTATATTGAATAATAAAGAATTCTGACCTTTGATGAAGAATTACCAAACTGTAAATGCCCTTCGTGTTTCGAAGGTGGTAGTTACTTTGTGGAACCAAGACAGCTAATCAGTAGCTAAGAGCCGGCATTCCAGTAGGAATAGGTACGGAGGTGATCGGTAGTGGATTCCAATTTGCTAGTTATGTATATAAATAAAGAATAGCTGTTTATTTCGCCGGTATCAAGGCGCTGAAAGTGATACAAATAAGTACGTTACTAATTACCTTATACAAGCATACCTCTTTTAGATGTTTAGAGCCGATAGCGATGATTTCGTTTCAACAGACCTATGTTATAAATTTAATTAATCGTGCGAAAGTGCCTAAATGAAAGAATCGATTTACTAAAAGTTGTCGAACATGTGTTAAACTTACCCGAGGATATGAAGATTGAAAATTTCAATAAGATCCGCTTGTAAAGCGTCAGTAAGGTTTTATACCAAAACCATTACCTTATATGAAAAATTTTCCAAAGAAACGATGCTTAAACATCTTATAAACGGAAGGAAAAATTTTTCTTGAAGATCAATCTCCCCATCGGAAAATGGCGTGTTAAGTAAAAGAAAGATCAGGAACAACGCCCTAACAAAAGCAATATTGCAAACCTGTCAAAACTATTCAAACTGGATAAGAATGTTAAAACCAAATTTTGATAAATAAATTTTACAGATATCCCATTGTTGTCTTTTAAAACAAGATTCCTTTTCAAGACTTTATTAAATGACCCTAAATCTTCGAGATGGACGCAACTTGTTTAAATACCAAATTTATATCTATAAAGCGAATAAAAAGATGTGTACGTTAAATAAATTAGTTTAACTGTAGAGATGCGAAAAATAATTTTGAGGTACGCAATTAAAACATTCCACCAACGAACTACGGAAATATGACTGTAACTAATTAGTTCATCATTAAATAACTAACGCAAGTTATCGATAAATACACATTCACGATACAACACTAACAAGATCATAATTAATCGAATCCTATACATCTGGCGTATGTTTATATCTGAAAATGCACTTTGAGGTATTGATAAAACCAAAGCTTCCCTAATAACACTCCACGCTGGACTCCCAAAATCTAGTCCAAATGAAAACATGCTTAAACTCACAAATATTAAGTACGAGTTACTGTTAGTACAACACTACATCTCAACACACACGACACACCGCTCCAAGCATGCAACATACAATACCACATCACACGCACGACCACGTCACACTACACACCACTGCATCACAACTCACTCACTACTCACTACTAACACTCACACCACACACACTCACATCACATCACTCAACCTCACACGCACACACTGCAACAACCACACTCAACCACACCACATCACTACCACCCGACACCTGCACTACACCACTACTCACTCACACACACACACTCACACTCACACACACATACACACACCACACACACCACGACACACACGACACACACCACACACCACCACGCACCACACACACATCACACACACACTGCACACCCACACACACCACACTCACACTCACACTCACACACACACCCACACACACACACCACACACCACACCCACACACGACACGCACACGCACTCACGCACACACACACACACACACACCACACACACACACACCACACACCACACACGCACACCACACACGCACACCACACCACACACGCACACCACACGCACACACACACACCACCACACCACACACACACACACACCACACACCCACCACCACACACCACACCACGCACACCACGACACGCACCACACACCACACACACGCACACACCACACACACACACACCACACACACACCACGCACACACCACACCACACCACACACCACACACACACACACACACCACCACCACACTCCACCACACACACCACACACCACACACCACACACACACACACACACCACACACACACACCACCACACACACACACACCACACACCACACACACACACACACACACACACACACACCACACACACACCCACACCACCACCACACCACACACACACACACACACACACACACACGCACACACACACACACACACGCACACACACCCACACACGCACGCACACACACGCACACACACGCACACACGCACACACGGACACACGCACACACTCACGCACGCACCCACGCACGCACGCACGCACGCGCGCACACGCACACACACGCACACGCACGCACACACCCACACACGCACACACACGCACATACACAGGCACACACGCACACACACGCACACACACGCACACACACACACGCACACAGACGCACACTTACACTCACACACGCACACACGTACACACGCACACACGCACACACGCACGCACGCACGCACTCACGCACGTACGCACGCACGCACGCACGCACACACACACACACACAAATTTATTTCTGAAAACAACCACCGTTCTGTTCCATACCGATTTTGTTTGGAACTATGCTAAATTTAAGTTTTTTTAATTATTGAATTAGAAGGTTTAAAAAAAGTGATGAGTACTTTGGAAAATTTGTGAAACAACTTATTTGACATTTAAATAATAATTAATTGCTGTCTTCTGCTATTGTTGTGGTCGTTATTGCAATTAATAATTTCCTAAATCAGCTGACATGCATTTAGTGTACGGTATAGCAAGAGGTAATACTATGGCTGCTCGCCGGTTGTACTAGGATCGATTTCCAAAGAGAGTCTTGTCAGAGCGAAGACTGTTAGACGTAGCTGATAGAAACTTGGGTCTGACAGGTGCCTTTAATCTTAATGTAAGAGTTTCTTGGTATTCTATACCTTTTTATTCTGCAAAAAACATTGTTAAGGTTTCATTCGTAGAGAAATGCGCAAGAGAGAGTTCGTGCTAGACCAGTCAGAGATTTTCTTGTAAAAACCACCAGACGGCATGGAAGTCTTGCACGAAAATTTGCTGGTAGTATAAGGACACCTTTCGCCGCCATTTTGTTTTTTGTGACGTTATTTGGCCTTGGGAATTACCAAGGCCTCACACGTGGCTGACCTCAGTTTGACCTTGACATCCACGTGGAGGACATTATTTGACCTTGAGATTGACCTCGGATTTGATCTAGGGGCTGACCCTGGGGTGGACCTCGAAGCAGGCCTTGGAGTTGACCCTGGACTTGGCCTTGTGCAGGAAATTTGAATTCTTCTTCTTGTAAGACTGGTATAGTAACTTGTTGTAGGGCTTGAGCTTCTAATTAGATTTTGTATTCTAATAAGAGACCCTAGTCTCGTAAGGCAGGTATAGATAGAGTAAGACTAAAATTTATAAATGTGAATGGAAATGATTAAATCCTATTATTGATAGAATCAGATGGCCTTGGTATTTTTTAAAGCTAACAAAGCGTTTATGTCTATCTAACATTAAGTTTAAATATCATTCAGACAAGGATAGCTATCCTTGTTTTACAGTGTGATTTATTTTTCGTAATTCGTTTATTATTATAAGAGACTGTCTAGTTATCCTAAAAAATGTTAATAAAAATTATTACAGGTAGCGTAAGACTAAAAATTAGATATGAATGAAATAATTAAACCGTATTTGTGATAGAAGCAGATGGCCTTGGAAAATTTTTTATAAAACGATTTCACCTTGAGAAAAAGTCACCTTCAACATTATACATATAAAACGTGTAATTAAGTCAGCTAATTAGTTTGCTTTAAATTATTTAAATGTAATCTGACCTTGGGAATTTTTTTATAAAAACGATTTTACCTTGAGAAAAAGTCACCGTCAACTGGCCTTGGAACTGGCATGGAGGTGATTTTGGGAATTTTCACTGACTTAATCCGACCTTGGAATTTTTAACAGCCAACCAGATTTTGGGGTTGTTTCGTTATGGAATACTATTAACCGACGAGCTGGTGACAAAGGCATAAAATACGATTAATTACAAGGTCGTGTTTGAAAACGATACTATCGATTTGCTGGAAGTGAGTACTTTACAGGGACTTCAGCAGCAGAACCAATGGGGTTCCGGTTTATCAACTCAGCGACAAGAGGCTGGATTATCCTCTACCCAAATGAGATTCAATCATATAAATATAATGGGGGAATCAAACACCAAATTTATAAGAAAATTTAACACCACATGTAAAACGTTGAGGTTTACCTTTAATGACGAGACATACAAGGATAATCCCTTAACTTGACTGCAGGTAAAAATATACCATTTACTAAATGTCATTTATCTAACATATTTTTTGCAGAGCGCATTCACATTAAGGAACCCAAATTTCTCAGATAAACCAATTGGCGTGTCAGTTAGAAGAGTGGACCAGTTGTCGGTGAGAGTGGTACTGTCACTACTGGAAAAGGCAATGCAGAGCAATGCCAGCTTTTTCTCGAGTGACTTGTTAGTTTTAAGCGTGGAAAAAGTGTCGGTACCTGTTGGCTATAGACGTAAAAACTTGACGGATTTAAAATTTGAAGACATGTAAAGCTAAAAACAGGATATTATTGTTGTACTGGCAGCAATCAATGAAAACAATTGTTCAGCTCGCGTCCTATTCTTAGCAATAGCGTTTAGAGATAACGATGAAATGCGATATGGTATGGTGATGGGTTAAGAGCGAACTATGCAACGTTGTAAAACATCTGTGTAGATCTTAGCCAGGGTGGTAGTTACGAGCACCTATAAGCATTTCAAAATCATTGTAGTTTATAATTCGCGTGTAGGTGATTCGGTTTACTTTGAGGGTCCTAGGGAACCGGGTAGAGTAGTTTTAAATTTAATACTTGAAGACGAGCACTATAATGTCATTACCAGCCTCACCTCAGCATTTACCTGCAGTTATTACTACGAACAGTGCAAAAAACGTTATAATGACAAAAAATACCATTCCAAATGTTTGTATCAGTGTCTTTGTTGTTATCAAAAACCGTCATGCTCCATTCAAAATCCGAAAATTGTTTGCAATGATTGCAAGAGAGATTTTTACGGGCAGGAATGTCTTAAAAACCACAAGGATACTGAACTACGTGAAAAATTACGTAGACGCTTAAAGTATCTCAAAACCACTAAAGTAAAGGATAAACTTAGATGCGGCTACAGCTTTTGTATGGCTTGCATGAACCAAAAACGTATTGGGCATCTTTGCTATATGTCCGTTAACAAGGCTCGAGATAACACTAGTAATGGTAAAGCATCTATGTTTATCTTTTATGATTTGGAATGCATGCAAGATAAGGTGTGTGAGGGGACGAATGATAGATTTCTGCATGAGCCCAATCTATGTGTGGCCGCGAATGCTTTCTCTGTTTGTATCCAATGAATCGATAATTTAGATGAGCGATGTCCGATGTGTAGCGAAAGGGTGCACATTTTCAGGGAAGATCCTGTTGAATCGTTTCTGTCGTATGTTGCCGAGAAAGTGCGAAAATTTCAAGTTACATACATTGCACATAACATGAAGGGGTACGATTGCTGTTTTGTGCTTAGATGCTAGCTAATAACCGTTGGAGACCCAAAGTCATCTCCAACGCTCTCAAACTAATCTCCATTCAATGCTACGATATCAGGTTTATTGACCCCCGTAATTTCATTCCATCACTACTCTCGAAATTTCTGAAAACTTTCAATTTTCACGAATCCAAGGGCTATTTTCCATTTTTCTTCAACACATCAGTGAATCAGAATTATGAGCGTCTTTTGCCTGCACTTGAATATTATTGTGTAGATCAGATGTCGGCGAAAGATCGGCAAAAAACTGTTAGATTGGCACGCGACTGAGACTCAACGTAATTATGTTTTTAAGATGAGTGAAGAGGTTGTGAAGTATTGTGTGACGGGTGTTAAGATTCTCGCTAAAGGTTGCATTACTTTCTGGTCGACCTTCAGGATCCAAAATAAAGTCGATCCATTTGAGGAATCAACTACAATTGCTAGCGCCTGCAGTAAAGTGTTTCGCTCAAAGAGAACACAATCGGTCCAAAAGGCGGTTATAGGCGTGGCGACAAACAGTCAAAGGTCGCAATAAAGTGGTTATGCTGAGTGGAACATTCACAACAAGTGACCATACAGCTTGCCGGAAAAGCTCGTGAGTATAGAACACCTGAAGGTGTTAAGGTCGACGGTTATTGTGCCAAATCAAATACAGTTTACGAGTTTCTTGGGTGCTATTGGCACGGTTGCGAGGAATGTTTCCCTAACCAGGCCAATATTGACCCCAAGCTGAATGTAAATACATCCATGTTGGTCCGAAATGAGAACACGATAGCACGAACTCAATTTCTACGCGAGCGCAGATGTAATCTACTGGAGATGAATGCGAATTTAAAAGACTAGTGCTTGCAAACGATGAGTTAAGAGCGTTTATACAGAATCTAGGCGGTCAAGACGACAAACCTTTAAACCCACGAGACGCAATTTACGGTGGTAGCACTAATGCTAGCAAACTCTGCCATGAGTGTGACGGTATTAGTGAGAAACTCATGTATTATGACGTGTGCTCGTTATACTCTTATGTAAATAAATACTGTAAATATCCTAATATCCTGTAGGTCATCCGAAAATTCACGTAGATTGTAAGAACATTTCATTGGACACAGTGGAAGGTTTAGTCAAATGTCGAGTAATACCACTCTCTAATCTCTATCGCACTGTTTTGCGTTTAAAAATGCGCAAGTTTTGTTATGTAGGATTTGTAGCTTTGAGCTAAATCAAGGAGAATCCAGCCATAGTGAACCCGAGCGCAGTTTCGTTGGACCGTTTGTAGCGGACGAGTTGCGTAAGGCTATCGCTAAAAACTATAAAGTTATGTTTTTGAGATTTGGGAGTATGAAGTAGCCAAATATGACAAAGCCGCGAAACAGGGTGGACTGTTTAGTGGTTACATCGATAATTTGCTGAAACTCAAACAGGAATGCTACGGGTGGACCAACCATCGTACGTCAGAAGTCGAGAAGGCGCGGTACATAACAGAATATTACGACAAATAGGGAATTCAGCTAGACGAAAACAATGTTAATCCTTTTTTGTGGTAAGTTTGGGCAACGTGAAAATTTAATCTGAGCCAAAGGACTTTTTTAAGTTGTTTACAGATCCTTTGGTTCATGTACAATCCATTATACATATTAATGATAATGTGGTAATGGTAAATTGGGATAGACCGGAGGGAGAGGGTGAGACTCTAAAACTTTTAATGTGTCCATAGCCGCGTACACGACAGCACGTGCACGTTTTGAACTATATAGTTATCTGGAGAAGCTGGACTGTCGCGTTCTGTATTATGATACAGACAGTGACATATTTGTTGCAAAACCCGACGACTGGAATCCAACTTGCGGGGATTTCCTCGTCCAGATGACCGACGAGCTGGAGGCGTACGGTAAAGGAAGTTATATAGCCGAGTTTGTTAGTGCAGGACTGAAAAACTACAGCTATAATGTGTTTTCAACCAGTGAACAGACAATTAAATCCGTGTGTAAAGTGAAGGTATTACCTAGAACTATAAGAACTCTCGTGTTATAAACTTTGAATCGATGAAGGATATGGTGCTTAGCAATAGTAAAGACTCTCATTTTGTATATAATGATAGGAAAATAGTTAGAGATAGGTGGTACAAAGTATTAAGTAGGCATGAATCTAAACAGTATAGAATAAGTTACTCTAAACGGCGAAGGATTGAAAACTTTAACACTTTACCGTTTGGGTGTAAGAAATAAATAAAAACGAATAAAAGGAAAATTTAAGTATTGAAAACTCCAACTTGTTTGTATGTTTTCGTATTTCCGTATCTGCGTGTTTGCTTGCTTTCGCATTTGCGTGTTTGTGTATTTTCGTGTTTGCGTGATTTCGTGTTTGCATGTTTTCGCGTTTGTGTGTTTTTCGAGTATGCGTGCTTTCGTGTTTGCGTATTTTCGTGTCTGAGTGTTTTCGTGTTTGCATATTTTCGCGTTTGTCTGTTGGCGTGCTTTCGCGCTTGCGTGTTTGCATGTTTTTGAGTTTGTGTGTGAGTTTTGTGTGTTTGCGTGTTTTCGCGCTTGCGTATTTTCGTGTCTATGTGTTTTCGTGTTTTGCATGTTTTCGCGTTTGTCTGTTTGTGTGCTTTCGAGCTTGCGTGTTTGCATGTTTTTGAGTTTGTGTGTGGGTTTTGTGTTTCCGTGTTTTCGCGCTTGCGTATTTTCGTGTCTGAGTGTTTTCGTGTTTTGCATGTTTTCGCGTTTATCTGTTTGCGTGCTTTCGCGCTTGCGTGTTTGCATGTTTTGGAATTTGTGTGTGGGTTTTGTGTGTTTGCGTGTTTTCGCGCTTGCGTATTTGCGTATTTTCGTGTCTGAGTGTTTTCGTGTTTGCATGTTTTCGCGTTTGTCTGTTTGCGTGCTTTAGTGTTTGCGTGTTTGCATGTTTTTGAGTTTGTGTGTTTGCGTGTTTTCTTGTTTTCGCGTTTGTGTATTTGTGTGTTTGCGTGTTTGTGTATTTGCGTGTTTTCCTATTTGTGTATTTTCGTGATTGCCTGTTTCCGTGGTTGCGTGTTTGCATGTTTTCGCGTTTGTGTGTTTTTCGTGTTTGCCTACTTTCGTGTTTGCGTATTTTCGTGTCTGAGTATTTTCGTGTTTCCATGTTTTCGCGTTTGTCTGTTTGCGTGCTTTCTCGCTTGCGTGTTTGCATGTTTTTGAGTTAATAAAATTTTTGATTCGTGGTGTTTCAGATTGATTTGATTTGAATGGTAGCAGAATTCAAATTCTTCCCGTTCCACAACCACCCTCTCCCCATACTTTGCTGGTATTAGAGCATGATTGAATATCTTGTATTCTGCCCCAGTCCCCAAGGCCCACAACACGCAGAAACCTGCGCTTGTTCTATTTAAATTATAACTAAATTATATTGGAGGAATGGGTGTAAGCACTCGGCAGTGTTCGGATAGGATCGGTTATCTTCAGCGCTCGAGGAGTGGGGGTCGCCGAAACGGCTTCGCTGAAAGCCTCGCGACGCAAAATTTTCCCTATATGAAGATCCAGATAGGTTAAATTACTTTGCTCTTAATTTTGAAAATAATGCACCCACCCCAAAAAGTCTTGACTGCTCAAAATGCCTTCACACTAATATTTAACTAAATAAAAGGAAATGTGGATTATCTATATTTGGGATGTTTTAGATAATTTACTGTTAGACGTAGCACCTTTTTGCAACCATGATCTATATAAATAGAGTAGTTACTTTTAATCGGTATTATAAGTTTTATGGCTATGAATATACTCTATTGTTTTTAAAAAAGGTATGACATTCTATATCAATAATCAATTTTACGTAATTTAATTAGAGTGCTAAAAGTAATATAATTGATTTTAAAATGTTGTTCACCCTACGAAAGAGTTTACATAGTTAGCGTTTACACCTAGTATATATATATACACAGGGTGTCCGGTAATATGTGGGAAATCTCTCGGATTTAGATAGAAGACGAAAAAATAATATGACAAGTTCCTACAATGTTCTTTCCTCCAGACCCTCCCTGCGAAAATGTGAGCCCCTTAAGGACGCCGCTGGAAGTAAATTTTTCTTGAATAACTTTTAAAGAAGTTAGTAAATATATGTTTTAAAGCACTTGACATAATTTAATAAAAATACAGTATGATGGCCTAGTAAGGGCCTCTTAAAATAGTATCCTTGAAACATATTTAGCTTGTTAGTTTACCTGAGTTGGACTAAGTTGTACACCTTAACGTCTAAATTTTTAACACTCTGTATGATAAACATCTAAAAAAATATTTTTGGGTAGTTTGAACCTTTCTCTAAAAAAAGGTATACTTGTTTAATATCCATAAAATTAACTATTTTCGAGAAAAAAAAATAATAAACGAAGTTATGTTTCATTTTCATTTAATTAAAAACTTCATAAGTGGGTCCAACATGGGCTCCGTGAAGTCTGATACACTCGCGAGCACGACGAATTGAGGACTGCTGTACCCGGCACTGTAACCCCACATTGTTCCTTAGCACATCACAATGAAACGTGATTCTCTGTAGAAGCTCCTCCCTAGTATCAAACGGACCGAAATACACCAAGGTAAAAATCCAAAGGCGTCAGGCTGGGAGATCTAAGAGGCCAGGCGATAGGTCCACCTCTACCTATCCAACGGTTTGGATAGACGTTATTTAAGTGTTCCCGCACAGCAACGCTAAAATGAGGTGGTGCCCCATCGTGCATAAAGTACATGTTTCGGCGGGTTTCAAGAGGTAAGTGCTCTATTAAATCTTAAAAAGCGTTCTGGAGGAACTCCAAATAAAGTTGTCCATTCAATTGCGCCGACAATACAAATGGTCCAATCAAAAAATTGCCAATGACTCCTGCCCAGATATTAATTGATTGAAACTGATGTTGTTGACGCGAAACAATAGTTGCATGAGGATTTTGATCAGTCCATATGTGTGAGTTGTGTAAATTCGTGATACAATTTTCGGTAAAAGCTGCTTCATCTGTAAAAACAATAGTGCTAATGAAGTTTTCATTATTTCGTTGCTGATCCAATAGCCAGTTTGCGAACTGCATTCTACGAGGAAAATCTTCAGGAATCAATTCATGCACTTTTTGCAAATGATATGGTTATAACAGCTGTTCTTGAAGAACTTCATGAATTATTGTTTTCGGCTTATTAAATTGTGCGGCTAATTTGCGAGTGCTCGTTAAAGGAGTGTTATCTACAGCATTTAAAATATTTTCCTCTAATTCCACCGTATGCACTGTTCTTGTCAGACCAGCATCAGTACTTTTTTTCTTAAACATTCCTAAAGTTATAAAGAAAGTCAATATTATTACCTTAGTAACCGAAATCACTCACCATTCTCTCTTAGACGTTGATCAAATGTCTTCTGATTTAGAATACTACGATAAGGAAATCTCTCGTGATATAATATTCCTTCTTCCAAAGCATTGCAAGAGGCAAGACCATACATGAGATGCATATCTGCATATTCAATAAAAGTGAATTCCATATTTAGAATAAGTTTACAATTCAAATCACCACGAAATCCAAAAATCAGCAAATTTAAAGTAAATTAATGTCGATAAATGTATCATCGATGTGACAAATGTCAAGTTCTAAAATGCAGGTTATTTATTTATTTCATATCATAGGAATGTTTGACATTTTTTTTTGAGTGAAGATAAATAATAATTTGGTTTTCGTAATTTATTATTAAAAGAGTGTTTTCTCGAAAAATTCGAAGAAACACTGGCTTAATTTTTTAAAATAATTTATTAATTGTGAAACATTAATTCGTTTAGCATTTTTTTTCTCGAAAATAGTTCATTTTATCGATATTAAAATTTTTTTCAGGTAATGGTTCAAGCTATCCAAAAATATTTTTTTAGAGCTTTAATATACAGGGTGTTAAAAATTTAGGCCTTACGGTGTACAACTTAGTCTATCCCTGTTAAACTAAACAAGCTAAATATGTTTCAATGATACTATTTTAAGAGGCCCTTACTAGTGGCCATCATACTGTATTTTTATTAAATTATATCAAGTACTTTAAAAGTTATTCAAGAAAAACTTATTTCCAGCGGCGTCTTTTAGGGACTCACATCTCCGTAGGGAGGGTCTGGAGCAAAAAAATTTACAGGAACTTGTCATGTTATTTTTTCGGCTTCTATCTGAATCCAAGAGATTTCCCACATTTTTCCGGACACCTTGTATATATATATATATATATATATATATATATATATATATATATATATAATTTGGTTATAGAATTAAACAATAATACGTAAAATAGTAAAACCATCCTGTATTTATATACCAATGGTGATAAAATGAATTAACGTCGTAAGAATATTAAAATGTACGCCTATCGGTTACGATGACAACTGAATATGAGAAAAGGTATGAGTTTAATGTTTCAGAAAGAGGAACGCGAATGATGCGTTAATGATAGAAGTAAGGACGAAGTAATGTAGACCAAATTAAGACAGGTTTTAATCTTACGAGTACTTAATTGCGGTGTTGATAGAGGAATTGAATTGAACTCTTATACTAGGGTGTAGGGTATTGATAATTGAGCTCTGGCACAGGCCAGTTGCTTTTTATCGAAGTTTACTAGTGGGAAGTAATTGCGCGGGGCTGTAAGCCAACAGTTTTGAAATAGAAGTGGTCTGTAAAGCCGTATCGGTGACCTAAATGAGATTACCCTAACAAGGTATAAGGAATCGCTATGAATGAAAAGAGTGGAAATGGTTCGCGAGTGCGAAAGTGCCGTTGTCAACGACGGATAGGTTATTTGTACTGGACGATTAAACTAGAAAATCCGCTTTGTGGAAAGTGGTCCAAGCTGCAGAAAGGATATACGAACAGGTGAAGCGAGGGAGAGGATTTCGTAGAGCCGCTGAACTTCTCAATCCTGACGAAAGTGTTGGGGTTACTAAAAATGGAGAAGACAACAGGAAGACGTTATTATGTGTCTAATAATTATAATTTAAAACAAAAAGTAAGCGGTTGTATTTTTATTAAAATCGCAATCCGATTGACTTTTATGTAATACTTTAAGGCGTGATTTTACTAACCATTTTAGGATAAGAATTGCTTTTTAAACTGTTTTCACTCTAAGCTTAATATGAATACATGTATCCAATTTTGAAGAAACAAAGACGTGCACGTTGTTTACAACCAACATAAATTATGTGAGGTTATGAGTTAATGATCACAAATAACGTTCTACAGACCTGCGCGCGCACTTTTAGTTCAAAATTTAGCAGTTTTTAGAACATGTTCTAAATAATTTAGTGAATATAAATTTTGTAAGAAATTTAGTCAAAAAATACATATGACACTGTGCTAAATTTTGTAACAAAATTTATTATGTAAATTTTGTACTAAATTTAGTGTACTGTCAGACGGCCTTAAGAAAGAAATGCTATGAAATAATTCAAATTTAAAATGAACTGCATTATGTTACGCCACTGACGTAAACTTGTGATTTGCATATTAGATGGCGCTACTTCCTTAAAAATGTAGAACGATTTACAGGTGTTGTATGAGTCATATGTTGGTTTCTAAGCTTATTACAATGGTAGCTTCCTAAAAGGCAGTTTAACACCTGTAGCATAATGTGTACCTGTACTTAATTAATTTTAATTTTTGTGATATGTTTTTATTTAAATGAAAGAAATTTTATTAGAAGTGCAATGTATTCCATTCGTTCACGGATTTTATGTATAGGTAAGTACATACTTGCTTACCCTGCAATATCTGAATAACACTTATTTAACCCTTTTATAGCTTAATATGCATCAGTGGAGATAATCCACTTAACATTCTTTTTTCAGTTTACCTTCAATTCATTACTAATTCAAAAACCTTTATTCATGCACTGTCAAGCCCTTCTATAACAATTTATTAACGCTATATAAATTACATACAATTCTATTGAATTTTTGGTTATAGCATTTTCTTTGTATGAAATTAATGAATTTAATTTCAGTTATTGTATACATTATATGGATATTTGAATTTAGTACATTACAAACATTAGGCCCTTCTGATCAACCTGAAGCATATTTTAATGGTTCTTCATATATAAGACTGCAAACAACAATATCGTTGAAAAGACATACTAGTGTTAGTTTTAGATCGTGTATTGGTATGTATATCTAGTAATTTGTAGTTAATTTTTTTGTATATTGACATTGCAGGTGGTGAATTATTTACTCAAAAGCATAATGATAATACAATTGAATTATCTGTAAGTGTAGAAAGCATAAAATTTGTGGTACATACAGGTGGAGATTATTTTGAAACAAAATTAGTTGGTAATTATTTAGATAATAAATGGCACGTTATTCAGTTAGAATACAAATTAGGGAATTTAACATTGGCAGTTGACGATTACAAACAGGTATGTGTTTTCTTTTACAGTAAGTCATTACTTAATTTTATGTATATCTGCATTTATACAAGTTTGTTTAAGAGTGAGTATTGCATATATTATATTAGGCTAAAACTTAGACTATATTATTCTACCTACCTTTTAATTAGTCCACATTTCACTAAATGGTGATTATACAAGAAGAGATTAAAAATGACAAATTATGAGTGGTTAAAAGCAGAAAATACTAGCCTCCTTCACACTGGTGATGATAAAGTGTTGTTAATGAAGAAGCCAGACACAATTATCATTCTATTTTAATATTACACAAGATAAAAAAGTGTACAAGTGATAATGTTAGATGATGACATGAAATGTATTCTAAATTTTATAGATATCAATCATTTCAATTTTTCATATTTGTGCATTACTAATGTAATTTTTAACAGATTTGTCTTTAACTAAATTTGGATTAAATTAATTGTTTCATAATTTTTAAATTGTTAATGGAATATCGTTTTTCAAAAGTTGTCAATTCTAAATATTTTGACGATCAGCGCCATCTATACATTAATGTTTAAACTAGAAATAATTTAAATTCTGAATTTGTACCTAATTTATTTTATAGTATGCTAATAAACAAATGCAATAATCAAACTAGCTAGGAGATCACTGTTTCCTACAATTAATTTATTTACAATTTTCTTTAGTGTTACCAAGTCTTTTTTTAACTTTGTACACATTTTAACATTTGTTCACCAACAGGGCCGGCACCAGCAGTTTTTGCCGCCTGGTGCAAAAACATGACCTGCCCTTCCCTCTCACAATAAGTCACCAAAAGTTTCAACAATTACTAGAAAAAACGCTAAGCATAAGATAACTAAATTTTATATATTTAGGTACTTACCATTGTTTACATAGAATACGACCAACGAACAGTAATAGTAGTATTATAAGTTAACAGTAGGTACAATGAGTTAGTAATATACCAGGTCATTGATGGTCGATGGTAGGTTAGACGTTTATGGAAAACGAGACATAGGAATTTTCTGAAAATTTGGCAACATAGGTAACTTGCTCTGCTCTATCGATCAAAAATATTTGCAACGATGTGATGTTGCCGCTTCTACTCAAAAATAGCAACAACTTTCTTATTTTGAATGGACCACCCTGTATATTATTTTATTTTATTTGTAGAATCGCAATTTCTTTATGAACATTTTTTCTATGTAGTTTCCTAGACCTATCTACACCGGTTTTCGAGATAATTATTTTTTTTCTCCAAAATATGATACCATTAAAATTTTAATGTATCTGCTATTTGAATCCATAGAAGACTGAAATTTTAGGCAGTTTGCACAAGCCTGAAGCTACCTAAATAAATTTATTTCATGTTATACAGGGTGGTTTAAAATTAATGATTTTGACGTGACACACATAAAGGGTCAAAACTTTATTTTTTCAAATAGAACACCCTGTCTATTATTTCAAATTCTGAAAGGTAATTAAATTTCCTTTTAAGTTGATGCACCATAATGGCATACCTAACTCGTCAAGTTTTTGAAATAATCGCAATGATTCTTAAAAATCACATTATCTTTACATAATTTGTGTTAGTTGGCCATGGTACGTCATGTGATTTTACAATTGCTTAATTATTTAATGTGGTTGAAAGACGCCGAAGTTTTAAAGTTGAAATGGAGCGAAATAATTACTTATATGAAATTTTGATGAATCTATTTATTATTCATGGACAATGTCACAAATACAACAAATTCAATGAAAATTTTTTGTATTGAAAATGCTTTCTCTCGAAAACTTGGCTTTGTTTGTCCATATTATTTGTTTTTAAAAGCTTGGCTCCTCTTGAATGCTCAGGAGTGTCTCACAATGTTGAATTCGATGTTGGTAATCATCTGGTTTCAGTTCTTGAACTGTTATAATTTTGAAAGGATGCATATTGTGATTGGCCAGAATCTTTTGCACTGTATAATATGTTAGACCTAAATCATGTGTTGAACTTTGGATAGAAGCTTGTGGATATGTGTGGAAATAAGCCAAAACATACACATACATTTCTTCATTCGACGTTACAGGCCTTGGCACATTTGGAGTTGCCTTAAGTTTTGCACCATAATTGATAAAATTTTGTATTCGCACAAACTTTCTTTCGTTCATTGGTTGAAAATCAGGATACATTTCATTGAATTTCCTGCATGTTCTGGCTATAATTTTGTTACATTGTCCATGAATAATAAATAGATTCATCAAAATTTCATATGAGTAATTATTTCGCTCCATTTCAACTCGTTTTTGAATAAATATTAACTGGTAAATCACAAATACAACTTTAAAACTTCGGCGTCTATCAAAAACATTAAATAATCAAGCAAAATTGTTAAATAACATGGTGTAGCATAACCAACTAACACAAATTATGTGAAGATAATGTGATTTTTAAGAATTATTGCGATTATTTCGAAAACTTGACGAGTTAAGGTATGCCACTATGGCACATCAACTTAATGGAAATTTAATTACATTTCAGAATTTGAAATAATATACAGGGTGGTCTATATGAAAAAATTAAGTTTTGACCCTTTATGTGTGCCATGTCAAAATCATTAATTTTAAACCACTCTGTATAACATTAAATAAATTTATTTAGGTGGCTATAATAATACAAGGCTTGTGCAAACTGTGTCTAAAATTTCAGCCTTCTACGGATTCAAATAGCAGCTAAATTAAAATTTTAGTGGTATCATATTTCGGAGAAAAAAAAATTATTTTTTATCCTGACAACCGGTGTAGACAGGTATAGGAAACTATTTAGAAAAAATGTTCATAAAGAAATTGCGATTCTATAAATAAAATAATATAGAGGGTGTTGCATTAAAAATAAGAAAGTTGTTACTACTTTTGAGTAGAAGCGGCAACATCGTATCATTGAAAATATTTTAGATCGATAGAGCAGAGCAAATTACTCATGTTGCCCAATTTTCAGAAAATTCCTGTCTTGTTTTCCATAAACGTTTAACCTACCACCGACCATCAATGTCCCTGTATATCTATTACAGAATGTAACAAGAAAAAAAAATTCAAAGTGTTTTTTTCTTACTTTTATTTGAGCAAACTTCTGAATAATATTTTTCAGATTAATTTGCTCTGCTAATTCATGTTACACCGCTCATGTAAGCGACCGTTTAGCCGATTTTGGGTGGTTGTGGAACGTAAATTTTTTTAACTATTTTCAATTCAGACAAGCTTCTTTCTCCACTTGCCACACTTACTGGCAAGGTCAATGAGATTCTTAAAACAATGCTGAGGTTAGGGGCGACATCTTAAGTAGTGATAAGTTTTAATACCTCAATTGAATTTTGTTTTGCATTTACAAACCCTAAAATGAATTCTATTTCATCTACTACCTCAAATGCGTTCACACCTCCCAATTTACCATCAGTCAACAGTATTTTCAATTTCTTACAATACTTAATTAACTCATTTTTAGGTAAATTTTTCAAATCATGTATGTTTAACAAAAATAGAAAATGATTGCTGTAGGTATTCATCAAATTAAATCTAGATTCTAAAGCATTAATAACTTTATCTATTGCAAAAAAAATATAAATTTATTTTAAGTTTTAATTTGAGATCTGCGACCTGATCATCTTCTTAAAGAAAGTTAACAGTAGGGGTGGGCGATGCTTGATTTTAGGTATCGAATTTTGATGCCATAACAGTATCGATAATATCTAAAGTATCAAAAATACCAATCGTATCAAAAGCATCTGAAGTATAGGTACCTACGTAGTACCTGCATATCTATGCATGTAGTATGCACTTTAATATAATCATCTATTAGTGTATAACGTTAGCGAAGATCGGTCTTTTTTGGTAATGTGTACTGCGATACAGATCTAAAAAAGATGTACAGTATAATACGTACAATAGATTATTACATTTACATTAATTTGTGTACAATTTAACTTATTCTTTACAATTAAAAAAATGAAAACACTAGGTACATTAATTACTAACAACTTATTTTTTATTTTTAGCAAGAAAAATTAATTGCTCAGCGTGATCTCCTGCTAGCGCTGCTGTAAAATCGGTCCCTATGTTACCTCTGCAACTGAAGACCCTTTCCGAAGCGACACTTGTGCTTTGACCACAATATATGTTATCTTCTAAATCAAGTTTTGAATTATTTTCAATTGTAATTCTATCAGCGCTGTGTCTAAATAATCCAGTTTGAACTTAGGGTCTAAAAAAGTGTTTCAAGTATTGTAAAGTATTACACTTATGTTTCTCGTTAATGTAATTCATAATGGTTGTGTTATATCCTTAATTGTCTGGCCTTCGTTGCACATAACTGCCCGTCCACTGATAATTTCTGCTCCAGTGGAATGATTTGAAATTTTGAGCAACAAGTATCTATAACAGGTCTTAATTTATAAAGTCAATCATGGTTTTTATTATCTTTAGGCAACATATTCATATTATCATTGAAATGTGTTGCCATTCGGATTGCTTCAAAATGTTTCTGACTCATTGCTTCTTTAATTTGCAGAAATCCCAATCAATTACACCAATATGATCTTGTGTTTGGCATATGCACGATGGACATTATATATATATATATATATATATATATATATATATATATATATATATATATATATATATATATATATATATATATATATATTTATTTTCGTTATTCCACAGCGTAATGACGTTTGAATTGTACTCTGGGCTAACAGCAATATGGTTCAAAAATTATTTAGAATCCAAAAAAAGGTCATTCGAATAATGACATCCAGTCGGTACAATGAGCACTTCAAACCACTATTTAAAAAATTATGAATATTACCTTTACCCAGTTGTTGTATTCTAGAATGCCTAATACTAGTTAAGAAAATGTGTTCGTCAGGCAATGTCACCCATCAGACAGACGTACATAGATATGACACCAGACATCGAAATCATCTTCGCTTGCACATGTGTAGACTCAAAAAGTTACAAGAGTCGTACAAATTTTTGGAGTTAAAATGTTCAACATTTTACCAGACTCAAAATCCTTAAGATCGTTTAAAATAAATATAAACAAAATACTTCAAGAACATTGCTTTTACTCTGTCAAAGAATATTTCACTGCTTCACAAACCATAAATAACGAAACCTGAAATTATTACTTGTTGTTTGTTTGTTCATTTGTTTTTGAAAGTCACATATATGTATTTGTTCTTTATAATGTTTCCTAATATTATTATATATACTTAGATGATTGTGACAATTGTATACATTTTATGTTATGAATACAATATCTATCTATATATATATATATATATATATATATATATATATATATATATATATATATATATATATATATATATATATATATATATATATATATATATATTGTTGCTGTTTATCCTAGACCTTGAAGTACATGCTTTGTCTAGTATGTACGAGGGTCATTTTAAATACTTCTGCAAGTCAGCGGTTGTGATACTCGTCTCATTGGGATCCTTTTGAAATACTTGAAGAAGACAAATGGCGTTTCAGGCTCTATAAAACTACCACTAAGTTGTTCACTTCCTCTGAAACGTTCCTTTTCCCTTTTCTCACCTAACATTGGAAAGTTGTTTTTTTATTTCGTTTTTCTCTTTCTCATTGTTTCAACTTCAACATTAGTCTATCTTCTCCATCAATGTTTTGCGAGTTTCTTCACCTATCCCAGCTTCATCATTAGTTGTAGTTGCTTCATTGGAATCAGGTCGGCTTTGAGCATAAATGAATGAAATGAACGAACGACATTATTTTATATGAAAAGTCTTACTTTCATGAAAAATATCCTAATAAACCAATTTTTACATACAAAACAAGAACAATACACAATTTTTAATGTCTCGTTGTTTACCCACTCAGTCGGTAATGGCGTACTGTTCGTAATAAACCGCATAAATTGAACACTAAAATTGTACAATGAGTATTGACTCTTAAATACAGTAGGTATACATAAAGGCATCCGAAATTTGATACAAAATTATTTTTGTCTGTTCATTTAACATAAAACTCTTTAATGTTGAAAATAATGTGATGTCTTAAATTTAACACATTGCGCAGTGCAGGGTTAAGTATAGCCAATTGAGTGACGTACAACAGTGACATAACAGGAGTTGCGTAAAAAAACATTTTCCTATTATACATACACAAATCGTAAAAAATTCTTTCATTAATTAATATAATTAATATTAAATATAAAATGGCCGATCTTCAACAATGCGATCAAAAATGAAACAGCGAAAATTAGCGAAATTATGTCTTAACCTTAAACAAACATGTCGGATTTGTTCTATACAATCACACCGGGTATATACTTATTTATGAAACAATATCAATTTTTTCAGTTGTTTGCAAATGCAACATATCAATCAGAGGTTTTAACGAATCCTAATTTATACAATGATGGTGCTATATTAATTGTTGGAAATCATTTTATGGGTTGTATATTAGAAGGACCGTCAATTATATTTAATAAAAGCTATATACATCCTCATAATGTTGTTTTCGGACCATGTCCAATACCACTCAATTCATGTAAGCATACAATTGGGACATAACACAATTTCAAAGTAAGCTGTTGTTTTTTATTTTAGGCATGCCAAAGGAAGATATCAAGGCAAGAACTATTGATTATTGTATTAACGAACCATGCATGGGGCAAGGTATTTGTTTAAGTGGAGCCAATTCTTATACATGTGTATGTTCACCACGATATTCTGGAAAAAATTGTGAGATTGATTTAGGAAGTTTTTGTGAAAAGAAACCTGCAGTATGTAAAAATGGTGCAACTTGTATTGAAACAAATGGGAATTATAAGTGCATTTGTGCACAAGGTTTTGTGGGTAAATATCAGTTTTGTATTTCTTTATAGTGTATATGTAATGTTGAATTAGCATGATTATCATTAAGGCCTTATCTACTATTGCATGTTTAACTGATAAACAGACATTGTAGAAGATAATGCTTATTAATTAAAAAAAACAATTTTTACCATTATATAAAATAAACAATTTAAATATCGATTCTGAAACAAAATTGTAAATGATTAATTTTTATTGTAAAATAATCACTATTTTTAAATGTGACTGGAGAAAGGTACTTCTAAGCTTGAAAATTTGAGTTAACTGAATGTGTGATTTACATTCGTAGACAATTTTTCACTAAGAAGCAGAAAATTACACTATGCCAAATCTATCAAAAGACTCCTTGTCTAAAAAACTATATTTAACTTAAGTTCAAGTTCAACAAAGTTTATTTAAATTTTGGATACATTTAACAATATACAGGCCAAATAGTGCGTGGGTGGAAGATTGTGGGTTTATTAAGGAATATTTCTAAAGTTTGTTGATGGGATGTGGTGGGATATTCTCAAGACTACAAACGTAAAATATTTTCACTTGAATCGCAAAGTTTATATAGGGCTATTTATATCAAAGTTACATTTTTTTAAATGGAACCCCTGTATATTATTGCATATTTGGATTCCTTGGTCGATTCTAGTGCGACTTTATGGTATCACACATAGTACCTAAAACAAATCGTTTATCCGCAATTCGTCATTTTTACAAAAAGTAAATGTCTGAAAAAAACTAAAATCGCTGTGATCACAAAACTTAGAAGATCATGACTGTGATGTTCTAGTGTAAACCGGATTCTCAAATTCAAATTCTTCTTGTATTTAGGGAAATTACTTTGTCAATTTAGAAAATTTCAATCAATGGTAACTTGATTTTTTCAAATGGAACGGCCCTTTTTTCATTTTTGCATCAAATGTGGAATTTTTTTACCTTTCTAACGATATAAATTAGCCAGTATCTATCTTCGGAAGATTTCTTTTTATTTCACAATTTCTGATTAATTTGCTGTATGTTTCTATTTTTATTTTGTATTATCTAGTAACGCGTGGAAAATAAACAAAAAACTATTCACATTATAAAACATTATTTATTAATTAGAAACACACATAAACACAAACCAAAATTACAAGCTAAATTAGAAAATAAAATAAAAAGAATAATTAAAAAAAAAATTTCATCCTTAGCATATCCAACTGCATCAAGAGCTCTAGGAGACCATTTTCAAAACAGGATTAATCTTTGCAGTTGGGTAAAACAAAAGTTAAATGAAAATGTACAATTTTTGGATAAGATTATGTTTACAGATGAGTGCACCTTCCACCGCCATTTGTTAACCAGCCCAATTTTCACTTTAACGTTTTCTTAGACCGGACTTGTTGGTAACAGTTGCCAACAAACTTTTCTATCTTCGATTTATTTCTCCTAATATCGGAAATGGTCGACGTCCCAACATTGTATTTTTCAGTGAGACTCACACCACTAACACCATCCTCTAACTTCTTCAAAATTTCATGCTTTTCTTTGATATTTAACGTAATGTGTTTTCTCTTTGGAACCATTTTGAATACTACCTGTTGCCAGTTGCAGACAAGATAAAACAAGCATAGTGAGCAAATTCCGTTTATTCTAAATGAAATGTGACAATCCGGATTATGGAAACTTGTCAAATTCGGACTACAAGATACATAATAGAACAACTAGTAGGTTCGAATTACTGGATCATCCGGATTATTGGATATTCGGATTAACGAGGTATTACTGTATTTCAAAAATGGCTGAAACAAATATAGACAAACTTTTTGAAAAGGAAATTTTAACATTGTTCATATATGCGATGGTACATAGGGTGTCCCGTTTAAAAAACCTTATTTGTCATTCTTTTTTTTTTTCTGATAAATTCTGATAATTTGACTTGAAGCTTAATACTTTTGTAAAAATTTTTTTGCTATGTATGTTTCAAGATTAAGATGGCGGGAGATAAAAATCAGTTAAAAGTAGTTTCCGAGAAAATATTTAAATGTTGCCAAAAAAGGCAGTTACAATGGCTTTATGTATAAAATGTCTGAATATTTATCACATTAATTGTATAGAAAGAACATCGATCAAGTTTATATCAAAGAATGAGGTAATCTGCTGTGAAGATCTTAGACAAGGAAGAGAGAGGACACATAATATTCCAATTCTGCCTGTTACCACTTGGCACATAATTGTGTAGCACAGTGGCATATCAGGATATGACTAGTGAAATAAAGGTCCTATAAAATTATGTTGATTGTTACATAGGTACTGATTAATGTCATTCCATCTCATTTTAAATGTATTTTGATAATACTACAAAATAAACTGACATAATAGTAAAGATTTCAATGAAAATGATTGAAATAATAAATGAAATTAGGTTTTATACTTGCTTATGTTTAGTATGTACAACATATCAATGGAACACAGGTCAAATCATTTTCAAACAATAATAAATTCCAGTTGTTTACGGACAGTGTGACTATGTATTTTTAATAATTACCTATGAAAAGATATTCAGGGCTCTTTGTTATCACTGTAACTTTTACAGCCTAAAGCACAACAGTTCACCATTATTAAGAATTCACAATACACTTCATTAACAAAACTTTTCGTTAAAAAAAAAACCCTAAAAACTTAACCGTGTTAATCAGTTTGCTTACCACATAATCAATGGCGAATGAATCGGTTGTGGTAACAGAAGGAAAGCATTGCCTAATATAGATGCACCGTATCCTTTTTTTTTACCTAATCTAAGGTGAAGTTGATGACATAACCTCAAACCAAAACAACGAAATAAAAGCTTTAAAAAAAGAAATAAACCTATTAAAAGAAGTAATTACATAATACTCAATAACAAAGACGAAATTATAAAACTTCTAAACGACAAACTTTTGGAAGAAAAAAGTCTACTGAAAAACTGGCAACCAAAACAGACGAACCTGAACAAAAAAAGTTATGCAACAGCAACAAAAACGTCAAAAGAAGATGTTGTGATCATGAAGTCAAGCGATGAAAAAGGTGTTACAATTTAAAAGGGAAGATTCAAAGCCATATAAAGTCTGCCCAAATTAAGGTTGGAATAAATGGCATGAAAAGTACAAGAGAAGGCAAAACTACTAAAGGTAAATTTAGATGGCAGATTGGGACCAAGCAACTTAAGAAAGGTCCCTAATAAAAATAATCCATGTCTAAAAATAGTAGGTATTGAAAATCAACACAACAAAGAAGAACTATTAGAAATTCTAAAAAGGCAAAATGAAAGCATCATTACTGAGGGTAGCAAGATGAAGGTGGTAGTAATAAAGAAAATGGTAAAATCACACTTCGCTATAACTATCGAATGTGATCCATGCACGTTTAAAATTATAGAAAAATCTGATAGTAAGATTTATATTGAATGTAGATCATGCAATGTTTATGAATACAATAGGGTCTTGAGATGTTACACTTGTCTGCAATTCAAACACAAATCGATCCTAGTCTATGTCCAAATTGTAACTAATCAGCTCATGATTGTGTTTGTAAGATAAATCATAAAAGATGCATAAATTGCATCTCTTCTACAAAACACTCTGTGTATGACTTATACTGTCCAGTTCCTGTCGTGTTTGCATTTAGTAACTCCTCGAAGTATTCTTTCCATCATAGCATTATATCCTCTTTTTCAGTTAGCATTTCCCCCTCCTTCGAATTGATGTATTGGCCTTTCATTTCTTTTCCTTTCCTTGTTGCTTTCAATACTTTATAGAACAGTTTCAGGTTGCCTGTCCTGTCCTTTCCCATTTTGTTTTCTTTAACTTGGTTTCCTCTTTTATCTCTTCGTTCCACCAACACATTGTCTTTCTGCTTTTATTATTCATGGTCTCACCACATGTTTTCGACAGTTACTTATGATATTATAATTACGCATAATGCATTGTTTGCCACTTAATTTGTTATTACCTCACGTGTCAATATTAAATTGTGTTCAAAGTTACATTTATAAAAATATGGTTAATGAAAACTTTTTTCATTGACTATTCACGATGACCTTAAGTCACAGAAAATGCCAACAACGCATTTCTTTACATCATTAATAAAAGAACATATAATTGATGTGGTTGAGTGTAACCAATGACGTGTTTTCAAATGGTCAAGTGGAAGACCACTTAATTTCCTTTAGTACACTGAACTAGATCCATTCACCGATATGATGTAAAAACTTTGTTGCATTATATTTTACCAACATGGAAATAAAAGTGTTATTTTATAAAGTTATTACAAGACAGGCATTGAAATTTGTCTTAAATGTGAGGTCTTAAATATTACGTGTCACTCTGATCGTTTGCAGCTGAGCATTGTATATTCTCAATGTAACTTTCTCTTGTCAAGAAATATCGTGGTCAGAATTTGTTTAAGAGAGAAATGTAAAATGTAGTAATTATGTGTTTATAATTTTTTTAAGAAACCAATAGTATATAACAATGAGATATGTTTCAGGTACTAATTGCGAGCAAGAAGTAATTGTAAGTCCTCTATGTAGTCCAAATCCATGTTTGAATAATGGAATATGTGTTGTTAACACTGGAACATCACGTGCACAGTGCAATTGTTTATCAGGATTTACGGGATCATATTGTGAAATTAACATTAACGAATGTCAGTCTAATCCATGTTTAAACAATGGCTTTTGCAAGGACGGTAATGACAGCTATATATGTGACTGCAGCTATACAGGGTACACAGGTAAAAATTGTGACATTAACATAAATGAATGTCGTAACAATCCTTGCCAAAATTTTGGAACATGTTTTGATACGTATGGTAGTTTTATTTGTCATTGTCCCCCTGGTTTTGATGGAAAAACATGCCAATATGTACGTTATTATATTCATTAGAACTAGTTAAAGGTATCAATTAATTGTGTTTTGTTTAGAATGTGGATGAATGTATTTCTCAACCATGTTTGAATAAAGGTCAATGTATAAATAAAATAGGAGGATATGATTGTCATTGCCAATCAGGATTTGCTGGAAAAATATGTGAATTGGAAGTTTACGAAAATCCCTGTTTACCTCCGGATTGTTCTACAGATACTGTGTGTATTAATAACCCTTGTTTGAATGGCGGTACATGCAACCCTTTAAGTAATTCTTATAATTGCACATGTTCTCAAGGCTATACAGGTATGTATAACTTATTATGTTTAATCATTTATGTGTTGCTCTTTTTCTTTTGGCTAAATGTGCTTGCTTTTTTCACTAGTGAGCATTTTCTCTGTATTATTTTATTTATAAGTTTAAATTGTAATCAGCATGTTTAATGTTCAGGTTTAATGCTTTGATACCTTGAGTGTTTTAAGTGTAATGGCTTAGAATGCTAAGAGTTGCTCGTAACCGTATTTATAAAATCTCATTCTTATTGAATAAATATTTTATGACAATTAAGGTTATAGTAAATGACATTTTAATGATAGTGACTGTTCTGATAAAACAGTGTAGGTGTATTTGTATTAATCGTTCTAATAATAGTATACTATTGCCTGCGTAAGAAACTAAGGTGTTCACAGGTTTTTATTGTCTTTGTATGATCGATTGGGGGGTAAAAACTGTAAAAGTACAAAATCTTATTAAATTTCGGATGCAGTTTTTGAGGAATCCCAACAAAAGCACATTTTTTAGTTTCTTTAATTCGAAAACAACAAAATATCAGAATCTTATAGGTATAATTTTTTTTGTAGAAAACAAAATTTTCCATTCTGTTATGAAGGTTCGACCCCAATAGTCTCATTATTGTTGCCCCAGTTTAAAACAGTTAGTAATTGTGTATTATAGAGGAGTAGCTGTATACAATGTGTCCCAGGAGAACATTTTTTATTATTGATTTTAGGACAAAAAGTCATTTTTTATAAAAAAAATCCTGCTTGTCAAAAAATGAGGTTACCGTAAAATCTTAGTTCAGATGTACAGGGTGCTCATAAATTAAGAAAATATGACAATGCATAAAGAGAGAACTACTATTATTTATTATTTTAGATGTAATGTGTATAAATAAAAGTTGTTTCTGATACAAAGTAAAGCCTAAATATAAAATTTGAAACGTCAGTTTATAATTTTATGTTTTTGTTTATTCAACATTGTACAAATTCAAATATGAAAATCTAAGTGTTGTGGCGTCAATAATATTGAACTGACAAATGTCATTGTGACATGTTGTACGGTTTTATTATTATTTGTACGCATTGTTCCGATATTTTTGTAAAAAAAAATGTTAACCAAAGAAGAACGATTTGATTTAGTTAAATGTTATGGAATTGGTGATGTGTCATACGATTATGCAATTGGTCGGTTCCATGAAAAATTCCCTAATAGAGCGGTATCGCGCGAAGCATTGCGCAAACTTGTAAGGAAAGTTGATGAAACTGGATCAGTATTGGATGTCAAAAAACCTAAGAAAATGTACAATGTAAACGATTCCGCTACATTTTTGTCCATGAACTCCGTGATAAGACACCCCTAAATTGTCTTTGCGGAAACGCTCACCAGGGGTAGGATTAAGTAAATCGTATTTACAAAGAATTTATAAGGAAAATAATGTGCTACCATTTAGACCAAGATTCAGACGTACACTTGAAAATGAGAATGAAGAGAAGCAGTTGGAGTTTTGTTTGTGGGTTGGTGAGAACGATGTTGATAACAGAACCTTTCACAGAATGTTTTTTTTTTTTTACTGACGAAGCTTGCACCAACGGCCACGTTTCCTCACAAAATAGTCGTTATTGGACTGTGGAAAAATCCAATTACGTTATTCATAAACGAAGTCGGCGATATAAAAAAGTTAACGTTTGGTCCTATTAATTTTCCTGCACGATCAGGCCATCGTGCAGGAACCTTACACCAATGGACTTTTTCTTGTAGGGTCTTTTAAATAATCCTATTTTCATTAGATAAAAATAATCAGATTTTGTTTGTCGCTTTCGGTTTACAAGAAATTAAGTGTCCTATATATATGACACTGGTACAATGTGAGTAGGATTGCACTCCCTATAATAATGGACGTACTATGCGCAATCTGAAATAGTACGGGTTTAACGACTCATGAACCAAAAAATTAGTTTTATTTATGGTAGGGTTCAAAACATTCTACACACAGGGTTACATCACATTTTGAACAAAAAGTCAAAGGTTTTTTCTGGCAATTTGGAAATTGGCATCTATTCTGTTTTTCCCTCTATCTTATCCAATGGCTGTTTCCATCATACCGAACATCAGGCACTACACCATGTACATTGTGTTTCCGATGGCTAGAATGGCCTTTTTTGAAATAAAAGGTGGCAACACTTCTTTGGGAATCTAAACAAGATGAAGAACCTGGCCAGTGAATTCTTGTAATTAACGACCAGTACCATTTTTTGCCTCTAATCCTACTAGCATATTTGCCAACTATCCAGTCATGATGATCAACACTTCCCATATATTGATTGTACATTTTGATAACATTAGGTTGGAGGACATGAATTTTTTGTTGTTTAGATGTACACCACCTTGAAGCATTACCTAGTGGTTCAATGGCGTCAAAGTTTGTACCAATTGTGACACATTTGTTATCGTTCCATTTTAAGATTAAAATTTCACCATTTTGTCAAATTGATAATCAAATGTGCCACACTCTTTCATTGCAAGTTCTTTTCAATTTAAAAGTGGGCATTTATCTGTTGTGTTTTCACGCATTGTTCCTGTAACAAGTAGGATAAGAAAAGTATAGATTATTGCAGTATATGCCTGTTGCACATAATAATATCATATATATATATATATATATATATATATATATATATATATATATATATATATATATATATATATATATATATATATATATATATATATTATATATATTTTATTTACCTATCAGTCAAATCAATTTCGTCGTTATTACAACACTGAAAAATTGATTTCAATCCAATAAACGTTTTTAATTCCTGAACAGTCAAACAATTGTACAGGAGATAAATCATGTATTTCAGCGCTAATAATTTTAATTTTCTCATTTTCAGACTGTGACTCTCTTATTGTGTTTGTATAGGATGGCTGAGATTTATCTCAAGGCGAAGTAATATTAGTTAATTTCTTTTTACCGTACTTGTTGAAGAGCTTTTGTGGGGTTTCTTACGAGAACATTGCGTATCAGGATTATCATCACGATTAGACACATTAGCTCCTTGTAATTGAATTTCTATATTTCCAGGAATATCATAGATTTCATTTTCACCTGTTATGTCTTCGGCGCCTTCATCACAATCACTGAAAACGTCCGGATTCGGTGGCAAAACAGCTATATCTACACTATCCGCATTTTCCAAATGTTTATAAAATTCCTCATCTTTAAATAACGCTTCAATATCTTTAACACTTAAAAACAGCTTACTTGCCATGTTTTACACCACAATAAATGCACTAAATGAATAAGGGAGCATCGCCACTAATTTATATACCAACAATTTCTGCAAGAATCATCTAGTTTGGACGTGTAAATTCAATGAATTGGACCAGTGTCCTATAAATATGGCATCATATTTTGTACTTATTTATTCCTGTTTATGATAAGATCAACGTTTGAAAAATTATGCAGTTTTAGCAAACAAACTTTCTATTTATGAATTCTGAACAGAAAAGTTATATAATTTATTGAATTTTCAAAAAAACTAAGGAAAAATAAATGCGTGGCAAGCGAAGAAAAAACAATCTTTCTTGTAAATTATTTTTCTGTTTATAGTTACTAATTTCTTATAAAAGTAAAGGTACAATCTTGTCCTAAAAGATGACAAAGGAATATTAAATTTAAAAAAATTGCATTCTTGAATTACAACCAAGAAACAAAAATTGCTATTTTTGCTGTTCTATATATATATGACTCCGGTCCATAATGGGTTAAAGTGCTTCGCTTTTCCGCGTTGAAAAGTTGTTTGTTCCACTTCTGTCTTGCCTTCCGATTCTGACTCTTTGTCTACTGTTTCCAATCGAGGCTTGAAATCGTCATTTTCCGAGTTCGTATTTCTAATACCAGAAAATATGAGTAAAAATATTCTGAACTGCACCACCTTGAAGCTCTAGGAAAAGTGAGGGTGGTCCGTAGTACAGTTCGGAAGGAAAAGTTTTATTTATCAACATAGGCATGGCGGGGTATCAAAGGGGCACTATTTACGGTAAGCAATAAATTGTTTTATTATACCCAGTCTGAAAGGAGTATGCTGAGTATGCATTTCGACCGGATGTAAATTGTAACCATAATAATTCGATCATTGGTCGCCGTTCAGCAGCGGCAATTCGTGCTATTTGAGAAAATGCACATTTGGAATTCGCTACTTGAAAGAAACCCCCTGGGGAGGGAACATGAATTTAACTTTGGTACTTTTTCTGTATAATTTAGGAATACTGAGAGGAATTCTAATAGGAAAAAAACCATTTATCGATAGCAGTATTGTAGCGTCCCCCAGGTACCCTATCTTGAAAAGCGTAATTTGAACTTACTTGCAATAATGCAAATTTAAGAACAAAACAATCGCTAAGTCATTTATCTTTACTGACACTAATGTCATTATTACTCAAATTAATTGCCTGCCTTACTTTGACTTTCCAGGCAACGATTAAAACATTAGAATTTATTTACAAGTCTGATATTTAATTACTCGCAAACCTCAAATCTGATCAAACGAAGTGGCCGTCTAGTGGTAGGTACCTTGTGCTATCTAAATTAGATAGGCTGGATGAGGTAAGTGTTTCATGAGGGGCAGGTAAAAAAAAATGAAACTACTCAAATTAAAATCAACAAGCGTTGCGCAGCGGTGGTTCAGCCCGTTAATATACTGTTGTGGAAAAGAACCACCAATAAAACCCACTTTATTCATAAATAAGTAATTGCACAAGTACATTAATAAATCAAATAACATAAAAAAAACAAAGAAAGGGTTAAGTATATAACAGAACAGCATTAAATCAGGTTAAAGTGCGAAGAAAATTATAACATTAAGAGGAAATGATTAAAAAGCAGTTTAGTCACACAGAAACACAATAATAAAAAAAAACACATGTAGTCACACGCACAATATTGGGTCATAAATAATCAAAAATAAAAATCATTATAAAAATCGTAATACCAAACATGTGGCCCTTTAAATCCAATCATGTCGGTCTTTAAGTAAATAAGCACATAAAACCATAAAGCAAATTACGGTACATATAAAATATATCGACAGTAAAATTGCACGGGTGATAATAAGGTAAGGCAAGGACAAAAGAAAACACAAGGAATTTACCCGTACCCAATTGTTTAGTGACCAGCAAAGCACAGAATACATAAATCAAATTACAATATACCACACACAAAGAGAAATTAGCTCGCAGGCAAATAATTCTACTTGAACAAACTGACAAAAAACTCATTAAAACAAAGCCTTACAAGGGTAAATGGATCACAACATCGTGACCGCTGTATAAGTTTGAGGGCGTTAGAAAAATACAGTGCTCTTTTCTCCGGTTACACATTCATCTACACAACAATAAAAATTCGAGGTGTTGAATGGTTATCTGATCTCGAGAGTGTGTACACGTTTGGTAATTGCCTTTTACAATTAGTAACCAATGCGGTATCATATACCCGTTCATCAGCTCACCTCTACACAATTATAAATATAAACAACCAACAATGCTAATTCGCACAAATACCAGAGTGAGAGGATCCTCTACTGTCTTTTATTTTAGCACATTTCCGCTTAATGAGTCTGCGTACGATTAAGATACCTTTGCAAGGTAATGTTTGATTCTTTTAATACGTTACATAGGATGGTAAAATGATTAGCTGCGAGCTTTCATTTATATAAAAACACATACTTACACTAGAATAAATATTCCCTTAATTGATCACAGACACAAATCGTTAACATACGCGGTTAACCCCGAAAGAAAATACAACTTAGTGTTGACGAATCCAAAAGAAAAATGTACGCGCAAGAATTATTTCAAAGACAAACTGTTTACAATGAAGGTATTTAAGTAACCCAAAAATCGATCGGACTCGATTGACACTCTAACTGTAACTAACTTTTCCCACGATTTCAAACCTCCTAACTAACTTTACTCCCGAAATCAATCCCCATTTTTCAAAGGTAATATAAAACCAAGAAACATTAATTTCCGTTGGGACAGTTTCGTATTAATTATTGCACATCTTAATTTTAAAAATATTCATTCGTTCGTAACAAACCCTACATTTACGTCTCGTGTTTCAACGTGTCAAACAAAGATTTCTTTGGATTTGCGCTCTGTTCAGCTATAATTAATTATTAGATCAATGACATTTTTTTACATCAAGAGTGTGCATAAGAAACTCCAATGATTCGTTATGTCCCTTCAGTAAAGCATTTTTAAGCGTCCACCTGCTTCTTCCCCATGTGTTTTACAACCCTAGACAAATATTAGTTACAAATAATCCTACATTCCTTACATAAAAATATATAAATAAAATATTTTCAAAACATTAGTAAATTACGACGTATTATTAAGGTATTATAAATCCACTAATTATTTTTTCTATTGTGGTAACAATGCCGATTTGATAAACAATCATTTTTTCCGATTTTTTGCCGGCCGATGAAATAGCCAATCGACGGAATAACCGTTCGTGTGCAAGGGACCGTATTGTATAATGAAAAGTGTGTATATTAAAAAAGCAAAGCTTTCAAAAAATAACAATTGTTAAATTTAAAATACACTATGATAAGTAATAGCTTAGGCGCTTATGAGCACTCAAGGACGTTTGTTTTTACAGAGTGACTAATTTGGATTGTGAACGATGCTTCTATTTAATAAATAAATAATCAATACTTCATTTATCAGAAGTAAAAACTCCGTTAAAAAAGAAACAAATATACCAGTGAGTCAGTGTTTCACTGTGAAAACGCATTATTTAATTTCTTCATGATAAAATGTTCTGACCTATTGATTTTAAAGAATTTAAGACAGTTTATTTACATTTTACACAAACTTTTTACACTTTTCAGAGTGGTGCTCTTAACAGTTTTTATTGCAATTTACTGTCATTATGGAATTCATTGGACAAGAAGTGGGAAATGTATAGTAGGTATTTATAAAAAAACATTAAGTATAAATAAGAATAATAACGTAAACAAATTGTTCACATTGCTTTATCTGTTGCAGTTGTTTTATTTTTGCGCACAGATTAATTTGCAATGAATGTGCCAACTGCATGTTATTCACTAAATAATTTACCTATGAGTTTGCAGAACCAATGCTGAACTTTGTAGTATTTAACAAATGAACACAATAACATTTAGTTTTTTTAAATGTTGTTTTGCTTTTTTACACTTAAAAAATTTTCACCAATTGTTTTACAGTGAAATGGTGTTTCATCCTTCGATTCTAGTCCTTCTAATGAATTTTGTGTTTGTGTCGTTATGTTTAGCAGGTAGGTAAACAATTATTAATAATGTTATTCATATCTCATTTAGAACACCTGCAATCACTGCATGCTTTATTAATTTTTATAATGCTTTGTGTGTGTTAACAATAATGTATTTCAATCTTTAATTTATTAACTGATTGATTCTTAGGTAAATTCTGTGATGTTAAGAAAAATCAATGTACATCAACTCCATGTTTAAATGGTGGAATATGTATTGCTAAACCGAACGGATTTGATTGCAATTGTACAGAAAATTGGATGGGTTTAATTTGTGATAAACCATTCGATATTTGTAATACAAATCCTTGTCGTCATAATGGAACATGCCTATCTTCTGCAGATAAGAGAAATTTTACCTGTCAGTGTGTAAAAGGTTATTTATTGTTTTGTGTTTTTACTGTTATTATAAGGCTCTTTGTAGGTTATGAGGGTATCAAATGTCAGATAAATAAAGATGAGTGTGTTGGTGTAGTTTGTCCTCGTGGACATAAATGTGTTGATTTAATCAATGGTTATGATTGTCGTTGCCCTAATGGCTATGTTGGTGAGAATTGCTCTACTCTTTATGATCCTTGTTTACAACTACATCCATGTGCTAATGGAGCCACTTGTATTTTTGATAAACACTTTAACAACTATACCTGCAATTGTTCACCAGGTTATACAGGAAAGTGTGTAATTACCTATAATATGATTCTCACGGTACAGAATTTACATTAGGAAAATGAAACATATCACTGATTTAAAATACTTACCTTTTTTGGGTTTTGAATGGTGTATTTTTATATTAATATTTTACACAAATCTAAACATTTAGATAAGACTTACAGTTATCGTTGTCAGTAGTAATGAAATCTTTCAGAGTTGTTTAAGATGTCAAAACATTAATACAAAAATACACCATTGAAAACCCAAAAAGCTAAGTACATAGTTTAAATATGTGTAATAATGGTGAAAGTTCACATTTTCATATAAACACCTCACTGTGTTCAAATTAGGTCTGAGATCTAAAATTACTTGTATACCATTACTAACTACTGAGTATGTTCAATGATTGGTGCGAAGACCTTCATTGCTTCTTAGATACAGAATATTCCAAAAAATGTCAAATAAAGAAATTTGATTTTTTGTGAAATCCAAAATCTGTTACTTTGTTTAATTTGAACACTTAATCATTATGAAAAAAAGATTATGCAAATTCTAATTTACAAATTTGTGTGAGTGATTAAAGCACAGTGGTTTTGTATTGTGTTTCCAATAATCATTATTACAAAAATAATGTCATTTTTATCGAAATATGTAGTAAGTATAGAGAAATATTAATATGAAAATAATAGGTGTTATAAAATGTCATTTTTAAAACATTGGCTGCCCAAATATAAAAATAAAACTGATCCCCCTAGCCACAATCAGTTTTTCATGAATTTGTATAACATATAGTATCCCTTATTTTGAGAAAGAAAAATCAGTGCCTATGTATATTTTTACATGAGAAGCCACTTCAGTCTCCCAGAGCTACAAGCTATAAAAATGTCATCTACAACCACATGAAGCCAAGAGGACGTCTCAGTAAACACCAGCTCTTTACAGCCTTTTCATATCACTACATGTTTGGTTGTTGTATTCAACATCATCTGTTAGTCTCGTTTCGAAACATGATAGGACCGACGGCCATGCCATCTGGTGTCATTACAGTCGTTTCACGCATAGTAAATATGTTGGTATAGTACATAACTCTTGATATTTTATAGTGTTACTGTCTGCATACTGAGTTGTTTGTGGTTAGTATTGTTACACTTACTTAGGAGTGATAAAACAATGTGAGCTAAGTAGAAGATCACAGACCCCTGCAGGTAAAGAAGTATGAATAAATGAAATGATATTATATCTGAATCCATATTTTCCATTCCCTTTGCATACATTATAACTAAACCTATTGCAGTTCTCTCTGATGAAGAGGCGAATCCCTTTGAAGATGATGGATCATCTGATGATTATGTACACAACAGTAGTGAAGATTCATCCGAGTATGAACCGCCGTCATATTCTCCACCACAGAAATGCAGGAAGAAACATATAATGCTGATAATATCTCTAGAAGTTCAGCTGATATTGAGAATAATTCAGAAGGTGCAATGGATGCAATTGAAGGTGTACACTGTTGATGACGAGTAATGAAAACAAATCGATATGTAATGCAATGCTAGGCAAATGAGACTGCCCCAAATGCTAGAATCCACCAATGGTACAACACAAATTTGCCTGAGATGGAAATGCTTGTTGAATGTTTCCAGATGCAAACCACGAGAAGCACTTTGTATTAACAAGATAATAGTTCATTTTGGGGTCGATTGACGTTAAAACAGTATAAAAAATAAGCGACACAAGTTTGGTCTCAAACTTTATGAATTGAGAAAACGCGAAATATTAGCTAGAGAAAGTAATTAAGGTACAGTCATGCAAAAGTGGAAAGATAAGAGAAATGTGCTCACTCTCAGCACAAAACACACAGATGAATTGGTAGCACTTACACATGCTCGCAGGGAAGCAATTAAACCATTTGCTGTGGTCGACTATAATAACCACAAAGCCTATATGGATATTCTGACCAGATGAAAGCATATTCTACCTCTCTATGACGTGGGGTGAAATGGTATGGAAAATTGGCCAACAAGCTGCTTGTAGACACTGTACTAGTAAATACCTATATTATGCACCAAGAAACAACCAATGAAGAAATGAGTATTACGAAATTCAATGAACTGGTCGCCCTTAGCCTTTTGCAGAATGATGCTGACGAAGTTGTTGGAAAACGAAAATAATACTCAGCATGATTTAGTGAGCCTTGGACGTGCTGGCAGAAGATGTTGTGTTGCTTGTTATACTGAAATCAAGAACGAACTTGACCGGGATCATGCACAAAAACCATCGCCACAAACAACACTGAAATGCAATGTTTATTTTCAAAACAAAAATGTAAATACAAGCTTAATTTCAATAAAATGTCACTAAAATAAACTATAAAAAATTTTACTGGTTTTTCATCTCAGCCTGACTTTACAGCGCTAAGAATCCAACGGGGATTCACAATGTTACAGGCCAGGCATAGTTACCTATCCTTACAGCCCCAATCTATAACCTCTATAAGAAATTTGATTGCTTTGAGAGACCAATCTGGAATCATGTAGCTGCATGGACCAAAATAGCATGAGAGACCATAGTGGCCTCACTGGGCTGTGAGGTAAATTCGACTGAGAGACTTAATATTTAATTTGCAAAGTTGTAAAATAGCATTCTATAGTAGGCTTTCGAATATATTCGTTATTGTGAAGGTTCGTAAAACCTATTAAAAAAATGCATGAATTATGTCAGAAAGCCAAGTATTTATAATTATATTAATGTACTTTATTATATTTCACCAGAGTAAAAAATTGTGTGATTAATAGAAGTTTGAAATATATTAAATCAATTAAGTTATGTGAAGCATACATTTATAATTTCGTCTTGTCAATCTGACCCGACACGTCCATCCGTGTCTGTGATTGGATGAGATGATTCACGTGTTCTAGCAAGTTGAAGTACTCGGGGATTTGACATAAAGTGCTGAAACTTTTTATTCTACAGATAGCTTATACCGTGAAGCTGTACCTATGCTCATTAAAATTATTTACCAATGAGCGCTTCGCCTTTTTAAAGATTTAATGACGCGTAAAAGGTTCATAATTTTTACTCGCGACAATGGATTTGCGTCAAACTTTGCACATGCACAGTGCTAATGATGCCAAATAATTTAGTATTACTATTTAGACTGAGAAATTGGCCACCATATTGCAAATTTTTATTACATCAAATTCTTTGGGAAAATGATCGAAAGCATTGCTTGAAAGGACAATAATTAAATTTTATGGTTTACTCATGTTGTTTCTGCCCACCTGGTAATGGAATATCGTGATGGATATGTATGTATCTATCATATTGGTGATCTTTTAGGACTAGCAATGATGAAAATCTTTAATTATACACCACTTTCATTGACTGCATGGTCACAACTTGACTCAGTGGGTAAGATCCAAGTTTTATATTTTTACAGTGTTGATTTACGTTTGGGGCCTGTAACGCCCAAGATCTTTATTTATACAGGAGTTTCACAAAAATTATTAAAACTAGTCAGTGGACAAGAACCAAATTTTATAGTTTCACAGTGTTTTGTTATCGTTTTGGGCCTGTAATGTCTAAAATCTTTATTCTAAAATCTATTTGTACACCAATTGTATTGGGAAAGCGGAAAACTATTTTTTAATGGACAATGCCTATAATCTTTATTTACAGGGTGGAACAAATAATGGCTTTAACTTTGTTATTTCCAAAGTTACAAAAAAAAAAGTTCAATATAAACGCTGTTTGGTTCATTACCATTTAACTTTTTGTAGTTTGTTAATCTTCCTTTGTTTTGTTGCTATGGCAACTGACTTTTTAAATGGCGCCCATTGTCATAAAATGCTGCTAGGGAAAAAGTTTCGCAGTTATTAAACAAAAACATTACTTTTGGTAAAGAATGCCATGGAAATTTGACAATTAAATTTATTCAAAATAATTATTGTTGATTTAAAGCACAGTTTTTGTTCAACATTCGTGGAAAGTATTAATTTTGAACACACTGCATATTTGAGTGAGAGACAATATATTGAAATATTAATGAAATTTTTTATCATAAGTAAACTTGCAGTCTCCCTACAACTCGAATCATACCTTTGGAATCCACATATGGATGTAAAGAAAGTAAGGCCACAGCCCTTAGTACATTACCACTTTGTAACGTTTTCAACTGATTTGCAAACGACTCCTGTTGAGAAAGTTTAACGAGAATATTTAGAGCATCTCGAAGTTCATCAGTATAAATAGGGCCAACTAGACGAGATTCCAAGGAACTCGAACAGTTCTTATGAAATCGAATACAATATATGCAGTAACTCGAACAATCTTATTTAAATTGGAATAGCAATCAAAGAGAAATGAATCATCAACACTTACAGCAGTGCACTGTGGCGTTGGCTTCATTTCTGGTAAAACTTCAAAAGTGGTGTGTGGTTGAGGCCAACACGATCTTGGCTCTTGCAACCAAGGAGACCCGCTCCACCAGAGACTGGACTTTTTCAATGTTTGGGGATTAACTCCTATCGATAATAAATCTGCAGGGTTGCTTTTGATCAGTACATGCTGCCATATCCCATTAGTGGTGAGCTGTTGAATGTCAGCTACCCTGTTACACACAAACGTCTGCAGCGTATTTGGATTTGTTTTCAACCATCCTAACACGATAGTTGAATCAGACCAGTAAAAATATTCATAAATTGATAAATTAAATGCCTTGATTACTTGCTCAGACAGTTTCACTTAGAGCACTGCTGCACAGAGCTCCAGTCAGGGGATAGTCAACGGCTTAAGGGGAGCAACTCTAGACATGGAACAAGGAAGATTAACTGCAACTTTTCCTTCTCTGTCAATTGAGCGTATGAAAATGCTTTCCATTTCCATTTCCATTGCATTTGTATCTCTCAGCATCATCCCGAGATAAACGCTCTAGCATAGCATAGCTTCTGGAGAAGCAGCTTCGCACCTAATACGCAGGGTCCTACGAAACCCAAGGAGTCAAAAGTTTGCAGCAGGGTTAATATTAGTAGTGAACATAAACGAGGCTGGAAATTCCAGAATAAACGCAACGTACGAGTAGGTTCATGAATTCCAAATTCGACGTCATATGACCTAAGTCCTTATACTCTTGCATAAAATTATTGTAGCGGGTACCCAAGTCTGGTTTTGCTTGCAACCGCTTTTCCAATGAGAAAAATGTATTTTTTACGACGTGTAACTAGTCGCCTAATACCTCAGTTGAAGCCTTAAATGGAATTGAAACGACAAATCTCCCATTAGAGTTTGGTTTGGTGGTTTGAATAAAGTTATTTTCGCAAGCATTTTCTTCTGGTGATAATATCCTTTCAGTTGGATATTGTTCTGTTTGTTAGGAGTGATACATGTTATCTCGTCTTAACACTACGCGTGCAATGTTTATTTTAAGATTCGAATGCGTAGCACGCAGATCCACATCACACTTGGATTTTATGCTTGATTTGGCCTTTCCTAAGCCAAAAACTGTAATGTTTTCATCACTAACTGGTAAGTTTGCATAGATCTGATCTAACAATTGAGAACCTGAGTCCAATAGCAATCGAACAGTGTGTGTGCTGTGCCATCATCATCAATTACCTTTGCAATTGCAGTAGGCAGGAAAACTGGCATATCGTTGGAGCAGAAAGCAGAGATGGAATCTGTATTATCAACAGTGGTAGCCACGACTCTTTCGGGTCCTGATTGATCAACAGGATTGATTTGCATTAGAGGTTCATCCTCATGAATTTACGTATTGTGTTTGCCTTTGCATTTGAAACATGTAAATTTGGAATTGTCACAAAGTGACCTTTTGATAGACAATTCGCGTAAAGCTTAAGACTCTCAACCTTCTCAATTCCAAGGTTAACTGAAAGTTTTTTGAAGTCGTCACAGTGATTAAGTGTGTGATTTCCATCGCAATGAATACACGAATTTGTATTAGTAACGAATGATTTTGAAAACCCTATCGATGGTTTCGACACATTCACCTTGTATTTGGATTCCAAGGCTTCTAATAAATTTGCAGTATTTTTAAGGAATTCTTTGAATTCACCAGGTGACGGTACCTCAGAACCTCGAGAATTTCTCAAAACCTCCCATTTACGTGAAGTATTGACATCTAATTTTTAGAAACCTTGAATATAATAATAAATGCAAGTAATTGTGACTCAGAAGCTAACGACTTCATTGCGGTAAAATGTTTAAACAAAACATCATTTATCTTACATAGCTTATCCGCGCTTTCCCTTTGACCTTAAAATGATTAAGAATTAACATCCTGGGATCATTATACCGCTTTCATAGAGCACTGCCAAGCTACAGAATAATTGCTAGTAGTAAATAGCGAACTGATGACTTGCGCTATTTCACCTTGCAGATAATGCTCATTTTTGGATATCAGTCAAAGAAGCATTACTAGCTACTAAACTAGTGAATATTGCATAACGCTTCAGCCAGTCATCGGTACTGAACGACCCTGAGAATTTAAGAATGGAAATTACTGGCAACCAAAAGGTAGAGTTCGAATACACAGTACTAGACCCTACTCTAGAACTGGGAGAAGCAGGCCTAGGTGGAGCTTCCACCGAACAACAAATCTTCAGCTTGACTTATTGCTGAATAGTAACAGCTTTCGAAGTCCATTTCCAGATCACACTTTTCGGCATCTAGTTGCTGAATTTGAATATCAACTTCATAATATTCAGACAATAATGGAAGAATATCATTTAACCTTTTTTGCAACTCCACCAGCTTTATAGAACTTAGCGATGCATCAACATTGGTATTTAAAGATTCTAAGGCGTTCACATAGGTAATAAACCGCGTTAGCCTTGCTTTAATATAAACCCTACTGGTGCGTAATTTAGTAAAAATTAAATTTAAATTATGAGAATTCACTGTAAACAATGCAAATAAACAACAAATTACCTAGAATAAATTGACACAATAACAACTGTAACTAAATAAACCACGTTTATTTAAAATAATGCAGATAATACAAAGCAATAAGAAAGGAAATGTTATCTTTTGCAAACATCTATTTGCAATAAGTAAAGGTAAAAGGACTTACCGCTTGCCCTTGAGTAGCTGATGCTGGAAACATTTCTTTTATTTTGTATACAAAGCTCCTTTTCTTGGAATTTTGATCCGGCCAATACTCGTCAGGTAAATGAACAGGAACAGAAGGCTATTCAAATCGTGCTTTCTAATCTGGAGAAACTTGCAGGTTTTTCTTCTTAATTAACCAATTGAGCAATATAATGGACTAATTTCCAATTAATTAATACCATCCGCTCGAAGGACCATGTTTTTTATATTAAAGCGGCTACGTGCAAGTAAGCCTACACTTCATATACGCGGGAAATGCTGGAGGTAAATTATTAATTTACGAAAACGTCTGCGAAGTTTCTGTTTATAACTTTCTACATTAATCTAAATACAACATTAATACATTTTATAGATTTAAAATAGCAATACGTCTGCAGAGCACTGTTGCTGCTGAGACGGGACTGTGCCGGAATGGCATATTGACAGTTACAGTCTTATAATCCGCATGACAATGAACAGAATTAATACGAGCGGCAATACTTTAAATTACAAATAAAATTGGTTTCTAAAAAGCTCAACATAGGGTCATGTAAAAATGTGCTCAAAACGAAGACCACATAATTTGGAGGATTTAAAGGTGTAAATAACTGCCAAACTGGGCAGAGTACCTGTATTACAGTAGAATTTAAATACAGATTAGATCATTGCTTGACAGCCAACCGAGCTCAGTTGGAACATTTGATTTAGTATTGTTTTTTTGTCTACCCTTGCTATTCTTTTTCGAAATTTTAGTGTTGTGACCTTAATTAATTTGGTTGTGATTGAGCGTAATACATATTTTTTTCTCCTTTATTTTTTATTTTTTTAATTGCATAATTTTCTGACTGAATATAGAAAAATATTCTGGTTTCAAAATGGCAAAAAAGTATGGGTGCCATTAAAAAAAAAACAAGTTGGTTGCCTTGGCAACAAAACAAAAGAAGGCATGAACAAACTAGAAACTCAAAACATGTAATGTAATGAACAACTTTTATATTGAACATGTTTTGTAACTTTGCAAATAACAAAGTTAAAGCCATTACTTGATACTTTTCTTCTACAATGTATATAGGTACTAACTTCACGGAGAAAACAGTTAAAACTATTTACTCGAAGTGCCTTAGCAACAAAACAAAAGAAGGCATCAACAAACTAGAAACTCAAATCATGTAATGTAATGAACAACTTTTATATTGAACATGTTTCGTAACTTTGCAAATAACAAAGTTAAAGCCATTACTTGATACTTTTCTTCTACAATGTATATAGGTACTAACTTCACGGAGAAAACAGTTAAAACTATTTACTCGAAGGACAAACACCAAATTTTATAGTTTCTGGATGTTGCTCACCATTTGGGATCTGCAAAGTCCAAAATTTTTATTTATACATCAATTTCACTGGAAAATGGTCAAAACTCTTTGGTCGCTCAGTTTCACAGTGTTGGACATCGTTTGGTGTCTGTAATGCCAACATATCTTTTTATAAACCAATTTCATTGGGAAAATGGCGAGAACTATTTACTCAATGGACAATAACCAACATTTTCACAGTGTTGGCCATCGTTTCGACTCTATAGTGAACAAAATCTTCATTGATTGACTAATTTTATTGGAAAAAGGCTCAGGACTAGTTCTCAATGGGCAAGATCAATTTTATGGATATACCATATTAGTCGTCTTTTACGACCAATAACGTCTAAAATCTTTATTTATACACCTATTTCATTGAAAAAACGCTCAAATCTATTTACTTAGCAGACAAAAACCAAATGTTGGCCATCCTTTTGGATTTGTAATGTCTAAAATCTATACCCCAATTTTATTGAGGTCTGTAATGGACAAAATCTCTATACCCCAATTTCATTGAAAAACGGTCAATACTATTACCTGATTCGACTAGATGTTATATTTTCACAGTGTTGGTCATCGTTTGGAGTCTTTAATGCCCATCAATTTTACTGAGGAAACTGTTTGCTCGATGGGTAAGACCCATATTTTATTGGTTTGCAGTGTTGGTCATCATTTGGGGTCTATAATATCCAAAATCTCTATAGAATAATTTCATTGGGAAAACAGACATGTTGATTGACACTTTCAAGTTTAGTTGTCGAGCTGTTGTTATTTCTACCAACACTGTGATTTATTCATTTGTTCTCTTACACAAATTTTGAAAGAAACAGCTAGAAGGTAAGTAAATTAAAGTATTTACACTCATCACGTCCATTAGGTGATCTAGAAATGTATTTTATTTTTAGTAAACTTATGTAAAGATGCACATAATTTAATGAATGAAATAAAAGGTGTGTTCGTTTTTGCGTTCTGTGCACTCCTTTTGCTCTAAAACGTTCGTTTATTGGTGCACCTAAAAAAGTGTTTACACCGCAGCGTTCGTTTATTACATAACGGAGTATGTGGAGTGTGCTCCATTTACTCCAGCTTAAAAGAGGGTGCAAACAGAGTAGATGACAGTCATGATCACGTGACCGCATCTACTCAAACCTGAAAATATTTCTTGTTCTTAAATATTTGTTTTTTTTTCAATAGATGTGTGTGTTACTTTAAATCGTTTTCTTGCGAACAATAATATTCCGATTTCCACGCAGTTCACAATTTAGTTTACGATCACGTAACGAGAAAAGTCGTTACAGATGAAAATGGGAATGTGGTTTTATCTTGCATCAGTGGTAAACCTTTTATTTTTTATATAGTTATTTGAATAAATTAACTTTAAGATGGAACACTCATTGCTGTACCGGCCGCGGTGGTAAGTCGAATATTTCAAGTTGAATTCGCTCAAGAGGCTGATGACTCTTCTGAACATGAAGAGGTAGGTAATTGTGATTGCAGTTCTGACTAGTCATTGATAGTGTAAGTATGAGATAACGGAACATTTGATATTACATATTATTGCATGTTAGGTCGAGGATGACGAAAACCTGTGACAACACAGCATGAGGAAAAACCTCATTGGACTCGATCAAATATACTGTTGCTGATTGAAACTGTAAATAATAAAATTAACGACTTTGACATAATGATGAAAAAAATTGTTTGGGGTAAAATAGCTGCAACAATATCGCAACAAAGCGGAAATAAAATCTCAGGCAAAAGTTATGAAACAAAATGGAAAGGTCTGAAAAGAACTTACAAAGGAGTGTTGGAGCAGAATAATAGTTCCCCGAAAAAATAAAAAAAATTGGGAATATTTTGATGCATTACATGACATCTTATGGAAAAGACCTGAAATCAACCCACTTGCAATAGCTAGCAGCTCTTCACATTTACAGACTACAGAAGCATCTTCTCAATCAATCAATAAATTGATTAAATTCGTCCTTTCACAAAATGCATAAATTGTGCAGGATTGTCCCTGCCATAATTAGCAATACAATATACTCCAGTTTTACAGTTTCCATGTATTTGAGCCTACTAAACTGACCTTTAAGAAGAGCAAATGCATTTTCAATTACAGCCCTTCATTTACTAAACACAACATTGAATTGTTGTCAAGATAAATGACCTACATCCTTAAAGGGCACCATTAAATATGTTTGTAATGGGTACGCTTTGTTCCCAATTAGGTAAAATTCTCCTAGATTTTATATCACCTGTAGTTATTTTATTGTACAAATCTGACCATCTGAATAATGCTGCATCATGTACAGATCCGGGAAAGCCTGTGTACACATGAGTAAATAACAGATCTACATTACAGACAGCTTGCAACAATATAGAATGGTACCATTTTCGGTTAATGTATGAAGTGTGATGGTCCTTTGGTGCATTTGTTCTAATGTGACTACCATCAATGGCTTTAATCACTCCTGAAAAAGAATGCGTAGTATTTTGCACACCTTTAAATATCTCATGTTTTACACTTCTACCAACCTGTCATTCCAAATTGTTGCTGAAAGTCGTTAGATACTGTTTGAAAAGAATCTTGTAATGGCCATCCAATGAGACGATGTTGCAAACTTAATTGCATTAACATTTTACACATATTGTAAAGAACTGTCCAGCAAGTGGATTTACTTATTCTAAATCGATTGGCGACAGATCTGAAATACAATGGATCCTGTCCATGACGAAATAGAAACAATCAGAAATTAAGTTGTACCTTATACTTTCCATGTTAGCTAAATACCAAATAATTACCATACACCCCTTTTCAATGGATATTTCAGGCCGACCTTGACATACAATATCTTGTTTATCATACATAAGGTGAAGTTAGTATAGTAATACTTCAAACACATCAGAATCGATGCGAAAATGATGTTCCTCATACAGTGTTAGGGACACAAGCAGGTCTTTGTTATTATTCACCTTATTTACACCGGTGTGAGGTTAAGTTATGAAATTACAAATCGAGGTTATGTTGGTGGATGTGAATACCCCAAAACGTTTTATTATTTTTAGCGATCTTTCTACTCCAATGGTCACGTAATCCTTTGCGCTACTCTCTCTGCTCCGCTCTAGAGACGCAAAAACGAACGCACCTAAAGTAAGACTGTTTACGTAAAGTAATATATGGATAATATTTTCATTATTGTGAATTTATTCTTAAATTGTATGAAATAGCACTATATTGTTGTGTATTAAGGGTGTAAATTTTGTACGTACATATTACCAAAATTTTTAAGCATTGAAGCATTAAATCTAATCTTGCATGCTGATTAATATAAGATTGTACATCCTTAACTTTTATTTATCGGTTTAAAAAATTTGTAACTTCTGTTATAGGTGCTAACTGTGATACTGATATAAACGAATGTAAATATCCAGGTATGTCCGTATGTAATCATGGCATTTGCATTAATAAACCAGGAAGTTTTCAATGTTATTGTGAACCTGGATATACTGGAGAAACATGTAATTTGGATTTTGATGAGTGCCTTTCAATGCCTTGTCGCAATAATGCAACATGCCTTAATAAAATCAATAATTTTGAATGTGTTTGCCCTCCAGGTTACACTGGTTAGCCTTAAACCCCTTAATTGAATCATGATAATTTTGTTGCATATTTATAGGGAAAGACTGCTCGATAGATATAAATGAATGTGATCCAATGCCTTGTGTCGCCGGTTCTACATGTATAGATGGTATCAATGAATTTACTTGTGTTTGTCAACCAGGTTTAACAGGGAAATTATGTCATATCAACATTGATGATTGTGAAGTATTTTGCGTTTTTTTTTTCAAATGTTTAATTTTAATAATTAACAAATGTTTTAGTCTTCTCCATGTTTGAATGGGGCACAGTGCATAGATGGTTTGAACAGCTATACTTGTAATTGCACAGACACTGGTTTTGTAGGTCTTCATTGTGAGATAAATATTAATGACTGTGTAGGAAATCCATGTCAGAATGGTGGACTGTGCATTGATGAAATTAAAAACTATCGATGCCAATGTTTTCCTGGCTACACAGGTAATAAGATTTACTGTTTATAATAAAAATTTATCATGCGGCCTTACTTAGGGAAAAATTGTGAAGATGATATAAATGAATGTGAAAGCAGTCCATGCAAAAATTTGGGGTTATGCTTAGAAAAGTCTAATAGAACCCTTTACGAATCTAATATTATGGCTACTTTAAATGTGACACTACCAGATTCGTTTAATAAAACATTTGACTTTGCTGATGCTGCTGGGTAAAGACTATGTATAATGTATTCACAGCTTTCATTTTGTTGTTTTCAGTTATGAATGCTTATGTTTAACTGGAGTAACAGGTCGTAATTGTGAAATTAATATTAACGAATGTGAAAGTTCACCTTGTTTAACTGGTACATGTGTTGATAAAATAGGTGGATATTTGTGTGAGTGTGATGATGGGTTTGAGGGTGAGCATTGTGAAATTGACATTGATGAATGTGAAAAATATCAACCGTGCAAACATGGAGTTTGTATGGATAGAAGAGCAAATTATTATTGTGATTGTGAAATGGAGTATGGAGGAAAAAATTGTTCAGTACTTCTCACTGGTTGTTTGGAAAATCCATGTTCTAACAGTGGAACTTGTAAGCCATATCTAATTAATGAGACCGAACATAGATTTAACTGCTCATGTTCTAATGGTTTTCATGGCGATACTTGTGAGAAAGTTACGACTATGTCTTTATCTGGTCATTCTCTAGTGATTGTAAATACAACTAGAGAAGAAGGTTATGACATTCAATTTCGTTTTAAGACTACACTTGGGGATGGTCTACTTGCTTTAGGGAAGGGATTAACTTATTATATTTTGGAATTATCTCGTGGAAGATTAAATTTACACTCTAGTCTTTTAAATAAATGGGAAGGTGTTTTTATCGGTTCTAATTTGAATGATAGTAATTGGCAAAAGGTAAGTATAAGTCTTAGATGGCATAAATTATTTTGTGTATTTTACAGGTGTTTGTTGCCATCAATTCTTCTCATCTAGTTCTATCAGCAAATGATGAACAGACGATATATCCAATAACCTTTAATGAAAATTACAATGTATCCTCAACAAGCTTTCCTACAACTTTTATTGGTGGAATACCTAGCAATTTAAGGAAATTAACACATGAGCAACCATTCTTGGTGGGGTGTCTTGAAGACGTTTTGATAAATAATGAGTGGGTTCTTCCTGAGGTGCAAAATTTTAGTGGAATGGGTTTTCAAAATGTTGAAGTGGGTTGTCATCGTGAGCCTCAATGTAATCCAAATCCATGTCACTCAGGAGGTCACTGTACAGATAAATGGCGCGATTTTAGTTGTACTTGTGAAAGACCGTATTTAGGTCATACATGCCAATATAGTAAGTAATTTAAAAGACAATAAAATTTGAATTAAACTAAACTGTTTAGATTTCACTGCTGCTACTTTTGGTTACGAAAATATTACAAGTTCTTTAGTAACTGTTACGGTAACAGATGCTGCACGGCGAGCTGTACGATCTATTGTCGATATCAGTATGTTCATTCGTACTCGCCAATCTGGTGGCCAAATTTTTTATCTTGGATCAGCTACGGGACCAAATACAATCATTGATGAAACCTTTATCGCAGCTCAATTAGAAGGAGGAGAACTGTTGGTTCGGATTCAGATTAATGGAACTCCTGAATCGTATACAGTGGGAGGAGTTAAACTTAATAATGGATATAATCATTTAATTCAAGTAATTAATATTGTAAATACATACCTAATGATTCAGGACGTGTGATTCTCACAATTTTGATTTAATCTTGATAAAAAATGACTTTCACATTATTGAAGTTTGCCAACATGAACTACTGTTTAACAAGAAATTGCAATATGTCGTTTGTTTTTATGGTGATCAATATGTTCAATTAGGGACTATGTCACAGCGGCATTTTGCGGCGGAAGGTCAGTGCGCTGTATTTAAACAAACCGGGTATATTGTGTATTGATATTGTTTATTGCGTTTTTGAACGTGTTTTTAAGGGAATACGTACTTTGGGTGGTGAGTATTAAAGTGCTTTGATCTTATCACTATGTTTAAACACCAGTTTCCGTCATAAATAACGAGTTAAGACGAGATATATGAGGTGCAAAAGAGACACAGAAGATCAAACACCATACAAGATAGGACAATACGAATTCAAGAAAGCATACTTCGGCACTGAGATAAATAATAAAAATAGTAACGTACAAGACATAAAAGGTCGAATCCAAAGGGGTTATAAAATGTTTAACATATACAAACCATTGCTAAAGGATTGTAGACTTACAAGAGACACAAAAATAAGAATTACAAGACATTAGTGAGATCCACAGTTATACACGGTGTTTATTAATTAGTGTTAAAGTCCAGGAAAAGCTGAGAAACCCCATAACAAAATGATTGCTAGGAGTTCGCCATTTCTTCTCACGAGCCATCCAAAGTTCAAAATTTGACCGATTTCATTAGCTTTTATCTGGGAAAGTATCCGATGAAAAATTCATTTTCAAACAAAATATTGATGTTGAATTTTTTTGCAATTTTTTGGTTGCATTCCGCACCTAAAACCTCAGATTAAGATTTTAAAAGATGCAGAATTTGAGAAAAATACGCTTGGCAACTAGGCCAATTTTGTGGGTTTGTATACATCAGTGTGCCAGGCATTTTTTGCACCCATTGCGTCATTCAATTTCTTATTTCACTGATGATCATGTACTCATTCAACGAGTACGCAGATATATACATTGTGTATGGGCTCTGTGAAGGGAACTCTGTGGCTGCTACTGAACAATATGTTCAATAATAAAAAATGTGTTCTGTACTTTTTGTATTGTTTTGATTACCAATATGCTTCTGATGCCTTGTGTCACGTATGATGTGGTGAATTTGTTTACATGTAGCTTCCAACGTTGCAATTTAATGTCATTTTTGGATGGCCCGTTAGAAGAAACGGCGCCTTGCCTAGCATTAATTCTTTTATGAGGCATCTCAGATTCGCATGGGCTATAACGCTAGCTGAAGCTTTAACACTATTTAATGAACACCGTGTATATACAGCTGAAACTAAGAATATATGAAAGAAAGATCTTAAGAAGAATCCTGGGCATAGTGAAAACAGGAGAATATGAATACAGAGTGAGGATGAACAAAGAAATAGACAGCGAGATAAAAGAAGAGAACATAATACAAGAAATTAAAGCACAAAGGATACTATGGCTATACTATATATATATATATATATATATATATATATATATATATATGTGTGTGTGTTAAATTTCAGGTTTCATGAGTGCTGGATATGGAGTTGATGTCTAGCGTAGATTCCCCTCCATGGTTCTTCAAAGAACCGATGTTGAAATGACGACGTTTCGGCATAATCTCATCTGCCATTTTCAAGTCTTCGTGTTCTGCTCGAACTGAACTGAGTTCAGTCATTTCAACATCGGTTCTTTTAAGAACCATGGAGGAGAATCTACGAGACCAAGCCCGAACAACATCAACTTCATATATATATATATATATATATATATATATATATATATATATATATATATATATGTATATAAATGTGAAAATATGAAAATAATTTAATGCTTGATATCATTCGATGTGCAATAATTTTCTCATTCCATTGATACTAAAATGCCTTAATTCCTTTGGGAATCATTGGCGCCCTTTGGGCTCTTCAATCCTTTTTAAGCAGGATTAGTGCTTATTATTAATCATAATATATATATATATATATATATATATATATATATATATATATATATATATATATATATATATATATGTGTGTGTGTGACTGTGTGTGAGTGTGAGTGTGCGAGTGTGAGTGTTTTAATTTAAATAAAATTAATTATGTGATGAAACATATATCAATTATCCATCGTGTTAATTAGACATACAATAAGGTACAACAATATTGTCGTTATTTATGACGGAATCTGGTGTTCATTAAACACACCGGAAATATGTTTATACCATTCAAAGTATGTATCCTTTTGAAAACGCTCAAAATCGCAAGAAACAGTATCAGTACATGAGGCACCCAGTTTGTTAACATATAGCGGCATTGACCCTACACAACAAAATGGAGATGTGACATCACACTAATTGACCTATTGCTTGTTTAATTTGCATGTCAGCATAAAAACTCTTTGTTTTGGGTTAGAGGATTTCGTTTTTTTTATAGAATAATAAAATCAAAACAGGGTAAACTATAGTGCATGCTAGAAGTTACTAATATCTATAACAGATAAAACATCTAGGTGCTACTAACTCAGCGATTAGGCTTCGACTAATTCAATTTTTTATGAAATCTGGTCAAAAGTTATCATTTATACATATCGCTTTTTAATTTTGATATTAATTAACTAAATTACTTTAACCAAGTTATTAGCGATTCCAAGGAAACTTCCCTCACTAAAATGACGCAAATAATAATAATAATTGTCTATTGACGACGGGGATTAACCATTGGCTGCTTTAAATCCCAACCCTGACCATTTCTAATTATATACATAAATCATTTTTGTTTTTGCACAAAAAGTACAAAATGTGTATATCTGAGAAGGTAAAAAGGCGAAAGTAGCAATAATTTAGCAGACTAAAGTCACTTGGTAGTTTGAAAGATAACGGTATTTTCAACGACATGTAAGAAAATTGTATGTTAACAATATTTAGAAATTAAATATTCTTTTAACTTTGGGTTTGAAACAACTTATACCTAAAATTTTAAGAATCTCAAGCAACTCATTGTAGGCAACAACAGCTGCAGAACCAGTGTAAATATGAGTCCAGTAAAAAGGTACATGAAGGGCTTGTTTATTTTTGATATTCTTAGCGTGGTGTTCAGCATGGTAGAGTAGTTACAAAACGTCGTGGCACTCGAGATGTGCGGCGCGATTTTCTATAATTTGAAAAACTTGAACGATGTTATAATCGGGACACTTCGGTAGCAATAATGCCATCCTAAAAATATACGGCAAATGAATAAATTTAGTAATTATCGATTTTTTTAACGATTGATATCGTAACTGAATACATTTTTATTGAATGATCATTTGTAACAATATCAATTTGGGTATGTATTGGTTCATATTTGCATTAAAATTAAAATAATTTTTTTAGTTAGTAAACATAACCTAACCTGTTCAACACCAGCTGTTTTTATCAAGAATTTGAAAAAATGAAGTTCAACGTTTTATAAACTTTTAATTACACCTAACAGATAGACAGAAAATAAGTAGCATTCATCCAATAGGTAAATTCTTAAACTCAGTGTTAATCGCAGGTCTAAATATTTATATTTTTAAGTACCAACAACAGGAATCAATCAATTACATTACATTAAAATGTGTCGGAAAGTGTTATTGCAAATACAAGTATTTGTTCAGTTCACACTTTAGTTTATTGTGCCGACTGGAAAATATGAAAAATTATTTGTTCGATAATTCTTAGACTAAGTAATAGTAAATGTAAATGTGTACTATAAAAACTTGGATGAAGCTTCTCAATGTGATTATAATGTAACTTGAAATACTTCTAATAGGAGGACAGAACAGAAGCGTTGAAATAACTACGTTTCACAGCAGTGTGCAACTTAATGACACCCTTCTTGTTTGATCGGAAATCATTTTTGTAGAAGTATTTCAAATCCTAATACCAATATGTAAAATAAATCACAAATTGTTAAAACGTTTTAAAATGTAATTTTATTAACATACAAAAATAAATAATTACAGAAGTTTAATTAGTTGGAATCTAATTCACTGTTGCTATCTTTGTCACTACTACTGTAATCAATTTCTTCATTACTTTCACCTGAATTTACAGTAAAAATGAGCTCTTCAACTTCATCCATAAAACCTACTTTTTCTAAATATTCTTGTTCAATCTTTTCTGTATGTTTGCACACAGCTGCCCATTCTTCACGACCAATTGATTTAAATTTATTCTCTACAAATTTCCACACATCTTCAAATTTAAACGTAATATTATTACTCCCTACATAATTTTTAACTTGAGCCTATATCTTTTCAATTGGATCAACTTATCGATTAAATAATTTTTATGAACTGGTCGATGAAGTTTAATTTTCTCATAGAGTTCGGGTTTTAGACAGGGATAATAAAATCTTTTCATTCTTTTTCTCGCTTCATAAATTCATACAATTTATAAATAATTTCATGAGCTTGACTGTGAACAACTACTCCACTCATGTTCAAAACGTTTACTTGGCAGTTTGGACAATTTGAAATAATGAAGTGTCTTGGAAAAGACAAATTTTGTATAAAACAGAAGGAATAAACTCAAGTGGCAACGTACGAATACAACGTGAAGTAAAAAAAGCGAATGACTACATTTATAAGTTGAATAGTAGCATATTTGTCGAATACTTTTGACGTGTTTGAATCGTATGCGCATGGAGGGGCGAGTACCACGACATTTTGAAACTACTCTACATTCTTAATTAACAATTTATGTACAAAGCAACATGGGTGAAACTGACGCCTTACTGACATTTTAAAAATTGCATTATTATAAAATGGAGTGATTTGATCTCTGTTTTTGATGTTTCCAGCAAAATGTAGACAAGAATTTTGTACTTTTTGTATCTGATAGCAGTTAGATTGTATTATGCATGGCCCATACACAATATCACCATAATTAACAATTGAGAAAATGAATGAATGAATTAGTTTAAGTTTAACATTGCAAGGTAACAAATTTTTAAATTGGTAAATAGATATTAACATGAAGGCTAAAGTAAGGTTACTATCAAGTATTAGTGTTAAGCTTTTACAATTGAATTTAAGGTCTAAAAAGTCACTACCTGATTTAATTAATTAGAACAACATGTTTAACTTGCATAGTTGAGTATTAGCGCCAATTAACATTATATTTGATTATATTATTGCAGACCATTTCACTGGCAACTAAAACTTTTAAACACACACAAGTCGACCATGTATAAAATAATTAGAATGTGACCTAATATAGAGCCTGGAGTTACCAACAAAGAATCTGAAAGTTGATCAGTGTCCATAATATTTAGCCAGATTGATTTCTGTTTAATGACTAGTAAACCAGTCTACCACTGCATAACATACACCATAAAATTTGAGCTTTTTAAGTAGTAAGGTGTGATTTATGCTATCAAAAGCTTTTGAGCAGTCAAGTAATGTCAAACAGACACCTTAGACTCACTAATCACATCAATTAAATTATCTACCAAATCGGCAAGAACTATAACAATGCTATGCCCTTGGCGATAAGCAAATTGTTTTAACGGAAATAAATTGTTACTGTTAACATATTCAATAAGCTGGAACTATATGGTTTTCCCAAGAACTTTAGAGAGAATCGGTGCTGTACTAATAGGGCGTGTATCATCAAAGCTCGTCAGAAATGCGTTTTTAGGTATTGGCCACACTAAAGCATGCTTTCATATGCAGCAGTAATAGAACAGTTTATAACATAACGTAAGATCTAGAATTTTGAATTTTCTTTAAATAAGACTTAGAATTACTTATGATTCATTAAATTATGGGTTTCAGTTAGGGATTAGGAATTAAGAGTTACTAAAACATGCAAAACTGTTCCGACTCTCTAAATACCATTTAATAAATTTGTAGTTGCAGTTCTTTTTTATTTTTCATTATTTTTGTAGATGTGTTACATAATAATTTTTTTCCGTATGTTCAACGCCAAATTAAAGTTTAAAACTGAAAATAAATAAAGTTCTTTAACCATTCAAAATATCAAAACCACCTGCCACACTTTTTCCTGACCTTTTTTTTGTCCCAATTTTTTCAAATATTTCTTCAGTACATTTTCATTTTTTACTTATCCTTGATAAAAAAAAGTTAATATTGAATCAAAATTTGAGTATTTCTTAAATTGATAGAATAATTAAAAAGTTTTTAATTTTAACATTGTTAAGAGGCATTTGATGCAGACAAAGTTCTCTAACCTATCACAAATAGTTCTTTTGTTTATTCCTGGCACTAAGTCTTGTTTTGAAACATTTCATATTTCTATTGTAATAAAAATTAATAGAACTAGGGAATATGTTCTGAATCACATTTTAAAATTGAATTAAACATATATTTTTAGGTGATTCGAAATGTTACCCTTGTTCAAGTGAAACTTAACGGAACAGAGTATTTTAGAAAAACTATTTCATCGACCGGAATTTTGGACGCTCAGGTTTTATTTTTAGGAGGTCAACCACAGCTTAGACCAGTAAGGCAAGCAGGAGATAGCCCTAAAGCAGATTTGACTGCTACAACTGGAGCAGCGTCAACTGTTACTACACCTCTCAGTATGATTCATTTTAAAGGAATTATACAGGATGTTCAAGTATTATGATACAACAACTAGAGTTTTGTGTTTGAGGCCTTACACTTTTAGATTAGTAACGGTTCTAAGATTATGGTGGTGGAATTCTTTCCATTACACGTTGAAGAGCTTGATATTCCCACACCATTTGGAATTGTGACTTTTGATAATTTTACTATACGAGAAGGTGTACTTTCAGATGATTCTTGCAGAAACAATCCATGCAAACATGGAACTTGTGTTAACACTTGGAATGACTATCGGTATAATTTATTGTCATAATTTCAATTTAATTAACATCCTTAATTACATAGCTGTATATGTGAACGTGGTTTTAAAGGAAAAGATTGTACAGAAGTAGAATTTTGTGAGTTAGAAAGATGTCCTGAGGATTCTCAATGTAAAAATCTGGAAGATGGGTATGAGTGTATAGCCAATGCAACATTTGATGGTGAAACACCACCACTTATATATAATCTTGTAAGACGTGACGTAACGAAAAATTTGAATTTTGATTACATTGAATTAACATATCGTACAAAATCTTGGGGGACGTTATTATTTGCAAAATATGCAGACAATCATTTTATTATTTTCATTTATCATGATGAAGTTGTTGTTGATTGGAATATTGGTGATGATATGCAGAGAAGACGGTTTTATAGGGAAAACTTTGAAGGACAATGGCTTACATTACACTTTGAATTTAAAGATAAAGTACTTAAAGCAGGTTTTAAAGAAATGATTAATGACGATGCGCCAAATTTTGTCATCGATAATTTTAATTATGCTAACTTCTCGGAAATATTTACCAAAGGAATAATATATATTGGGGGTAGTGATAATAAAACGTTTAATTATCAAAAAATTCTAAATAATGATGAGTACAGCAATGCAACTAGTTACCTTACATTTATAGAGAGTACAACTGATTTTGCATTTACAAATAATGCTGTCGAATTACCCGAAAATGGATTAACTACTGATACACCTTTGTACAAACGTGATATGAATAAATCAATTGATCAGTTTAAGGTATTTTATTTCATCGACGCTAGATCGTAATATAATTGTTTTTGTTTGTAGGGTTGTGTGGGAGAAATAAGGATTGGAAAGCTTTTAGTTCCATTTTATGTAACTCCTAAGCTGTATAGAAGTGACAACTATCCACAACAATATTTTGATTTACTCGCAGCAGATGATATTATTGGTTGTCAGTTATGCTTTGCTAATGATTGCTTTAATGGAGGAAAGTGCATGGACCCTACCAACACCTACCAATGCAAATGCCCAGATGGGTTTGCTGCTGAGGATTGTTCCATAGATATAAATGAATGCGAAAAAAATAATTGTCAGAATAATGCAACTTGCATTGATAGAATAGCTGCATATGAATGTAAATGTGTCGATGGTTTTGAAGGACAATTGTAAGTGAGCTACAATTGAATTCAGGAAAGAAGGTGGTTATATAACATTGCAATGCTTTTATCAAAAGTTTTTGTTTGCTACTGATTATAGTGGATGACGCATCATCTTCTTTTATTAATCCATTAGGGTCTATAAATTTGAATTGATCAAAGAGAAATAAATAAATAAATAAATTGGTTACTTGACCAATTAAGAAAAAAATATGTTACATAAGGATCTATGAAAGTGGTAGATATCGCACAAGTGGAAATTTTCACACGAGGGCGTCTGCCCAAATGTGAGAACCCCACTAGTGCAGGAAGACACTTTTGTGTGAGCTTAATGTACACGATTTTTCCTACGATCATGTGTTTTATTGATCACAAATTTAAACAATTACAAAATATACTTAATCTAATATTTCAAGTATTTTATTAAGAAATCATAATCATGCCCTAACAAATAGTGTAGTTCGTAATTATTATAAATTTAAAGACGTTTACCTGAATATTGAAACTTGCCAAATCATAAAAGTCAGATAATAGCAGTAAGTGTAGCGATTTTGACAATAACAATTAAAAGGCACACATGGATACAATGAGAAAGTGAAACGCACTAGTGTGTGAAGTATTATTGTCTGTACGGTTAATTGTGCGATATGAATCACGTTCGTACATGACCTCAGGAAAACAATCTTACACATTTGTTTACCTTAAGGCTTCTTTCAAACGTTTGTCTTTAACTGGTTATTTTTGGCAGCCATTTTGGCAATTGTGAAAGTTTACAAAACCTTACTTACCGTAGAAGAATTAAATTAATTTTTTGTTTCTAATTTTTAAAGCTAAAAGACTGTCTTACTAAGTTATTTATCTCATTTCTATGATATAAGCACAAGTAAAGTTGAACATAAAAAAATTGAAATTTGACTTTTTTAAGTATCACCTGTGGTTATATATATATATATATATATATATATATATATATATATATATATATATATATATATATATATATATATATATATATATATATATATATAAAACCACAGCTACATATGACATCTTGTCAAACTGTCAGTTTGTCTTGATAAAGGTAGCAAAGTTAAGCTACCGAAACGTAGACATATAGTTTACTTTAAAAATACACAAGTATATCCGGTCAGAGATACAAAGGCGGTTAAATTAGAGAAAAGTTGTATAATTTAGGGCATGTTCACATGTAGTTTGCAAAAGTTTATTATTTATCGTTTCGGAGATTTAACACAAAATGCCGTTTTCGGTTTTTTTTTCGTAATTCCATCGTTTATTTTAAAAGATTTTTAAAAACCAAAGGTACTTTCTTCATTGCCACTTTTTGAATTCTATTAGATGGCATATTCAAATTAACTTTACTTTTTTATATCGCCCCAACCAACGTAACACCCTATATTCGGTAGTATTTTTTATTACTGTGGTACAATAACAATGTTTCGATTGAACGCCCTGTATTTTGTAAGTGATTCAGATAGAGAAATAAATTCTTTTGATTTGATATTGGGTTTTCTATAGCTAAAGTGGACACTTTTTAAATTATTGCAGTTTTAAAAATAACGGGACTGTGTTGTGTTGAATATTCCAAGAGCGTCATTTCTGCATATTGCAAGATTATCATAAAATAATTAACACAAAGCAACGACTTATTTTTATTACAAAATTTTAACACCTACGTAATGAAATTAATAGGAGAAATACCAAAGGAATTTAAATAACTATTCAAACACACCGCCGTGTTGTTGCAGGCAGTGTTGAATTTGTTCCGTAAATTAATGTTGAACATCAATTAGCGTGTCACGGGTCACTTGACGAAAAGCATCACGAATTCTCTCTTAAATATCTTCGTTAGTAGTTGGAGGAGTTTGGTACACAATGTCCTTTATACAGCCCTAAATTAAAAAATCTAGTACACATGGGTCTGGACACCTAGCAGACCAGTTGTGTGGACCACCTCGTCCAATCCAGCCACCAGGCAATCTAATATTTAAAAAATTTCGAACATTCAGCATGGAATGTGGAGTAAAAAGGGTACAGTGCAGAAAATCTGGTTTGTCATTCAATTTGTTATTAATCCACTCACAAAATTGCCTCCCTAAATATTTGCGGTAAAAGTTTCTGTTGTTTTTGGATATGGTAGGGATGAAATTTATTACTTTTCAAAATACGGTGTACGGATGTATGACTTGCATCAACAATTTGTTGAGAACTTTTTCGAGTAGACTGGGGAGGATTTGTGACCACTTCAGTAACAACCATTTATGCGTTTTCCTCATTGGTTACATGTTTTGCACGCATATGTTTTGTATAATTAACGCCGCATGTTGTTTCAAACCTACCTTTGAGTCTTTCCAAGTTAACTTCAGCTGGGTCTTCTGTTAGGATACTTCTGAGCATAGCTTCAGAATGCAAGAAGACAGTTTTGATCACATTCTTCTAATCATATCAACATTCTTGTGAGCCACTTTGCTTACAATACTTAAGATTGTTTATTTTAAGTTGCCTCGGTCTAGTTCAGTCGGTTCTCATACTAGCAAGCAAAATGGGTTCATTTCAGTAGCTGGTTTTCACTCAATACTGTTCACACTGAATGATTAGAAGATACTTATATTGCCCTATTTCCTACATAACTAAATATTTAAGTTTGCAAAATACAAAAAAATATGTACAGTAAATAAAATATGCACTTCTTTCCTGTCGCTCGATCTGGATGGACGGCAGGTGGTCGACTACTGACTCCTGAGACGTTTCTGTGTGAATTAGAAATAATATTACCTTTATCTGTGTACCAGGTACTCGTATTTTAACAAAAAATCCTAACAAAGATGACTTTTTAAAATTAATTAAGAACTCTTAGGGCTGCCCTGTAAACAGTGGCTACCCGGAAGTCTACTTAGAGTGCTAAGGGTACCGCGCAATTACGTAACTCAAATCGGGGCAACGTTTGCGCTTGCGTCTATGAGGTCAGTTTCGAAAAATCAGTACCTCAAAATGACATTGGTGTGCATGACTATTGTAATGCATAAGCTGGCTTTCAAACAGGATAAATGCCTTCTTTTACCTGGAATTTATATTAAACGAATATAAAAATGTAACTGTTACTGTTTATGATGGTTTAAATAAACAAACTACAGGCGTACCAGGTTCTGGTTGATTAATTACGGAAGTATTTGCTCTAATTATTAGGGAATAATAAATTTAATAGTGGATGTTAACTAAAGTAAGAATAGAAAATGTTTTCTGCATTAACTCGGTTTCGCGTTTAATTAATACGTAAACGTTTATATTCGTACGAGATTTAGGCTAATTGTTTAAAAGGAAAGTAACTAATATTACTATTTACACGAGATTTTACCACTACGGTACCGGAAGTAAACAATTATTTCAATTGTTTGGAATGATTTTAACTAATGTTTATTACTTACGCGATTATCCTCCGTATTGAAATGAAAGAATGTATACGTACAACGATCGTAATTGACGAAGATGCTGGGTAAGGTGCTCAAACCTTCGGGAACGAATTAGTTTGTTGTGTGCAGGTGCAAGAAAACTAACTCGCGATACAGGCACATTCATTTTACCGGATTTCTTTAATATAATTAAATATGCAACTAACGCACGGGGACGCGTGACGTTTTTTTCCTATAGCAGGAGGACCACTTCGGTGATCTTTAAACGGCGTCTGGTATTGATGTTATATTCAGGTGGCGGGCACTGCTTGTTTTTATTCCTTGTTTTTCCTCGTGTTAGGCGTATTTGTGTTAGTAAGTGTAATATATGTTTGGGGAAGGGCCCTTTTTATGAATGTGGGGCTAATCCGTTGTGTTGTAAAAAGCGGCCTTCTGGAGGTTGGTAGAATTAAGGCGACGACCTTTCTTCCCTACGGAGTAAGTGAAAGAAGACTACGGGCGTCAAAGCCCGGCATAACACTGTTCTTTCTGTGTATTGTGTAATGTTGTGCAGTAAAACTTAACGTGCTTTTAACCCCAGAGTACATCAACCATCAGCTTGGTGATATGGAGATGATTATCAGGCGGTGTTATCGAGGTAGCTTGACAAAAGATGCACGACGTCAAAAGATGAATATTCTGACAAACGCGGCGGTCTACAGATGGGCGGAACTAGGTAACGCGATTAAGGGCGGCAGGTGCGCGGTCAGGCTTCTGTATTCTCCGGTAGCGCGTCGCGGTGTTTATAGCGGATTCGGGGTAGGCGGGTATGGCTACTGTGCGGGGATCTTCCGGTCACGATTGGCGGGAATTACGGAGGGGACTCTGACGTAGAAAAACGTTCGATGTTTTTTTTTTTAAATTAACTCGGAGGGGATTATAAAATTAATTATTGATTGATTTCTGCGAAATTTGATTAACACGGGATAATTAGCGAATAATTAATGATAGGAAAATTTAGTGAAGGATACTGGGTCTTTACACTCTTCCCTAGAAAAATTCATTCTGATGCTACAAAACAGTGAAGTTTTGCAGCACAACACACAAATGCTAACTTACTGCGAATTGATAGGTCAGATAATTGTTTTTGTTTTTTGCAGTTGTTTTTACAGCCCTCTAGAAAATTACAATTCGTATAACACGATCCTGTTATTCTTACAACTGCAATAATTTAAAAAGTGTTAACTTTGGGTATAGAAAACGCAATATAAAATCGAAAGAATTTATTTCTCTACCGATTTATCACATTCTTATTCGGCTTCAGAAGTTGTGGATATCTTTCATGAAATACTCGGCATGTTCTACTTGCAATTCTATTGCACTCACCATGAATAATTAATAAATTCAAGAAATCTTCATTACTGTAACCTAATCTTGACATTTTGCTATTATAATTAGTATCACAATCAGTCAAAACCACCAACGAAAGTTTGACGTTTCAAAATTGGATTATTTATTTTTCCAAAGCACACTATTAAAAAATATTAATTTGCAATGTTGTACGGTAGAGACACTCAATACCTCAATGCTTACAAATTGTAACTTTTTCTAAGGTACATATCAATTTCGAATTGACTGATTTGAGACTGTTGAAAAACTAAATCGAAAAGAAATTGTATTACGTAGTATAAAATAGATGTTAAATCTCAAAAATAAGTGATGAATACAAGGAAACCTCGTCAGTTTCTGTTTGAAACAGTTTATCTCGGAAACGGTTCGAAATCGAAATAGCACTATCTGATTAAAGTCAATCTAAAATTAGATGTAGAGCTCAAAAATGTGTAAATATACAGGGTGTTCCATATGAAAAAATTTATTTCCACTCCTTTTTTCATGTGAGCAAAGTATCTGCATTTTTTAAAGACCCTGTATGAGGCAAATAGAAATATGACTCGAAGTGAAGATCCTCATGGTATCACTCCACTCCATTTCGAATTTGATCCGTCTTAGTACCAGAGAGTTCAAGATTATCAGCGTTTATAAAAGTACATGTTTTGTAAAAAAAAATCGAAATTAATTTATATCGGTAATAGATAGGTATAGGGAAATAGTACATGAAGTTGTTGACAAAGTAATAGGAAATCATAATATGATATTATATACAGGGTGTTCCATTTGAAAAATCAAAGTAGTCGCTACTTTATAGTAGAAGCGGCAACGCCGAATCATCTAAAATATTTTAGGCGTGTAGATCATATTAATTTATGCATGCTGTCAAATTTTCAGGTTGATCTTTCTTGTCTGGTTTTCCAGAAACGTCTAATTAACGTTCGTTGTGAAAAGACCTGTATACATACGCGCACGTACGCACACGCACGCGCACACACACCGAATATTTCGGGAAGCCGTCGAAATAAAGAAAAGACAATCCAGCATGAACACATGGAATGATGCACAAAGGTTACCCAATACCTGGAAGCACCTGTTAGAGAAGCACGCACTAGCTACCACAAGGAACAGTGTCCAGACAACTAGAAAGGAAAAACCAAAGTAGTGAATGGGGCCGTGGTCGAAGTGAAAGGAAACACGCAGAAAAAGTGACCCATCAAACTGCAAATACCATATAACACCAAGATACCACTTGAAAAATCTGGAACATTGGAACTGTGGCAGGATCTGTAACAAACAGAATACACCCACGTACCACACAAAATTAAAAAGTAGAAACAGTAGGTAAGGTATCATTAATCAAACATGTTAGTAATAAGCACAAACTTGATTGTTATGAAAGTTGAGAGATGTTCAAAAACAAACAAATTCTAATGAGTAACGATGATCAAGGACCTTTAAGCTAATCAGATGTCATTAAACTTTCTTAACTTTCACTTTCACCAGATAAGCAACGAAGCGTTACTGGCTGATGGTATATATGTTAGAAATTTTCTTTAGTTCGCCCTAGTCGACCGCTGATGATGATAGCGTTGCTATCGAAACGCGTTCAGTGTTTTTTAATTTTATGTGGTACGTGGGTGTATTTTGTTTGTTACCCAGATATCACTTTGGTTCAAAACGCAAGAAGTGGAGTACGGATCACATGAATATGGTGGCTGGCCGAAACGTCGTGATGGAGAAGATGGTGCTTTTAAGAACCAACCAAAACAAACGAGGGAAGGAATCCGGAAGAACAAAATAACACAGTCAACTCCCACGGAAACCTGAAAACGAACATTCGATACTTCTACGAGAAGGAAGTTGTACAGCAAATCAAGTTCTACGTTGTCGAGTCGTCGTCGTCAGTTACATCCGAGTCAGAGGTTGCGTCACTGTGGTTCCAAAGGACATCATCTTTAGTGCCATCCAACGCATTTGACAAACAGCACTTCAAAAAGGATTTAATAACGATTCCCGGTGGGAAATCTTTCCAAACTTTTCAAATTCATTCTACAAGCGTAGCTGCTGAAGCTTGTTTAATTTTGATTGTATTGTGTACGAACTCAACATCGAGTGGCAGTAACTAGCTTATCATACCTCCAGGAATTTCTACTAAATGATATTTTCCATTTGTCAATTTGGTTTTAATGTTGTCAAACAAATGACCACAAAGCGCATCCATCACTAACAGACTGTCTTGTTTCAGAAGTCCACACGGACTTGCATAAGTTCTTCATCAAGGTATTTTTTAAGCTCGAAAAATTGCATCATTGCAGAACGTTTCTTTTGGCATAGTTTCTCTGTTCAAAATTACATTCGGCGGTCACTTATTGCTATCTGTAAGAGCGCCCAACATAATAGTTCCTCTTAACTTTTTGTAACCAGTTGTTTTTACCGTTATTTGTTTTTTTCCCTTCTCACTTATGGTGTAATTTCGTGGCATGTCAAAGATAACAGCAACTTCATCAGCATTACCGATTAGACAGATAGTTTTGTTTCTTAAGTCGAAGTTGAATTACGTATCGTTGATATTGCACCAATTTATCCTTGTAATCAGATGATAGCTTCCGGTAAATGATGGTTCTACGGCATAATGACAGATATTGTCTTTCATGAATTTCTCACCATCCACGGCTAGCTTTAAACTGAAGATCATCTTTTGTGGCAATTTCTCTGGTTTTTAACATTAATTATTTAGGTGTTATTGGAAGACCTTTTGCGTGAAGTTCCTTGAAGTACGTTAAATTATGATTTCCGGATATTATCCGTGTTTTGTTTTGCAGATAAACGCGACAATTAGCGGTGCGAGTGCGCGCAGCTCACGAGCGACGCATGTCTCGCGAATCTTGCAAAAGCTGTTCACGCACGTAACATGTATTCTGTTTTTTGCACGGATTATAATTTACATTGAATCAAATCCTTTTTACTTCATATTATTTTTGCGATATCAAGTCACCGATGCTGATAAAACAGAAACCTAGAAATTTGAATTAATTTATTTGTTTTAAATTTATTTCTGAAGTTGGTAATATCTTTGTACATTCTCAATTAAATATGTCTTCTGATGAAGAGAGTTTGTATAATTGCACACTTCCAGAAGTTCACGAAGCTGCAAATATAGCAGTTAATAGTTTATTACCTGTGAAATCAGCATTAAGGTACGAAAAATCTTACAATGTGCTTTCATCGAGTGGTGTTAAAAGTAAAACTGTTTATTGGCATATTTTAAAGCCATCAGTGTTCACAAAAAGTCATTATGGTCAATATACAGCAAATCTTGCCTGATTGTTAAACATAATGTAGATATATCAAAATACCCAATGTTAATAGCTTTTCTAAAAAAAAGGGTACCAAAACACCATAATCCTAAGAAATCGAGAATACTTGATGAAGAACAAATCTTAAAATTTCTAAGAAATGCGCCCGATACAACATATTTATTAATGAAGGTATCAAATTGTTATTTCTTAATTTATTTTATTTATTTATCTCAAAATTCATTTCTATAGGTAGTATTAATTATTGGAATTTCTGGGGCTTGCCGTAGAGAAGAATTGTATAAATGTTAACATGCTATATTGATTTTAAAGATGATATAATAATGATTTCTGTACCTGAAACAAAAACGGACCTTAAAAGAGAATTTGTCATAATCAAGATTATTAAGAAATTTTTAAAAATAGAGCATTAGTAAAAGCTGACATTGAAAGGTTATTTTTAAGTATTTCGTGGTGTAAAATGTAACTCACCTGTCGATTTAAATACAATCGGTAAAATACCATCAGAAATTGCTAAATATCTGAACCTGCCAGATTCTCGAGAATATATGTCACTGCTTTCGTCAAAGTAGTACCACTTTGTTAGAAAACAAAGGAACTGATTTGTCATCTGTCAAGAGGCATAGAGGATGGAATTCTTCGGTAGTTTGCAGAAGATTATGTTGAAGAATCGATCCAAAGTAAGATACATGTAGCACAAACTTTAATGTCAGAGCCAGACTCATCCCATTCTTATGAAGTTTCGAATAAGTGTATCAATAATGCACTTAGGAATGAAAATAGTGTTGTAGTTTCTGGTGCTTCAATTTTATCTTGCAGTAATTGTACGATTACTGTAAATGTTTACAACATATACCTTTCTGTTTTTAATTATGCAATTTTAAGGTTAGGAAAACGATACAGTTGTTCTTCTAGAAGACTGTGGCATCGTTATAAACTAAGCTAGAAACACAAAAGTATTCCAGCAACAGCAACTAGAGGTACGTACAAAACTTCTTGTAGATGGCGCCGTGTTATTAAATTGCTATTTATTTTAAAGAATGTGTAAGGTCCTTTACACAATTTGTATATTTGCCGCGGCTAAACTGCAATCGGTCTTTAGATTATAAACTAAAGAGGGGGTGGGTTCGTCGGAATATTTAATTTTAGCTCTACACTGTCCACATAAAATAATTAAAATGAAACGGTTTAAAAATATATTTTCCTATATCATACAATTCTAATATATTCACACTTATACTAAATTACGTGGTTAACAACTAACATAAACGTAACAATAAGAAAACAACTGGACGTTAAGATTGAGACGACGGCGTCGGGGGCGTCCACTCGGTTTGGACGGCGAATTTGGATGTCCTCCTTCCTTCCACTCACGCGATACGACGGCTTATTGTTGTCGCACTCGTTTCTGTAAATAGATATTAATACTCCCTAGTTACACTCAATGAGGAACGTAATATTTAGATGATTAATAACGTTGCGTTTAATTAATTATTTATGCTGGATACGGCCCTGTCTACAAAAGAAAATAATGTATAAACAAACTACTGGTTATTCAAAACGAGGGTTGCGCGAATCTAGGTCACTAGTGAAAATCGATATCCCGAGTTCACGATTGTACGCATGACGGTTGTACCGGTCTAATTGCGTGCAGCTCTTTACCTTCAGTACTTTCTGGAAGACGGACAGGCGCGTATGCTTCGTGAAGCAATTTACTTTCGCGATGTATTATGTTCGAAAATATGACTTATCTTCAGAGGTTTATTCTCGCATTAAATTTAGACTGGGCTGATTATACAAGTTTGGTTGTATAATTAATATATCGGCACGTTATCTACGGGGATGCAATTTTATGGCGATGACTTCTTTTATGCAAATGAACGAAATCTCACGTAGATATAGCTGAACGTTACTTAATGGTATACGCACAAAAACGCGTATTTATTAAAGGCGGTTTATACTTGCGGAATAAGCTGGTGGAAAACAATTAATTGATTGCTTTCTTGAAATTCGTTTACTAAGCGCGTGGTTATCGGTATACGGTTTTCTGCTACGACAGGTCTTTGACGGATACTCTACGTTTAATTCGTTTGTGATTACAGGCACTTCGGTCTTTGCCAGCGAGCTGGTGAATTCAGGTGTTTAGAATGTAAGTGATAGTAAATGATAAAAGCTGCAGGCCTATACAGTCCTACTTAGCTCTCGTCGTCAGGTATATGGTATAGTGGTGAGTGTTTGTACTCCCGACTGCTTCGGGGTGACCCGTGGCGGTCTGGGGGTTTTAGTGTGTGTTTAGCGTGTGTATACTCCCGACTGCTTCGTGGCTTTTGCCCGTGGCGGTCTGGGTGTTTGTGTGTGTTGGTGTTTGTACTCCCGACTACCTCGTGGCTTTTGCCCGTGGCGGTCTGGGGGTTTGTGTGTGTTGGTGTTTGTACTCCCGACTACCTCGTGGCTTTTGCCCGTGGCGGTCTGGGGTTTGTGTGTGTTTGCGTTTGTGATCTCCCGACTACTTCGTGGCCTTGCCCGTAGCGGTCTGGGGGTCTGTGTGTGTTGTACTGAATTACTCTGCAGACTTACGTGTCGTTAATCACAAAGATCGAGGATAGCTATTTACAAAAGATTCGCGGTGCGCGTTCGCAAATACAGGGAGCTAAACTCGTGGTGGCTATCACTAGGTCTGCAGCGATTTACTTTAACGCAACCGTCACGTGCAGGTTTTCTGGAATCGGAGTTAGTCTAACGGACTAACTAATACAGGAGCTGGTGAAACCAACTAAATAATTCTCGGCGGCGGGATGCGTTCACGTGGCGCGACGGAACTCTTCTACGGCGGCTACTGGTCTGGTCGGCTACGGCTACTCGGACTAATAATAATATTAGTATTAATAATAATTAACTCTCTGCGGCGGGATGCGTTTACGGGGCGCGTTTTTAAATACCGATAGATAGAGATCTATAGATCCTTTTAAGGTGCGCGGCGCGGTTTTTATAGAGGACTCTCGGTAGGCGGTGGTGGCTTCCGTTTGGGGGAATCCTATTTGTAATTGGCGGAGATTACTCTGACGTATAAAACTTTCGTTGTTTTATGAAATCTACGTTGGAGGGGAAACAAATTAATTTTTGTTGTGCAATCAAACGAAATAATGAGAAATATTAAGTTAGGTACTGAGTAATACGGAATTCTAAGAAATATTAGATCAAGTTTTGCAGGTGTTTCAAAACTAAGAAATCTTACATCATTTGTTTTACGAGGGCTGATTGTTAAATAATTAATTAATTAAAAAAATTTTGTAGTAATGACTTGCGGTTCGTTACATATGTGAGACTAATTTTTACCCTTTTAATATAGAGAACAATGTAAAGTACATTTGTATTTGCTTTTTTATTTCTCTGTCATGACTTTTTAGATCATAGCCCGCAATAAATTAGATAATTTCGGTGAATTTTCGCGCACGGGTGCGGGAAAGCGGACAGTCACCTGTAAAATTAACATTCTTGTCATTCGTTGTTGGTCGGGAACTCTCGATTTACAAGAAGAAGTCCAAAAAAAGGTTTTTTCGTTCGTTTACACTCGAATAACTTAATGTTCATACTACGCTAACGACGCACATTCGCCTCATTTAACGAGAACTGTTTACTGGCGGTGCGATTTCTGATCTGTTCGGCATATAAAATAACCTTACATTTAAATTTTGTCATGTGAAACGTTTGGTGGTGACCAAACGGTTAATATAACAAGTTCAGTACCTCTGAGCGGACCGATTACAGCTCCTACAATGTTCAGATGTGCACATCGACAGGAAACGAGAACCTTAGTCACATACTCAATTTCTCACAAGATGACTCCAGAAAATAGAGGGATAGAGAGTTTATTGCTGCCGATGTGTAGTACATACAGAGATACAATATAATAAACAGGAATTTGTACACTAATACATGTCAATTTACATTGTATCTTGAATTTAAGATGCATCCATTATTTTAACCGTTTGTGTTAAAAATATTCGTCCGAAATTACGAAGTAATACTTATTTAAATGTATTTTTACTAAAATTTTGATGCCAATAAGTGGTGTCTTATTCCAAGTGCATTATACCACCATATCACTATCTGAATCGGATTCTCCTAGTGCTATAAGAACAAGTGGGATATTTTCAGTCATATGTTTCTCCCAATCATTGGAAATAATCTTTTCCGTATCCGAACAAAAATTTTGACACTGTATGAGAATATTTGTATTTTGCATTTCAATAGGCACATTGGTCACATTGGCAATCGTAAAACTTCATACCCATGCTTAATCAAAACCAACTACATAATTTTTCCTCTGGACCTAGAAAGTTGCATTTTTTCCACAGTTGCTTTTTTGTAATTTTGCCCTCAATTTCGACTCCGTGCGTAACCAACCACTCCTGCAGCTGATCTCAGTACTAGAAAATGAAGGTAGTTTATTTAACTGCACTGTATGATACGGTGCGTTATCCATAATCACCTTACAAATTCCGCAGGAAGCAGCTGTTTAAGCACCTAATTTTGAAATTGGTCACTATTCATAGCTTTATGATAATCCTGATCCTCGTTCCGTGATTCAAGTAGATAGTCGCAGTTTTCCAAAACCTTAAATTACAACCCCGCGTGTAAAATGGTGTACCTTTTACCTTCACTTTTAATTTTGGATGGATAACTTTCGATGTCAGAATCGTGCACCCAACGGTATTACAACCATTTTGATAAGTCCACATTTTGTCTATATATACAAATCTGACATCTTGGCCTGAACTTTTCTCAAAAACTACAACGCTATATTTTATTTAACAAAATTTTCTGTCCATTGACACACTTGTGTTTGTATTGCATTGATTTCAAAATTTTAAATAATGTAGTTCAATCCCCATCAACATTGAAATCTGTTTTAATGTGATGATACAATTTGTCCAGAGTGAAATATTCATTTTTCGAATTAAATTGCCAAATTAGTCGTAGATCTTTTCCAAGGTGAAAACTGAAAATGCGTTTACCACAATATATCGACTTTAAATTTTAAGGTTTTGCCATTATCATGTCGTGGATAGTTCGCTGGCAAACCTAAAACCAAATACGTACTTAATTTGCGCATGAAAACGTGATTTAAGTTCTTACGTACTTGAAATGTATCTGACACCATTACTTTTCTCCATTGCACCATATCAATTTTATATTGAGCCCAGTTGCAAAATACATGTTGCTTCAAATCCATATCAAATAGGTGTTATGAACTGGGTGCATGAAAACGGTTATCCTTCAAAATCCTTTGAACACTTCGTTCACTAACATCTACAGCAGAACTAATTACTTTTTGACTAACTGATGGATTTTCGGTAACAGATAACATAACAGACAATTCATTTTCTTCACTTGAAACGGGTCTACTCTTAACTGGTTTTGTACACGCCCGGTTTGTATAAATCTTTGTAATATATTTCCCAGATTTACTTGTCTGAATGTCTTCGTTCGGGATAACGCTCTGCATAAACTCGACTTGTCAGAAAAGAGTTTCTTTGGCATTACCCTAGTATTAAAATCATATATACGAGCTCATCTTCCTGGTACTCCATCACAAGAAGCATTTTTATCAGCAAAAACCACTAAAATGAATAATTACCGCAAAAAATAGTTGTAATGCAAAAAAATAATATTTAGCAACATGTAACTAACAACGTACAGAACTTATAGCTGGTACGTAAATTGAAACGTTAATATTTATTTATAATTGACAGTTACCACGTATTTTTTTTCCATGGCCAGCTATTAGATACCTTATCTTATTTTTCCCAAGAACGCATGATAACGGTAGTTTTTTATTCACCTTAGTTTACGCAGTAGAAGAGCATATTAAGAAAAAGATACGAGTCCGGTTATAAAAAATATTTAAATATTAAAATTTGTTGTAAATGGTATTATTAATATTAGAAATCTGTCTAATAACAGCTTTTGATGAATATCTCTGAAACTTTGAAACGTATCAGTATAATTTCAAATATAAAAGATGTTGTGTACTTTATTTCACACCCAATAGTTTGAATTAATAACGGGTAGTTTCAGTTAAAGACGAATTTAACTAATAAACGAGTGGGTTTGGGTGTAGGGAATGTTTAATAAAATTGATAGAGTAGCAAATAAGCCATCCGATGCGAAGAAAAATATAGTGTTCCATTCGAAAATTTCGAGAAAATCTACGATTCTCATTTTGGACTGTGCTGTATACGACTTCCGATATTTCGTGTAACCATCTGTATAAAAATAAAATAGACCATATACATCAAATATCCTACTACGAATAATAATTAACACATGTCCATTCAGACAAAAAAATTTTCATATCTTTAAAAGCACTCGGTATAAGATGCTGTAATTTTGTTGTGGTAATATACGAAGCGAAGAGAATTCAAATCTGAAACAATATGTAGGGTGTTCCATTAAAAAATATATCTTTGTGTTGTCATGGACTTATGGGCCACCCTGTATTTGTGAAAATATTTTTAAAATGTGCTGTCTAGCAAGCATTTTGTTGTCCCATTTTAATGTTTTTTCTTATATTTTAGTAGAAGACGGGAGCTAAGATACAGGACCCTGTATACAAAAACACTGCAAACTATGCTTATGTTAAATTTTTATCCACAACCCCATCAGAGATAATAAAAGCCCAAAGTTTAGAAAAAGTTTTTATAAAAACAAAAACTTTAAAAATTCATGAGAAATTAAGGGTACCTATTAATATTTATTATGGTAATAGTATATTTGATTAATTCATTCATTCCAGAAAATAAGCTTTGTGTGTGTGTGACAAATCATGCATGCAAGGGAAACGCATTTATGGACGTGTAATGAACGACACTTTTTATTATACCTCTATGAAAACAAAACAAGTTAAAAAAGTTACGCACTGTTAGAAACCTTTATTTTTAAACAGGAACGAACAAGAACCTATAAATTCCAATTTCTACTGAATTAAATATTTATTTTTCCAATTTATGTTGTAAGTATGGAACTCTTTAACAGGCATTTCATTTTTTAGAATTGTTAAACTTTTTATCATTGAAAATCGACTCTATGAAGTTAAGCTTTCATAAACTTGGCTTATTCGGACAAATAAATGAGAAGTGTACCATTACTTACTGTGCTAATTTATTTTTGGTGGCGCCACTTGCAGAATAGACGGTACTCATCTTCATATCTTTCACAAGACTTTTTGGGCAGTAATAGCGCACTTACTTTCGCGATATTTTGTCTTCTAGATAGATAAATCATTTTAAAAATATTTTTAATACAAATTCGAGAAACTGTCAGAATACAAGCGTAGTTTAACATAACAAGCATTTATTAAAATACTTATCTTTTTTAGGTTTTTATATGGTGCATTTGTATATTTAAGTTATACAATCTAAACGATTCGATAACACGTACAGTTATCTTCATCAGCAGTATCTTTCAACACATTTAACAATTTTGAAAGATAATATTACTGCTTACGAAGATAACTGTAAGTGTTATCGAAACGTTTAGATTGTATAACTTAAATATACAAATACACCATATATATATATATATATATATATATATATATATATATAGGGTGTCCCAAATAGAGTAAGATAGTATGGGTATCTTTCTTATTATTAAAGATAGAGATTTGGTTAAATGGGCAATATTGTGCCATTTTTTGGGCAGAGTTCGATTCCGTTGAGAAACATTTCAATTTCCGAACAGTTTCAAAATTATTTAAAAAAAAACACAAATATCTCCGTAATTATAAAAGATATGAAAAAGTTTCAGATCAAAGTTACTTACTTCAATGAGGCACACTTAAAAATGATGTCAAAATAATATTCAAGATGGCGGTTTCCAAGATATTAATAGCAACTTTCTTATTTTAAATGGGCGCCATATTGAATTCTACACAATTAAATGGGATTTTTTTTCTCTTTTCAACGATGTATAACAACCTATAATAAAAAATTATGGGCAATATTAATTGTTTTTATTTTAAAGCAAGTAGCCATGATTAACAATTCGCAAGTAAATATTATTTATTAAACAAATTATACACAACGATACACTGTGATATATGCTAAAACCATAATACATTACAATAAATGTTCAAAGTGCTGGCCGTTTTCATGTACACACAATTGATACCATTTTACAGCACTGTTAGTAACTGTTTGCAATGTATTTCGATGAACACCGTTAAAGACCGCCACCACTCCTTCACGTAGTTCTTCTGCATTATTGTAATGGAAATTACTACCATACACTTTATTTTTCATAGTGCCCCATAAATAAAAGTCCAGAGGCGTTAAATTTGCGTATCTGGCTGGCCACTGATTAGGTGCATTGGTGGCAATTATTCTATTATCAAAACGGTGATTTAAATATCGGATAACATTGCCAGCATTATGTGCGGGAGCGCCATCCTGCTGATACCATATTTGAACATTTTGTACCAAAGGTAGATCATCTAATAAATCTTCAAGATATGTTTGCAGAATTTCCATGTAACGCTGCGCTGTTAAGGTTCCATGAAAAATTATAGGCCCAACTAAATGGTTTCCCAATATGCCACAAAAAACCTTAAAGCCGAAACGAACCTGGTTGCACCGTGGAACCACTATGTGTGGATTCTCCTGTGCCCAATGGTGCTCATTATGGCGATTAATTAATCCACAATTGGAGAAGTAGGATTTGTCAGTCCATAAAACTTGATTGATAAAATTACCATTTTCTGCAATTTTATTTAAAAACCATCTACAAAATGCAGTTCTACGGATATTATCATTTGGTCGCAAAGTCTGCGCAATGTGTAATTTATATGCATGGAAATTGTGTTTTTTTCTAAGATCGATGATTTAGTCAGATTAACTCACACATTAACACATTAACTTGAGCTTCAATTTCTCGAGTTGAAATATTCGGATTTACTTGCACACAAGCTAAAGTTAATTCCTCATCTTCAGATCTTCAGTAACCACGTTTATGTTCCTATATCCTATTTTAAGACATCCATAATGTTGCATATTTGAATCTAATCTTGCAAATATTTTCATGTCCGGTTGCGTACGTTCTGGAAAATTTGTTAGATATTCTTAGGCAGCAAGACAGGAGTTTTTGTAGCACTTTATGTATGTACAAAAGATATCATATTGTTCATTTGTTGGAAAGGTCGCCATTAGAAATAATTAAAGAAAAAACAATTATTACAAATTTATCACTTAAAGATACAACACAGCAATACTAATTATTTACATAATCAATAAACTAATACACTTGACAGTTAGTCCTATTATAATAAATTTTGTTTTATTGTTAATGATTTAAAATGAAAACAATTAATATTTCCCATAATTTTTTATTCGTACTTAGGTTGTTATACATCAATGAAAAGAGAAAAAAAACCTAATTTAATTGTGTAAAAATCCAATATGGCGCCCATTTAAAATAAAAAAGTTGCTATTAATATCTTGTAAATCGCCATCTTGAACTTTATTTTGACATCATTTTTAAGTGTGCCTCATCGAAGTAAGTAACTTCGATCTGAAACTTTTTTTCATGTCTTTTATAATTACGGAGATATTTGAGTTTTTAGAAATCGGCGATTTTTATTTTTTTCTAAATAATTTCGAAACTGTTCGGAAATTGAAATGTTTCTCAAGGGAATCGAACTCAGCCCAAAAAATGGCACAATATTGCCCATTTAACCAAATCTCTATCTTTAACAATAAGAAAGATACCCATATTATCCTACACTATTTGGAACACCCTGTATGTATATATGTACAAAGCGCTACAGGTCATGCAGGACTAGGGCTTTGTAATACACCATATAAAAACCCAAAAAAGATAAGTATTTTAATATGCATAATAATGATGAAAGTTCAAATTTTCATAAACAAGCATTTGTTTGCGGTTATTAAGGAACTTTCAATAGTATATTTTATTAGAAGGCGGCTAACGTCATTAGCGCACGGGAAAATTTTTTCTGCCCGTGCTGCTTGAAAAAAGTTACAAAAATTTCAATGTTTATGTTGAACTTTACTTGAAATATACCATAGAATGGAGATACACATTAATAATTCATTAGAATTATCGTTTAGATTGACAAATTATAAACAAAATGTTGTTTCATTCATCTACGATATACACGTTTTTTAGTTTTGAACGTTTTTGTGAATTCTTACAATCGTAAAAATAAGCGTGTGCTACATTACAAAAATGGCCGCCATGGACAAACCAGCAAAGACAAAGTTGAAAAAAAAAATGTCACAAAGTCCAAAGGCATGAGGAAACAAACTGGATCAATTTGTTTTTTAAGTTGGTTAAGCAACCACCCTTCGATCACTTCAAATGGAATGACCTAGTAGTAGTACTTGTCAAAGTCTGCAGGTAACAATCTTGTTTCAGTTGCGAACATGAAATTAATGAATGTGAAAGTAACCCTTGTCGCCATAATGGTACATGTATTGATTTATTAGCAGCATTTAAATGTGAATGTCCAGAAGACTATGTCGGCAAACAGTGTGAAGCTATTCGGATAATCACATGCGAAAATCAACCTTGTCATGAAGGGGCCACGTGCCATGACAGCAGAAGTAATATTTATTAATAAATTTACATATTTATGTATTAATTATATTGTAGATATTGAAACAGGAAATAATTTTACATGCAGTTGTAGTGAAGGATTTGTGGGACCATTATGTGATAGGGCATATTGCTTACAACGACCATGTCAAAATGAAGGGCAATGTAATGTGTCTCTAATAGAACCTATTTGTCAGTGCCAAAGAGGATTTGAAGGGAAATTTTGTGAAACTAATATAGATGATTGTTTATTACCAACAGGTCGAAATCCTTGTCAAAATGGAGGAATTTGTATTGATGGAATTAATCGATATGATTGTAACTGCACAGGAACAGGTTAGTATCAAGAATCAATAAAAAATTAATATACAATGTATTCGTTAAGTAGTGGATAAATTTATCAAAAACGTAATCAATAACTTTTGGGAAAAATGCTCAAACATGTCAAATTTTATTTTTATTTGCGCAATTTTTCTGTTAAAATTTAAACATACAGCTGATTCACTTTTTTTAAATGGTAACCCTAATTTTTTATTAAAGAGTCTGAAAGAGCACATTTTTTATGTATGCTAAGGTATAGGTGGGTGTGGGTGAAAGGAAAATAAAATAAGAAAAACAATTTGACAAATTCAAAAGTACGAAATTTAATGAAAATAATAACTTCAAAAACAACTAAATTAAATTTAGTTTAGTTACTACTTCTTAAACACTTAAAAAACACTGCTTGTATCTCAAAGGAACTATAAGAAATGACAAAGATTTTATTGTTGACTGGAATAAAAAACAGAATTGGTTGTTATGGCTACTGTCAGACAGCCACCTTCGCGTACGTGAAAAAATGTGCTCTTGCAGATTCCGTAATAAAAAATTGCGGTTGGCGTTTAAAAAAGTGGCGATCACGTCATACCTCCTACACGAATCACCCTGTGTGTTGTATGACGCTTACGTTTTTTTTTAAACCGGTCGATTCCTGTACTGCAGTGTTCATCACGAAAGTAAGGGCCGGAAGGTGACTGTTCCAATCGCTGTGATTATTGTCGCAAAACTGGGCGTTCATTGTTTTCAGCGTATGGTTCGCCCTTTCGACGGGATTAGCTTGCGGGTTGTACAGCGGGGTATATCGATGGTGGATGCCGAATTCTGATAGCAAGTGGTTGAAATCTCGGATATCATACTGCAGGCCGTTGTCGGTTAGCACCACACGCGCTGAACCTAATTTGGTGACAATTTCGGTGTAGAGGGCTTGTGAAACGGTTGTAGCGGTAGCTTTCCTTAGAGGCTAGGTAAGAATGACCTTTGGATGATCGGGGTTGGGGTTCTATAATATCGGAACTAAATATGTCCCAAAGTAAACGGACGAACTGCATATGACCCGCGGTTCTCTGTTGCGAAACTTTGTATTTTTGGCACAGCGGGCAGTTTCGAACATAGATACTAATATCTCTTACCATTCAATACCGCTTAGAATATGGTTGATGGTTTTAATGACCCTTAAATGACCAGCGCTGGGAGAATCGTGGTTCTCCTTGAAAACACGGGAACGCGGCTTTCTCACACAGAGTTAACTGGGATCCGTAATTAGTTCGCTGTTTAACTCGTTAGTATGTAAATAACGGTACAGTAAGTCCTCACGGATTTAGTAATCTGGCAGTTGATCGGGATGGTTTGTAACAAACAATTTTTGAGTTCACCGATTGGGGAGCTCTATAGCAAAGATTTAATTTTCGGTAATAGGGGACGGGTCAGGGGATAAGGCATCGGCCACACGGTTCATCACCTCCTTTCGGTATATTATTTCGAAATCAAACTGTTGTAGGAAAATACTCCACCTTGGTAAGTGTCCGGCTGGATTTTTTTTATAGAATGGAGCCTAGTTGGGGATTGACGCTCGGTAATAACAGTGAAGTGCTATCCTTCAATGCGCCATTTTCTCAATCCCAAAGGCTATAGCAAAACATTTTTTTCGGTTATGGAGTTCTTACGTTCGGAGGAGCTCAAAGTACGGCTGGCATAAGTAATTACGTGGTCTGTGTTGAGTTAGGGTGACCCATACCCCAGTTTCGGATGCATCGGTTTATAAAACGAAGGAGACATTAAAATTCGGGCAAGTAAGTACGGGAGCATTGACCAAAGTGGTCTTTAATCGCTCAAAAGCGATCGTCTGCTCGTCGAACCATTTCCAGCGAATGTTTTTGTGGAGGAGCTTGGTTAAAGGCAGTACGGTCTTAGAGAAAATAGGAATAAAACGGCAGTACAGAACTGCGGACGTTGTGAGCGGGCGGTATCTCGAGGATAGTAGCAACTTTCTCAGTCAGTTTCAATTTCGCCATCACTGACGACGTGACCCAAATATTCTAGTGCCTTATGGCAAAACTGACACTTGTTAGGATTTAGTCGGAGGTAAGCTGCTCTAAGTCGGCGAAACACTTCTTTTAGATTTGCCAAGTGTTCGTAAAAGGTTTTCCCCAACACATAATGTCGTCCAGATACGCAAAACATACGGATCTATTTCAGGGCCTATAATGCGGTCTAGCAAACGCGGAAAGGTGGCGGGTGCGGAATGACGTCCAAACGACATCACTTTAAATTGAAATAGACCACGACCGGCAATGGTGAATGCCGTGGCCGGTCGGGGTTCGCGTCTTAATCAAATATGTCGATAACCATCCTTCAAGTGAATGCAGGAAAAATATCGAGCGTGACGTAAACGTAAACGGTCTAGAATGTGATGGATAAAAGGTAACGCGTAGGCGTCTTTAACGGAGATTTCATTAAGTTTGCGGAAATCGATGCGAAAACGAACCTTACTATTTTTCTGTTTTGCAAGAACAATCGGTGCCCTCCACGGACTATCGGTGGGTTCAATTACACTATCGTTTAACGTATGATCTACCTCTTCGTTTACGAGGCTTTACGTGTTCCGATTAAGCGGACGGTATCGTTGTTTGAACGGCATGCAGAAACCTTTGCAACTGGTGGAACAGTCTGTCGACGTCGGTTTTGTGGCCTTAGGGACAAGTCGATCTCGAGGAATAGATTCCCAGATTGCCAAAAGTCCATCCCCAATAGCACGTCGTAACATAGCGCCGGATTTCGGTATCCAGGCGAGTTGCAACATGTCCCGGTGTGGAGAATTGCGGCGGGCACATCTGTCTCAGGTTCAGACGGGCGAGTGTGATTTGACAGTCGTTGGAAATTCTGATCTAAAACCGGAAAACATCGTGAGCTTGCAATCTCCAGTTGGAGTTGCTCTTGGTTGTAGTATTTATATGAAATTGGCAAGAGTATGGAAATCGGTGCGGCGTTCGTATATGCGGTATTCCAGTAATAAATTTCGGTGTAGCTAATATAATTCTTGCTTGGCAGAGATATGGTCATGCCATCGAATTAGAGTTTAACTCATTATTGAAGTTCATTGTGGGTTCGTTTCGCTTAGGTACGCGGCGGCTGATTTGGGCTTCCAAATTGATGTGGTAATGGATTGGGAGGGAACAGTTCTGAAAGTCGACCAAGAACACGCTCCAGCCCTGCCAGCGGTGCTTGTTGGTACGGTACCAGGATAGCGCGGTACCGGTAAATAAGTCTGGTAGAACAACGATTAAATTTTCCAGGAAATATCGTACCGCCGGCTTACCTCGTCTGATTGTTCCAGGAACGTGATTGGATCGGTGGTACCGTCAAACTCGACATTCCATCTTCGAGTTTCGTTTCTCGGTGGTGCTGCTATCGGTGGTGGTCGTTGAAGCACAGACGGTTGCTGCAACTCTAGCGGATGTTGAAATACCGGCGTCTAAATTTGGCACTGACATTGATCACACAGTATCCGGTAATGTCGGTGTAGCAGCACTTATAGTATTTTCTACAGTGCAATAAAGTCATAACTGCGGCCAATGTGTGAGTCATAGCAGGCGGTTTTGTTAAACTCGATGTTATACTGGACGTGGTTACCGGTGCTGGGGTTTAGATAACGGTTGGTGGTGATCTAGCAAGCATTTTCTTAAGCAAACTTTGAATAAAAGCGGTCTAAGCTTGTTTATATCCCAGCATCAGTCTTCAAAATATGCCCGAGCGTCATTTTTTTTTTAACCAGACATTGATTCGGTAATGGAATTTTAATTTCATTACAGTTTAAATTGTAATACAAAAAATGCACAAATAAAAATAAAACGACGTGTTTGAGCGTTTTCTCCAAAAGTTATTCCTTATGTTTTTAACGAATTTATCTACTACTTTACGAATACACTGTACTTAATTTTAATAAGTGATTGAATAAAGGAATTGTTTATTTTTTAATAAAAATGCTTTGTTTAACTGGACTGAGTTTGATACATCGTAATCAACAGTTAAAGGCACTTATTAAAATTGATATTAGGTTGTATAAAATATGTTTGCAAGATATTAAAACAATTTTAATGTTAGGATATTCTGGATTATTATGTGAATTAGATATTGATGAATGTGGTGAAGGTGACATGTGTGGAGTAGGAAAATGTAATAACTTACCAGGTACTTACACATGTGAATGTCCACCGGGAAGTTGTGGTTTTGGTTGTGAGATTTATGATCCCTGCCAAAATAATATTTGTGATCATGGAAAGTGTGAACCTAGGTGTACAAATGTAGCAGATTACATATGTTATTGTGAAGAGCATTGGATGGGAAAGAACTGCTCTGAAAATAAGGTAAAAATAATAAAGCTTTAAGAATGTATAATAAGTATTTGTAGTTGGAGGCTCGACAGGACACAGAAGGTGTTAATGTTCTATACATTGTGATTCCAATAGTCATAATAATTTTACTGGGTCTCTTGGTGGCAGCCGTTATTTTAGTGAATATGGCACGTAGTAAAAGAGCTACTCGAGGCACTTACAGTCCAAGTGCGCAAGAATTTTGTAATCCTCGTGTTGAACTAGATCATGTACTTAAACCTCCACCTGAAGAGAGACTAATTTAGTTTATCTTTGACTGCAATTTGCAGCTGTAATTATGTAGTATTTTGTTAATTTATTTGTATGTATAAGTGTAGGCGATATGACTAAGACTTCTCTTTACAACAAATTGTTTCTAAAAATTATTGCGGTAGAATCTCTTCAGTTTTGGCTTTTTAAATAATTTTTGGATTTCAAACAAAGTAGTTTGAAACTTAACTCTCTACAACAAGTGATTAAACCAAAGGTATGGCTTTGTACATAATTTTATTACAATTTATTCTTTGTATTTTATTGTTGATTCCTTAATGAACATTCTTAATATTTAATTGAAACAAAGTGCATCTTAATATCCGTCCATTGGTGGTATTAAATTTTATATTTACTATTTACATTTGTAAAAGTATTTTAAAAATAAAAAATGAAATAATTTTTTGGTTTTTTATTTATGATTAATTGGGGTATTTTATTGAATACAATTGGAGAATTTTCTTAACATCATTTTTGAATATATTTTCTTCTTTTTCTGCTTCAGTAGTCCAACTAGATTCCATATTTTTTATAGATGCTAGAATTTGCCTGTAGTGAAGCAAGAACATCTGGAACAAAGGAAATGTCTTGCTTATACTAATCGTTGTTAATTCACAGATTATGTTGATTAAATCTTGGGAACCAAAGTGAAAAGTGAAAATTTCCCATGTTTTGAATTTATAATTTTAAACCTCCTATTGTGTTCGTGTCAATATGACCCAATCAGGTCCTTTAATGTGCATAATTCGCTAATCTATTTAAATATTTCATTGCCACTGCATGACTTTTATTTCATTACTCTAATAATGGTGTACTTAGATTGATATTAGAAAATTATAATTAATTTTTTTTTTAAATGCATTTGTTACACTCACTTTGTTTTGGTCTATATGACCTGGTGATTTGTGTGGTTCAAATTAGAAGAACGAGAAGCAGATTATTATCATAGACGAATGTATTTTTTAGTTTTATTTTCATAAATATAAATAACTTACGTAATATTGCCACATTATTGCGCATATTGCATGCATTATTTGCGTAGCGGTAAACAAGTTTATTCCTGTTGAAACTTGTCTGTGGCTCCGCATTTAAATTCAGCCGGTGAGTATTTGTGTGTTAGTTTCGTAGTAAATATCAAACTTGATGCTATACTCTAATGAGAAATACCTAACAATTGAACTTTATTATTGAAAATGTGTAATGAGAGAGCACTTACGGATAATGAACTTGTGAAATTATTGTGTGTTTCTGATAGTGATTAAATTGCTTCTGAAGAAGAAGACCGTTTGTCCCAAACCGAGATATATAATAGCGAATCGGATGAAGAAGTGAAAACTACAATTTCAGATGAAGCTGCTATGGATAGTCATGTAACTTCAAAAGGTGGCATATAGTATGGAATGAAAAGGCACATCAATTGGGAAGGTTATCAGCAGCAAATATTATTTCGTTGATTCCTGGGCCAACAAGGTATGTTACGTCGTGAATAATTGATATAAAATCCACGTACTTCTTATATTTCACACCCAAAATTGTAAACCTAATTTTGAAAATATCAAATTTAGAAGGCAAAAGACTTTGTGGTGACACGTTTCAAGAACTAACATTAGTTGAACTAGAAGCATATTTTGGCCTACTGTTTTTAGCCAGTCTGTGGGATGGAAGTGTAGGTCATGCAATATTCCGAGCAACGATGTTCCTACAACGATTTCATGTAATTGCACAAATAATTTGCTTTGACGATAAAAAAACTTGATTACAACGACGCCAAACTGATAAATTAGCTCCCATACGGGACTTGTGGGATGAATGGGTTGCAATTCTACCTAAGCTCTATAATGTTCACGAAAGTGTAACAGTGGATGAGCAATTGGTACCTTTCAGAGGCCGTTGTGCTTTTATACAGTACATCGTGAATAAACCTGCTAAATATGTAGTCAAGATTTGGACTTGATGCATTTCTGTAAATACTTATGCATATAACATGCAAGTTTACCTCTGGGAAAAGAGAAAGTGAACCTTCAGCGAGAGGTCAAGGTAAAAGAGTTGTACTAGATCTTACTTATGGTCTAAAAGGTCACAACGAAATGTGTGATCATTTTTGTACCTCGTACAATCTGGGGCAGTTACGATTGAAAATAAAAATAACTATGCTTGGAACTATTCGCAAAAATAAGCCAGAATTGCCATCCGCATTGGTCTGCAACAGGAAAGAAGTTCTTTCTTCAAAATTTTACTTTACCAAGGACACTTCGATAGTTTCCTATATTCTGAAACGGAATAAAGATGTTAGGCTCATGATCACCATGCACCACGGTACTGGAGTGTGTAACCAATATCATAAACAGCTGTTTATGATTTTAGATCACAACAAAACTAAAGGTGCTGTAGACAAGTTAATAATAACATACACATGCAGACGGCAAACTAAAATATGGTCAATGACTATCTTTTACAATATCATGGACGTTTCAGCTTACAACGCTTATGTTCTGTGGTGTAAAGTAACTCCAACCTGGAATGCTGGAAAGCTTACAAAATGGGGACTATTTCTTGAAGAACTGGGTAATTCCTTGATCATTTCATTATTGCAAGAAAGAAAACGTATCCCTCGAAGTATTCCTGCAGGTGAAATGGTTATAAAGTCACGTTCTTCAACCAGTAATGCCGAAGTAAGGGAACAATCAACCACAACAAAGTGTAAAAGGTGTAATTTTTGTCTGTCTTCAAATGATAATAAAACTAATATGGTAATTGCTGAAAATACCTGTGTGAAGTATATTACTACTGTCAAGACTGTAACAAATAAATGTATATACCTAATTACTACGTTTTTCAGACGTTCTTTACATAACATTTATAATAATACGTAATAAAAATAAAATAACGTAATAAAATGTAATAAATACTACATCTTATTTCTTATTATTATTCACTGTTCAATTTAATGACAACTGTAGGTTCCCGGGTAATAATCACCCGAACACAATAAGTGAAATCAAAATGTTAACACAATAGGAGGGTTAGATAAGATGAAATTTCTTGTTATTAGACCGTTGATGATGATAGCGTAGCTATTGAAACGCGTTCGGTGTTTTTTAATTTAGTGTGGTACGTGGGTGTATTTTGTGTGTCTTGTTATTGGAATTTGTAATACATTAATCTTGAAGTGTACTCTTATATTTCAGTACAATTGCCAACAGCTGTGAATATATTTGGATGAATTACATATATAACATCAATCCAGGGTCCTTTAACATGTTAACTGCGTTACGTACCCCCGGCGATATGTACTACGTGTGACATCAATGTGAAGGTATAATCTACTCAACTTCGCAACTGCGCGGGAGATGTAATTTTCATATTTTTTAATTTTAAAAGTTATTGTTTGTACCAATGTGTTTAACTTTGCTATCCGGCGATATGTGCCGCGCAGATTTAATGTTTGATGATTTCTGTGCGCCACATATCCCTGGAGACATGTACAGACAACTCCCGACTCATGTTTATGATGACGTCATACTGTAGCAAGCTGAATAAGATTGCACCAATTATGAAGTAGTCTTGCATAGGTATTACTGCTAGACAGAGCATCGAGATTTCATAAAAATACGTCGTGTTGTATAATTAGAATTGCATTTGAAATAATTTCAAAAGTGGGTCGCCTTACATAACTCTAGTTAAAAATTTATTTTATGTAAGTGTTGTTTTGTTTATTTAAGTGTTTCTTAAGTGTTTTGTGTAAGTATAGCTTAGAATACTATGGCATCTAAACAGTTCACCTTTGCCTTTAGTGAAAGAGGAAGAAGAAGATAAAGATTGTACTAGTAATGAAACAGAAAACAGTGTTCCCAGTTGTTCTGGGAACATGAATCCATCAAGATATCAGGAGGATATTGCTGATTATGATCTATATGATAGCGACGATTGTTTCGTTGATAAAACTTTCGATCCATCCGCATTTGATATTAGTACATCATCTGAAGATTCTGCAAAAACAGATGATGAGGAAAGGTGACGATCAAGATGAAATTGGTGGTAATAATTCTCAGAATGACGATAATGTCGATAATGATGTTCAAGGTAAAAAATTGTGGTTCAATATTAGCAGTACGCCTTACCAATTCCAAATATATCCTGAGATTCGTGCATTAAGTGCTTCAATAGATGTTATGAGCATAAAAGCCCAATCAACATTTACGAATACTTTATTAATGACAACATCCAAGACATAGTAAGGGAAACAAAGTGATACGCCATGTAACAAATAAACAAATGTTATGCTGATAAATTAAGGGTTAGGTCATGGTCAGATCACAGAATAATTTCTTATTCTGTGGTCAGATACAAACAAAAATGGAGTTAGAAAATGTTTTGCTATTTTGCACGTAATGGGAATGAAAAATGTACCATCGATTAAAGGATAAAATGTTCAACAATGGATTTATTTCATCTAGTATGACTCGTGATAGGTTTTTATTATTACTAAAATTTATTCATTTTTCCAACAATGAAGAGGCAGTACCTGAAAACAGATTGTTTAACCTTCCTACTATTTATGGGTACATCTGGACCCATTTGCCAGATTTAAATTATTGTATAATTGTTATAACTAATGTTATAATATAATGTTTCTGTTATCCTCAAGTTGATATTTATACACAAATTAGCTGTATTATTTCTAGAAAAATGATTATGACAGTTGTTTAGATTAAGAGAAACACATTTATTGTTTCTGGGTAGCTTGTACCCATCATGTGTTTTTACTTACTAGAGTTTAGACAATATCTCGTCAAGTCTAGTAAATCTAGTGGGTCATAGTTTTTGCTGAGAGAGGATGTAAAATGGCATTGTTATCCATGTTATTTCCATTAACAGATGTTATGTCTTCAGTTGGTGAGGTTGTGAATGTGTCTGACTAATTTCAATAAGTGATACAGCGTAAAATAAACAAAGTTTATTATAGTTTATAGTGTAATACAGTTATAATATAAAATATAGAGATTTCGCATATAAAATGACCTACAGAAAAGAACTTACAGACCACGAATTACGAGAACTGTTAGAAGAGGATTCTAGAAGTGAAGGGAAATTTGGAACTGAATGATAGTGATGAAGAATTTTTGTTGTGAATAAATATCTGACGAAGAAGATAACGTGTCTACGGTTGATACTGTTGAAGACGAAGTTTCGGAATACGAAATGGAAACAGATAATATGACTACAGAAGATTCGCAATATACTGCACGAGATGGAACTGTGTGGTACAAAAATCCACTGCCGCAGTCGTGTCTTAGGTAAATGGCTATGCATATGAACTTTTTCTACTGATTTAGTATAAAATTACTAAAGATTTTATGTTCTGATAATTTCTAGGTTTTGACATAAGATACATATGTATGTTTTTACTGAAGGTTTATTACTTCTGGCTGGTGTATGTAAAGGAACTGGAGAATCTTTACAAGAACTTTGGAGTGATTCTGATGGTAGGCCGATATTCAGAGCTACAATGTCTCTTGATTTGGTAGTAAAGAAAATAGTCTTGTTCATATATTTTTGGATTTCAAGAAAATATGACCTTGGTTTCATATACTATCAAAAAAGGTACAGATAAATTAGCATCAGTTTATACTTGCAAAAGCGGAACTAGCCTATTTGTTTGTTTTATAATCTAGATTTGGCAGCTATTAACGCATATGTAGTGAAAGTGAAATATAATTTCGCTATATCACAGGTGAGTAGGGCGATACGCCAACACTCACATTGATTCGTCGATCTGTCCCAAGAATTCTGGGGGGGGGGGACAAAAATTCGTCACTGCCAACATCAAGACTAAAAAGAACAAGATCTGCCAGGAATGAAATTCTGCCCTATTCGGATGCCCGGGAGACATTATTTTATGTAACCACAATCCGTCCACCCGAAGTGAACCCACTGATCTGGAGTTAAGAAACCGACAATTCAGACTCTCACGTCGGTTACATATGGTTTCTGTCTAAAAAATTGAAAATAAGGAGGAAAATTAAAATCTACGGTAACCTAGGTAGATTTTGATTTTCCTTTTTATTTTTATTTTTTGGAAATAAATTAGAAATAAAAAGGAAACCTAGGTTATCGTAGATGTTAATTTATATTTTTATTTCCATTTTTTAGGCAGAAAGTTTATGTAACCGACGTGCGTGTCTGATTCGTCGGTTTCTTAACTCCAGGTCAGTCGGTTCGCTTCCGGTGGACGGATTGTCGGTTAGATAAAATAATGCGCCCGGGAGGGCAGGACTCGAGCAACCTTGATCATCGAAACTACCAACATTCGGATTCATTACTGCAACATGCGTGGTATCAGGTCGAATCTTAATGCTGTCAACTCCTTGAACAAGTGCTACTTGACATTCTGTTTCTATCAGAAACAAGTCTCCCCTGGAAGCACTACAATTTCCCAGATACAACCTCCACTCTAACTTTCGCCTCAAAGGCGGAGTATGTGCGTATACCAAGGACAACGTGGGTTGTAAGATGTTCACTTTGGAAAATTACAAATTTGACGCGATTTGGTTCAAAAAGTCTGGGCCCCAATTTGTGAAATTCTGCTGTTTGTATTGTCTCCCAATGATAATAATTTCCAAGATCTTTTTGATTACCTTAGTCTGAAAATAGACTACCTCTTATCACAGTTTCCACCTTGCGATATCTGAATTTTTGGAGATTTTAATGCCCACAATTCCAGTTGGCTTCAATTATCATCTACCACTAATTCTGCAGGTCATAATGCAGAAGCATTTGCTGCATCCTGTAATCTCACACACTCAACCAGAGTCCTTGACAACCCTAACCAAACTCCACATCTCCTGGACCTACTCCTTACACTAACCCACTTGTCTATAAAACAAGAGTCCTTTCCCCACTTGATCAATCAGACCACTGCCTAATCGAAATAACTTCCTCTCTACCCACTCCCAATGTTACTCGAAAAACAGATACAACTATGTGGTGTTTTAAATCAGCTAACTGGAGCGAACTGCGCCATTTTTTTTTTGCAATCTAAACGACCCAAACAAGGAGACGTCCTGACGGTATTCCCGCTATCGTGCTTTAAAAAACGCTACCGCGAGCTAGTATCTGTATTGTCCAAACCCTTCTATCTCCATGCCATCTGAGGAGTTTCCCTCATCGTGGAAGTTGGCAATTGTCCAACATATTCCTAAAAAGGGCGATAATTATCGACAATTCTGTCGAAAATCATGGAGAAAGTCATGAACAACCAATTACTATCGTTCCTCGAGTCCAATAAACTCCTACACGGCCACCAGTATGGGTTCAGACTGAGTCGTTCAACGGGTGATCTTTTATATGTCACCCAACTTTGGAATAACACCTTATAGCGAGGTCCGGTGAAACAGTCGTAGTAGCTTTAGATATTTCAAAGGCTTTTGACCAGGTTTGGCACAAGTGCCTACCTGCCCATCTCACTTCGTTCGGCTTATCCAACACGCTCATCAATTGGATATCCAGCGTTCTTGACAAAAGACGTATACGCGTTGTCGTCGATGGCTTCCTTTCGAAAGAAACTACTATTAACGCGGGAGTATCCCAAGGATCAGTGATAGCTCCCACACTTTTCCTGCTATAAACAAATGATCTCATTTCCTTAACAACTAACCTGATCCATTGCTTTGCAGGCGACAGAATTCTACACTGTAGTTCTCAGTTTTCCTACAACAATAGTGTCCGTATCATCGAACCTTGTATGGGTTGATCACCTCTTGTCAGCCAGCAAAACAGCTGCCCGTAAACTGGGCTTTCTATACAGATCTAAACTACTTCACATCGCAGCAACTACTTTTACTGTATAAGGCTCAAATTCGACGTCATCTGGAATACAATTCCCACCTCTGGGTCAGTGCTTCCTAATGCGCCCTTGATATGGTAAACTGCATAAAAAAAAAGAGCTATAAGGCTTATAAATCACCTTTCTCTAACTTCTGACCTACAACCCTTGAGTACAGAAGAATAGTTTCGGTTCTTTCCTTGTTCTATCGCTATTACCATGGAAAGTGTGCCTCCGAAATACACTCCATAATATCTTCGCTAGGAACACTCGGTGTGCCCATTCACACCATAATTACGCACTCAAAATTCCATCGTGTCACACCAAACGGGCGTAATCTACAATTTTCCACACGGTGAACATATTGTGGAATGCACTACCCAGTTCCTATTTTTCTCCAAACTTAGACTTAAGTCAATTTAATGTAGTCGTCCATAAACATTTCTCGGCAGCCTAACAACATCCCTAAACCTTACCAGTGCTCCTGAGTGCTTTAGCACGTTAGGCAAATCTTAGCCTGTTCGGGAATACTATAAGTAAAAAAAAATACAGGGCGTGTTAAGAAAAAGATGTGACGTCATCGACTTTTTTTTTAAATGTTTACCCCATTTTTCATTACAAAATTAGAAAGGGTACATGTTTTTACGTACGACAGAGGTAAATATGGATTACGTTAATACAGGGTATCCCAAACTTACATCCGCGGGCGATACCTCCCTTGCGTATAAAAGACGCCTCTTTCTCACGGAATTGGAATATAATTTAACCGAGAAGTGTCGAAATGTTCGAATGAACAGTAACATTCCACGAAAAATGAAAATAAGCTTGCATACGGTAGCTGGCACAAATGGAGATACCGAAGAAACTTGATGACGTGTCGATGCTGTGTATGGAAAAAAGCAAAATCATTCCAAAATGTCAAGCATGGAAATGTTTTGTTTGTCCTGATCATATAAATACATTTTGCAAAAGTTGTCTTGAATAATAATATACCTATTTTAAATCAATAATAAGTAAACAAATTTAATTTTAAACCATCTGTGTGCTGTTGCATGCAATGTTATGTACACAAAATGGATTATATACCCTCATCATAGTTGTTTTATTTTCATTGGTAAATTATATTTTTCCTAAATTTATATTTATTCCGTAGTAATAATAGTAGCTTGCAATATGAACATTAAGCACCGGGTCCGCGTGTACCCATAGATAACGGATATGACATTCAGTGGAGGATAATAGGAAGGTTAAATTAGAATCTTTGCTGTGTGCTACACTGCAAAATTTGCAGCAGTGTCTTAGAACCAGGTAGAATACTCACCATTGATAAAACAATGATTCCATTTTGAGGCAGTACATCCCTAACAAAAGTCATAAATATGGAATAAAACTTTATAAATTGTGCTCTCCCAATGAGATAATTTTTATTCCAGTATCCCATTTACAAAACTTTTATTGACAGAAAAAACGATTTATTGTGGTACTCTTCAATCTAATAGGAAAGGAATACCCAAGCAAATAAATGTAAAACTAAAGAAGGGGCAAGTTATTGGTAAGGAATGTGATGTAAAAATTATTAAATGGTTTGATAAAAGATAACCGCCATAAGAAAAAGCTTAAAGCGGTATGGGTAGGTCGTGAGCTTTCTTTTGTATTCATCGTTTTTTTTTCTTATTTGTATTTTATGCATCTTTGAACACTTGGTAATTAATTTGTACTTCTAAAGACGTGTTTTTGTCATTGCATTATTTTCTCTTTCATGTTATTTATAATATAATCCTACAAAATAAAAATTTGAAAAAATACAATCAATAATCTTTTGTTTCGTTGTGCATACTTAAGATAAAACTTGTTGTAGGAGAGTGATGTTTGAACTGATCTTGGGTACTGCAGTAGTAAAAGCATGGGTTGTTTATAATATGGTATCAACAACGATACTTGGTATTCTGGAATTTCGTAAACAGTTACCTGAAAGTCTATCAGTCTCTGAAATCGATCTACGTCCTATAACCGACACAAAAAAAAAGAACTGATACATTCATGAAACCAGGCCGGCAACTCGTGGATGCGAAGGCGCCTGTCGATGCCTCTCAATTTATAAATTTTCAACAATGCAAAAAAAAATAAAATTGTGTTCCCGTCATTTGAAAACTAAAATAGTAGTAATTATTTATTATTTTACAATAATTACAGTTATCTGCGCGCAATTTCAGCGAGTTTTATTTTGTTCAAAAAAAAAAATAATAAACATAAATCATTCTTTATTCATAATAAACGTTTAGTCATTTGTCGTGTTGCGTTCCAACTTGCATTTTAATGATTATACAATTATTCGTGTTGTAACTTGCATTCTGTGACTTGTATTTCGACCTACATAAAAAGAGTTTACTTGATGGATTTGTTTGAAACAACTTTAAAGTTTTGCCGCAACCTCAGGAATTTTTAAAAATTTAAACTGTTTTCTGTTTTATTAATCTTCACGATCGAATTATTTTTGCAATTAATAAAATATGAAGCGAATTAATTTGTATTTATGTATAGATGTCTAAAGAGGAAACAAGCAAAAAAAAACTTTCCGGATATGAAAACTTATTAAACAAACGAAAGCGAGAAGAAAACTTAGAAAAAACTAATTCAAAAATAACGTTTTTTCAAAATCAACCATTTCTCAAGAAAACAGACATTAACGACGTAATTAGAAACTGAACCAAGTAGCAGTCAAATGGTGTCCGATTTTTTGATTCCTACAGTATGCTCAACTACTGATGAAGAACTGCTGGAGAAGGAATTTGAAGACTGTCATATATTCAGCTATAATCAACTTCTAGCAAAGATTCTAAACTTGATGACTGTGAAGAGAAATTTTTGCCACTTTCTGAGGATCCAGGGTTATGGCTAAAAGTTTTATTTCCCCATCATGTTCAATTATTAGTAGATAATGGATCAGGTCATTATCAGATTTATCCTAAAGACAAATCAGGGCGCAAGTTTTCTTGACACGTATTTTACTAGAATTTTACATAATAATGAAAAAGTTAAACGAGAATGGTTGTTATATCCTAAAGAAAAGAATTTTGTATATTGTTTTTATTGCAAAATATTTAATGTTGTCAATTCTGCGAAAACCATAAAATTAAGTAACGATTATGGGTTTAATGATTTTGCATCATTTAAGTTACCACGAAAAAAGTAAGTTACATTTCCAGAATTTGAAGCAATGGACAGATCTTTTAAATCGAAGGAAAAGGATAAAACTATAGTTTCTGAAGCACAAAATAAACTCAATAAAGATACAAAATATTGACATGCCGTTATGGAGCATATTTTTGGCTGAACAGAACTTAGCCTTTTGCGGTACTAATAAATTATATGAAAAAAATATGGCAACTTTTTGAAATGTATCGAAATGATCGTAAAATTCGATCCTATTATGTCTGAATATGTCGACCGATCTCAAATGAAAGCGCACACAAATATGCCTCATTATCTTGGGGACAAAATCCAAGACGAATTTATAACTTTATAAGGAAGTAACGTTAGATCTAAAATTTTAAACATGGCGAAAAAAGCTAAATATTCTTCTATCATCCTCGATATCGGCCACCAAGAACAGGTTTCAGTATACACTGTGTCCAAGATAACGATGCCCACTATGGGGATGTCGGAAACGGTAAGAGATGGAAGGTCGGTTAAATGGAACAAAAGTTACGCATTTGAGAGGATGTATTTATGGTCTTTGTAGAACTCGAATATCTCTTTTAGTTTTTGAGATATTTGAAAAAAATTTAATTTTCTGATTTTAGTTTTTATTTTTTTCTGACCTTATTTGAAGAGCTATCAAGAAAAGAAGAGAACATTTTCATTGCCACTTTTCTAGCTCTATTTAATGCTGTTATTGAATTTTTGATACAACGTTTCGTTTGTTAGCAACCATCATCAACTTTATTTTTTTAAATACACGAAAAGATTATTTTTGCGATATTTAAATTCTCTCCTTGATTCTGAATTCAACGACATATCACACTTTATATTTTTGATACGTTTCGGATGAGAAAATTGATATTCAATGTAAAACATCGAAAACATACAATTAAAATTAATACTAGAAACATTAGAAAACTAAAATTATTATAAAATTATGTTTTGTAATTTTAAATGATAGACAAATAAAAAACAAATTTGTTTTAAAGGTTAATAAACTCACAAAATATGTTCAAAAGGATTCCCGTTATTCTCTAAACATAAATAGCATCTAAACTGTAGCATCTAAAACATTCTTCAGCATGTGAAGAGTAATACAAGCAAACGCTTCGAGAACTAATCTTTGTAAAATTTCTTCGTTTTCAATATCGTTTCCATAAATGTAATTTTTAATGTATCCCCAAAGAAAAAAATCCAAAGGTATCTGGAGAACGGGCTGGCTACAGTACATTTGCATGAGTGACAATACATCTTTCTGGAAATCTAACTGACATGTATTCTCTGACAACTCTGGAATTATGTGCTGGTGCACCGTCCTGCATAAACCCACAACCTTCAACTTCTTGGAAAGGCAAATCATTCAAAGCTATCTCTAATTCATTTTGGAGTAAAATTTGGTAACGCTCAGAATTTAAGGACTCGTGGTAAATGAAAGGACTTATAATTCGAGTACCGAATATAGCAGCCAACATATTAAATCCAAAACGGTGTTGGTGTTTGGCCGTTTTGTACAGACGTGGCTTTACTCTTGCCCAATAAAGAGCATTTCTACGATTAAAAATTCCATTATTATTAACCATACTTTCATTGAACCATATTATTTTATTCGGAAAATATTCATTGTCTTGAGATTGACGTGTATACCATTTGCAAAATATTCTACGTCTTTCTGGGTCACCTGGTCAAAGTCCTTGGCAAATTCTAAATTTATATGGATGTACTTTCTCCTTCTTTAGAACATAATGAGCTGTGGAATGGGCTATGCCAGTTGCCTCTTCAATTTTCCTAGTAGAAACCTCTGGATTTTCTGTTACAGCTAATAAAACAGTATTGGCTTTTTCTTCATTGCAAGGTTTTTTGAGAGATTTTACAGGTTTTTGAACGTACCATATTCTTTTAGATTAACTGCTAATGTGCGAAAAGTTCTTTTGTGAGGTTGACACTTTTCTGGATATTTGTTTAAATTGGCTTCAGAACAATTACGTTGATACAAAATGTAACACGTCTGTATACCGAATTCATTATTTGAAAAATGTACTCCTACCATATTATTTTTACGTAAACACAAAATATAATTAACTCAAAGACCACCAAACAAACGTAATACAGACAACAACCAATTATGACAGATAGGTAAACGAAATGCAAAGCCAACTTATTTTTATCAAATGCATCAGTACGACGGAAAATGTATTTTAACTGTTTAATTAATAGTATTTTCACTAAATACATACGTGAATTATTTTATTCGCAACAGGCATTAGAAAATTACAAAACATAATTTTATAATAATTTTACGGTTTTCTAATGTTTCTAGAATTAGTTTTAGCTATACGTTTTCGACGTTTTACATCCAAAACGTATCAAATATATAAAGTGTGATATATGGTTGAATTCAAAATCAAGGAGAGAATTTAAATATGGCAAAAATAATTTTTTCGTGTATTTAAAAAAATAAAGTTGATGATGGTTGCTAACAAACGAAACGTTGTATCAAAAATTGAATAACAGCATTAAGTAGAGCTAGAAAAGTGGCAATGAAAATGTGCTCTTCTTTTCTTGATAGCTCTTCAAATAAGGTCAGAAAAAAATAAAAACAAAAATCAGAAAATTCGATTTTTTTCAAATATCTCAAAAACTAAAAGAGATATTCGAGTTCTACAAAGACCATAAATACATCCTCTGAAATGCGTAACTTTTGTTCCATTTAACCGACCTTCCATCTCTTACCGTTTCCAAGATCCCCATAGTGGGCATCCTTATCTTGGACACGGTGTATATCAGATTCGCCAATTTAAACGATTCGGGAATTAGTATTGAAGAACACTTCGTAACTTTTGTTCTGTTAGTGATGTTACCGGTGAAGGTTTAACAAATTTTTTGTTATCGACGTTAGAAAATTATGGATTAGATATTTTAAATTTACGCGGTCAAGGCTACGACAACGGGGCAAACATGAATGGTAAGCAAAATGGTTTACAGAGAAAAATTTTAAATATCAATCCAAGAGCATTCTTTGTACACTGTTGTAACCATAGTTTGAACCTTGTCGTTAACGATGCGGCAAAGTCAAATATACTATTTGTAAATTTTTTGTCTATAGTTCAAGAACTTTATAACTTTGTCTCTGCTAAATTACATTGCAACCAATAATTTACATTCTTCTTACCCAAACAATTTTGTGGCATTACGAGTTTTATTGACAATGCCATAACGGAAAGATCGTTTTCCAAATTAAAAATGATTAAAAACTATTTACGTTTTTCTATGGTAAAAGAACGATTGGAAAATCTTGCCATCATTTCACCGAGTCTAGTTTTCAAGAGTTGGACATTGAAACGTTTGGGACAACAATTTTCAAAAAACAAAAAGGGTATCGTTTTCAATGTTTCAAAAATTTTGTTTAAAATTTTTACATTTATGAATAAAATTAAAAAATTTAAAATTACATGCTGTATAATGTTATTTTAAAAATCACTTTATCCATTATCTAACATCCCATGTTACTTCATTTCTATTAACAGTTTTGATGATTTCGGTAAATTAGGCAATTCGTATGTTGTAACTTGAAAAATTCTAAACTGAATGTGTGCAAGATACCAGTTAAAGCAAAAAAAAATCTACTATTTTATGACAAGGTATATTAATTTTTTTTATAACAATGCATATAGGCGCCCTTTTTGTTTTTGCACAACGGCGCTCGACAAAGTGTTGGGGCGCCATTTCATGAAACCAGATCCGGTCGTAAAAAAAGAAAAACGCTGCAAAGCATGCTACAGCCAACTACGTTAAACTTTGAGAAGTCGCAAGGCAGACAAAAAAGTCCGTAGAGTCGCCAGTTTTTGTGATGACTGTCCAAATAAGCCAGGATAACATGTTTTAATGACAACCATACATAACTGTAGTATTCTATTATAACCTTAAATAAATTTAAAAATATAATTGATTATTATTGATTTAATTCAATATTAATATTGAATATTAAATATAATATATATATATATATATATATATATATATATATATATATATATATATATATTAAAAGGTTAATGCGCGAACTTATTTAAGCCAAATGATCGTCATGAAAAACTAGGTAGGACCACTATGTTGTGTAAGAGAGTTGTTACTGGGATATATGTGTTGCGGTATCTAAGGGAGGATAAAAATAAAGGTAACACAATAAAACAGTGTATAAATTTATATGCAAGTGCAATGTAGTTCAGCTATCTTTATTGCTGATTGAGGAAAGAACTACTAAAGAAAACCTCACCGCCTCATACTACAACAAGAATAACAACATAAATAAAGAATCAGTATTAATTATAGGTACCTAGATCAATACGTATTTAGATTCTACTGTTATTGCAAGGTTATTGCTATCATCCTACTCTAACCTTAATAACTCAATGAATGTAGTAGTAGTAATTTAATACAGGCCTGTTTCATAAATGGTGATCACCAAGTTATGATACAGTTAGCTCAAAGTCCAAAGCCCAAAGTAAGAAAAACATCACAAGTTAAGGGTCTGCATTTACAATTAACGAACCAAAACAGGCACAAACACAGTATTCCAACGAGAACATGCTTTAGTTTTGCTACGGTTATCACCCCTAGGTCAGCATTATGCCAGTTTTACCCGAGGGCCGATTTTACGTTTCCACTACATTTACAAGGGACAATCTATCTTAAAATAGGCTACATTATAGGTGTGAAATGTCAAAATAAAATATATCAATAGTGTTACTTCAGTTTGTAAGAGAACGTTCTGTTTTCGAATCAATTTATAGTAATATAAATTGAATTTACCTTTTCAAAAAAAAATTATTATTAATATAATAATTTACCTTTTCATTTACATAATGACATTATAAACATTTTCTGGAAGGAAATACTGTTAGTGAATATATAACATTACCTTAGTCTATTCTATTTTATCAGACCACAAATAATACGTTTTCTCTTTTCTAAATCTCAAAATGAACAACCCTCTCAATTATTTTCCCTGACAACTCTATTTAAGCACACCTTATTTTCTACTATCAAAATATACAACAGCCACCCATATTTACTAGATGGTTTCAATTCAACCCGCCTTCTAATTTATAAAATAAAATAGGTACAGATTCACAGTTATGGTACATCACTATATACTATATATATATATATATATATATATATATATATATATATATATATTCAATATTATTATTGATTTTAGTAATGTTTTGATTATTTTCGGATGATATATGTTGCAGGCGATATGTATTTGAGTGTGTATAGCAACTAACAGAGCATTATTTTGTTTGGTAAATAGTAATTTATACATCTTGATTTTAGTGCTTTGCATTCATGAGATACAGGCCTCCGGCGATATGTATTTGTGTACGGTGGCGACTGCGTAAAGATTTCAGCTGCTTGAATACAATACACGCTATAGATCGTCTAAAAATTACATCGCTTTGCTAAGAGATGCGATGAATACAACTATGCATACATGTCCCCGCGAATATGTATCGCACAGATGTAAATTCGTCTACATATCCCCGGCGATATCTAACGCAGTCAAGGCCAAAGTACTAATTATTAGCGCCGCAGTTAACGTGTTAAATAACATTAGGCTATTAAAAAGTCTTAAAATTGAATATTTAGGCCAAATAAAATTTTGATTTACAATCAGTTAGTAATATGTACAATCCTGGCCTTTTCAAGGAAGGAAGTTACTCATTATTGACTTTACTTTACCAGCTAGCTGGTAAAGTACTTTACCGCTAGTTGAACATCATATTTATAATCAAGGAATTGTAATAAAGTGGTCAACATAAAGAAGAAAACTTTTTGGAAAATTCCCAACAGAATTGTGGCCAACCGGCTGCTTTGCTGTCTGCATAAACAGCCTTTCGTTTTCAATGTTCTTACCAAGATCAATGTACTCATTTACTATTTTAATCCGTTCTGGATTAATTATAGCAAATGTCCGAGAGCGACAATTTTTTGTGTCCGGAACTACAATAATAATCGCTAGTTTTTAAGAATTGCGGATCTGCTGTTTTAAAAAAATCGATCTTTGTTTTTTTTTGTAAACACACTAGACTTTTTAAGCTTATAACCAACATTTTGCTTTCTTAGATAAGCTTTCAGCTTGAAAACTTTTCGACGCTAATGTTCATTGTCGCCCTCAGCATGAAATAGACTGTCCACAGGATGCATGGATTTCGTTCTTCGGGTAATTTAGCAAAATAAGAAAGCAAAACATTCTCTTCCCTCGTATTTTGCACTCCCTTATCTATACACCAGTTTAAGTACGCTTCATAAATTTATCGTCTCTTTTTATTCTTCTGTGGCAGCAAATCCACTGTTGATTTTTCTTGATCAGCTTTCACGTCTGGTGGAGTGCAAACTAACTAAGAATGGTCAGAATCAACATGTTCTTCAGCGAATTTAACGCAAATGATCAACAATTCAATACTTGTAAAACTAATAAATTTATTTGACAGGAGATCCAGCTTGATGTCTCATTACATAGCAGTTCACAACTTTATAAATGTAGAGTGCCGACTTATTATTTTGAATCATATTTACGATTTTAACAAACAGCTCTATTCAATTAAATAAAAAACTGAGAAACTGAAATTATTACACACACTGATTGTGAATAAAATAGTATACACACCTCGCTTGTCGTCGTCTTCATTACAGCTTCGGAATCCTATATTTGACTTCAGCGCTTCAGTCATGTATGGGATCCCTCGGCTGTAATGAAGCACTTTCCGGCTGTGTATGTAATCTGCTATTAAGTAGCTGAATCTCTCGATAAAATTTTGCCGATGAAAAAACGGTTCATTTGATGTTACTACTCAAAATATGCCTACATTAGGCTTGCACAAGTAGCAATTTAAATTTTTCATTTACGTTTTGACTTCATATAATGCAATGAGTGAGTCGTTTTTATAGCAGGTACAACAAGCGTTTAACACGACTCTGTAAGATTATTTAAAAATTGGTACGTTTGCTTTCGAAATATAAATACACGCACTATATTTTGTGTAGGGGAAGTTGGGTAGGTTTGGGTCGCGGGAGGTTTGGGTCAATGAATAAATCTACCCTTTTATTAGGCAAACAGTGTACAGTTGTGTATTGTTAGTTGCCTAAGTAGTTTAAATATTTACCGTTAAAAAATCACTTTGATAAAGTAACGAACTTGTGTAATACAAATAATTGTGTGTTTTGATGGTAAGTTTTGTAAATTTTAATAAATAAATTAAATAGCTATTACTAGTTTATTAAGAATAATATCTTTATGGCTTTTTTAACGTATAGACGGATAGTTTGGAAGTATTTGCTAATTATAAATTCTAACCATAAAGATATTCCTTGACTGTCAGAATAAAATTTTGTTCGCTATGCAAGTAGGGGAGGTATGGGTCAGAAATGTGTGGGATATTTGAGTCGACCCAAACCTCCCCATTATACAGAAACTAAATGGTTAATACCCCTTTATTGATTACATATTTAAAATGCCTCGAGTATATAAAAGAAAAACCGACCATCTAATAAAAACTCCTGAGGAGGTAGCGCAAGCCGTGCAATTTGTACTGCAAAATAATATATCCGCAAGAAAAGTAGCATCGGATTTGGGACTTTCACGATTTGCTTTACAAAGGCACGTACAACAAGCTAAAAAGCTGCCACCAGAGGAACAGAACAATTATATATTTGTTGCAAATCCATATTCTAGACGGGTGTTTCCAGATCAATACGAAAAGTTGCTATCCGAGTACCTACAGATTTGTAGCAAAACGCACTATGGGTTGACCACAAAAGTAACTCGCATACGACTATGCTGTAAAATTAGGACTCAAATATCCAAAAGAATGGGACGAATCGAAAGCTGCTAAACGAGATTGGTTGTTATGTTTCTTGAAAAGGCATTCTGAGCTCTCTATACGACAACCCGAGGCTGCCAGTTTGGGAAGGTCTACTAGCTTTAACACCCATACCGTTAAAAGTTTCTTTGATAATTTGAAAAAAATATTATATAATGATATAGGTGGTGTAAATGGTAATGGTATAAAATATAATAAAGAAATAAGTGTAAAAAGTTCTCCAAAAACAAATCGTTAAGCTAACTAGAGATACAAACCATTCACCTCAAATAATGCCTTTGATTCAGTCGGTAGTTTAACGTAGGGTGGTTCCTTCTTTTGATTTGCTAAATTACCTCAATTTCTGCTCGATTACTTCCAGTGAACATCAATATAAAAAAAATTGTAATGTAACACTAATAAAATGATCTCGGACGCCAAGTTATTTTTTATAATGCTCGGAATAACTAAACAGAGTTCTACGCTAAAAATTTTATCAAAATGAAAAATAATAAAAAATATACAACTATGTTTATTAACAGTTAAAATGATAGGGTTAAATAAAATATATCTTAAAAATAGCCTTAAATTACTAATTAAATCATAAATACCTGTTACAAAATATACTACATCTTCTTGAGAACCCCTGGTATTATAAAAAATAATGCAGAATTGCAAACCAAGGTGACGTAATCCTTGTGTCAATGTTGCGCAATATATTGCAATAACAATGCTTTTATGTTGTCAACCACACCCAAACTGGAATTTTATTTCTTATAAATTTGTCTTCTTGAAATTGAATAATCCGTTTAATGCATTTTCTTGAAATTTTCAAATAAAAATTGCAATCATAAAATGAAAGCGTACGCAACAGTAAAATTAAATGTGTACTTAAAATGTAATTAAAGTGTAAATCCAAGTAAAAATAAAAGAAAGAAAGTAAAAGTAGAGTGCCATCAAATCAATGGCACTTTACTAAATTTAGGTGGAAAACCCAAAAAAGCTTCTTACTCAACATAAGGTTCATTAAGTACTCCAATGGACGCCTAGAATATCAGACGTCGATGAAGCCGTGCGCGAAAAATTTGCGCAAAGAACTAAGTCAACGATGACGCATTGCGCGAATAAAATGATCAGAAGAAAATTTAAAGTGGGAGTATAAACCATTAAGAAATATATACCCTTAAGAAGATATGCACTTAAGTTACACCAAAATACAAATTAAGTTGCCTACCTCATAGCTATAATGCAAAAATAATTAAAATTTTTCTTATATTTACAACTGAATGAACGAAAGACCTAAATTATGGTGTATTTTAATACAACTCAAAATGGGTTGTTACAATTAGATGAATACAAGTTTTCGTCTGACAATATATATAATTATGACGAAACAGGCGTTACTACTGTCCACAAACCCCCAAAGGTATTGGCAACGAAAGGACAAAACAAGTGGGACAAGTGACTAGTGCAGAAAGAGGAACACTGGTAACGATGTGTTGTTTCGTTAATGCTAGCGGAAATACAATACCCCTGCTTTCGTATTTCCGAGAACAAAAGTAAGCGAGCCCATGCTTATGAATGCACCAGAAAACAGCTTGGGATTAGCACATAAATCAGGCTGGATGACGAAAGAGAATTTTGTAGCAACTTTAAATCATTTCATAAAATATTCAAAAGTTTCAAAAGAAAATCCCTGCTTGATTTTATTAGATAACCACGAAAGTCACGTAAATATTGATGTCATTTCTTTAGCTAAAGAGCACGGTATACATCTGTTAACCTTTCCGCCACATTGTAGCCACCGTCTACAACCGCTAGACATTTCTATATTTGGACCATTTAAAGCGCGCTACAATGCAGCAGCTTCTGCATGGATGACGTCAAACCCCGAAGAACTATAACCTTATATCACATTGCTGGGTTAAGTAAAGTTGCCTTCGATGCGTCAATGTCCAGGCAGAATATTTTATCCGGATTTCAAAAAACTGGCATTCATCCGTTTAATGCCGATATATTTTCTGCTGATGATTTTCTGATGTCTGCAGTTACTGATCGTATACCAGCAGAACCAGCAGAAAACATAGAGAGTTCAGGTCCACTGTTGAAAAACGCAGAAACACAGGAAGTTTTTACACTAGAAATTCATGAGGATTCTGCAGTAGCTAATTGTTCGAGATCCATTACACCACCATTAAAACCAATAACTGCTTTAAATAAAGTAACATTCATAACTCCTGAATCCGTGATGGCATATCCCGAAGCAAAACCTAGACCTGCATCAAATAGAGGTCAACAAAAGGGGCGTACAGGACTTTTGACAAACACACCTGAAAAAGATGAAATACATAGATAAAACAAGGAAAGACATATGGAAAAGGTAAATAGAGTGAAAAAGAATATAAGAGAAGGGAGGGTTTCAAGAATAAATAAAAAGAAAAAGTTACCCAAACCAGAGAAAAGTGATACAGATGAACTGAGCGATGCACCGGAAGATTCTGGACTTTCTGACTATGACGTAGATGACGATGTATCAGAAAATTTTGACAATTCTACAACAACTGCCATTGTTGGAGATTATGTATTAGTCAAATTTCCAACGAAACGAACATGTCTGCATTATGTTGGGAAGATAGAACACATATAAGAAAATAGTAGTTATGTCATAAAATTCCTACGAAAAAAATCAAATTCTTCGACGTTTTACTATCCCGAAGAAGCTGATATCTCTGAAATTGACTTTTGTGGTGTAGTTTTGCGTTTAGGTCCTGATAATAACGTAGCTAGTACAAGTAGAACGCAGAATTTGTTTACCTTTGACATAGATCTAGGGAATTTCGAAAACTTGTGTTAATTTAAAGGTACCTACACTCTTTTATTCTTTGTTTATTGAGAATTTATATATATATATATATATATATATATATATATATATATAGTAATAAAATTACTGAAACTTTTGTAGAAAACGATCTAATTATTAGCTGACCCAATTTACCCCAACGCATGACCCAAACCTTCTACCATACGGTAGGTATGAGTCAAATGTTTCACTATTACATTTTTGCATTTATAAGGATTAAGTTCAGACATTAAATTAATTTAGTGTGGCACATCACATTAAAAATATTATTCACTTGTACTGTCATAATTTATAATTTTCCCTTTTTTTTTATTTTGGCCAATTTTGCAAGAAATATGAAAAATGACCCAAACCTACCCACCTTCCCCTACTCTAAATTACATTCATAATTAATGTCATCGAGAATTAGTTGCAGCTAAAATAAATAAAGCAATTATTCTTACCTCAGTGTAACTATCAATTCCGATATCTTCTTCCATATTCTGCTTAAAATAACTCCCAGTTTGTAACATTTTTGTGTTTGTTAGATTAGACTCATACTCTGACGGAATTTCTAGATGCGTTATATGGGTTAGGAATACATAGCCTTCATCTGTAAAAGTAATATAATTGGTAAAAAATTATCTTTGTGTCAAAAATGTAAACTTTCGCCATTATGATACATAATTAAAATACTTAGCTTTTGATTTTTTAATTTAATTTTTCAACTTTGCCAAAACTTTAATAGATATTACTACTGACGAACATAACTGTAAGTGTTATCGAAACGTTTGGATTGTATAATTTAAAATACATCGTTAAAAAACCCAAAAAAGATAAGTACTTTATTATGTGTGATAATGGTGAAAGTTTACATTTTCATACTTGGTTTTTAAATGGTGTATTTTTACACTTATACTTGTTATAAATTTATACGTTTAGAATTTCGATAACAATTGCAGTTATCGTCCTCAGTAAGTGGTAATGTCTGTAAAAATTGCTTAAGATGTTTGCGTTTTCATCTTTATTCTAACATCTTACGAAATTTTTACAGATATTAACACTTACCGAGGACGATTACCGTAATTGGTATCGAAACAAATAGATTTATATAAAAGATAAATGCAAAATACACCATTTAAAAACCGAAAAGCTCAGTATTTTAGTTATCTTTACTGTTACTTCTTGAAAATATTTCTACTTTGTATCTCAGGATTAAAGAATATGGGTGATTATTAAGAATCGGTGTGTTATCGGTTTTGAGTATTAGAATATTGTTAATTTAGTTTTAAAATGCGTTCAGGTATAAATGACACTTTTTAACAGCTAAATAACTATAAAAAGAAGAAACGGATTATAAGTTCTAGTCAGAAATAGCGATATTTTATAAATCTACAGCTCTCTTGATGAACAAAATTCAAGTATTTGTTGATATTGTATGAATGTTCAATATTTACAAGGACTACACATTTAGAACTAAAGTAAAAAATTAAAGGACTTTCACGCGCTGGCTATGTTACGTTACGTAAGCTTAATGAATCCAAACTGTCAATCATTGAATAATAAAACACCAGAATACAAATTAAATATATGGAAATCTAGGGAAGCCACGGTCTATATGCGTAAACTGTATTTTCCACTGCAAATGAACTAATATTGTTTCTAATTTAAACATAGTTCTTTATTAAATGCTTGCACCAGAACAGAGCAGAAGTTATGAGAAAATTATAACCAAAGCTAACATAACAACAATCTCTTAACATCTATCGATCTTCATACAATTTAAATCTCAATAATACAATTCAAAATAAGTCTAAACATTACTAAACATCCTGCCCCACCTTGAAATAATTCAATTCGCTCAAAAACATACACCAATCTTGTGCTGGAAGTATGCATAATTCGTTTCAAGCACGTCGAAAATTCCATTACATGTACGTATGTCACCTACTCTGCATATTCCATCTTTATCAGGAAATAATTTTCCTACGTGACTTCCAATCTACATATACATATGTGGGTATCGACTTTTCTTTCACTAACGTTAAATCGAATTACCCCATTTTACGTGTGTGTGTGTGGGTGGAGGGATGTGGGGTGTGTGTTAAGGAGTGCGGGTGTGGGAGAGCGTGTAGGGGCATGCGCGTGTGCGTGTGTGCTTGTCTGCATGAGTGGGTATTGTGTGCGAATGCAGGAGTGTATCTGTGGGTGCGTGTGTATGTGTGCGCGTGTTTGTTTGTGCGTGTATATGTATGTGTGTGTGCCGGGCATGCGTCCCGTATACGCAAATGGGTTGTGTGTGCGCGTGCAAACGTGCTCGTGTGTGAGTCTCTGTGTTTGGTCGCTTGTTTGTGTGCGCGTGCGCGTTTGTGCGCGAGTACGTGTATGATTGTGTTCGGGTGTGTGCATGTGTCCTTCTGTGCGTGTGCGCGCCAGTATGCGGGTGCGTATAAGGGTGCGTGTGTGTGTGCACCCGTCTGTGCGTGTATGCATGTGTGCGTGTGTGTGACCGTGTGCGTGTGCGTGGGTACGTGCACGGGTGTGTGCGGGTGTGGGCGTGTGCGTGTGTGCCTGAGGGCGTGTGTGTCTGTCTGTTCGTGTGTGTAGGCTTGAGCACGTGTGTGCGTGCGTGCGCTCGCGTTTGCGTGTGCATGTGTGGGTGGGTGCGTACGACTGCGTGCGCCTGTTTGTGTGTGCGCGCGTGTGCGTATGGGGGTGTGTGGGTGCCCACACGTGCGTGCGTATGGACGTGCGTGCCTGCGCTCGCGTGTGCTTGGCGTATGCGGTAGCGTGGGTATGGATGTGTGTGTGCGTATGTGTGCGTGTATGCGTGTGTGTGCGTATAATGGAGCGTGTGTATGGGTGTGTTGGTTGGTTGCGTTCGTGGTATGCGTGTCTGTGCGTGTGCTTGAGTACGTGTAAGACTGTGTTGAGGTGTGCGTGTGTCCGTCTGTTCGTGTGTGCGTGTGTATGTATGTGCGTAGGTGCGTGCGAGCGTGTACGCTTGCGGGTATGCGGGTGCGTATATGTGTGCGTGCTTGTGTTTCCGCGTGTGCGTGTGTGTGCGCGTGTGCATGTGCGGGAGCGTGTATGTGGGTGCGTGTGTACGTGCGTACGTGTCTAGGCGTGTGCGTGAGTGCGTATGTGCCTGTGTGCGTGTGTGGGAGTGTTGGTTGGTTGGTTGCCTGAGTGCGTGTGTTTGCGCGTGTGTGCGCGGGTATGCGGGTGCGCGTGTGTGGGTGCGTCTGTGCGTGTGAGCGCCCATGTGCGTGTGTGCGTGTGTACGTGGGTACCTGTGTGCATATGTGTGCAGGCGTGCGCGCGTTCGTGCGCTCGTGTGCGCGTATGCAGGTGCGTGTGTGTGGAGGTGCGTGCGTGAGCGTGCGCCTGTGCGTGTATGTGGGAGCGTGTGAGCTTGGGTAGGAGCGTGCGTGTGTGCGAATGTGTGCTCATGGTTAAGTGTGTTTGTGCGTGTGTATGTATGTGTGCATGTGTTCGTGTGTGCCGTTGCGCACTCGTGCGTGTATGGGTGAGTGTGTTTTGTGTGCACGTGTCTGTCCGCGTGCGTACGTGCTTGCGTGCGTGCTCGTGTGTGTGCGAGTGTGTAGGGGGTGCGTGCGAGTGCGTGCGTCTGTTTGTGTGTGTGTGTGTGTGTGCGTCTATGCGTGTGTGCTCGTGTGCGTATGGGGGTGTATTGGTTGGTTGGTTGCGTGCGTGCGTGTGTGCGTCTGTGCGCGGGCGACGGGGCGTGCGTGCGTGTGAGCGCGCTGGTATGCGAGTACGCGTGTGTGGGTACGTGCGTGTATGTGTGTGTGGGCCTGTGCGTGTGTGCCTGTATGCATGTGTGCGTGTGTGTCCATGTGCGTGTTTGCGTGAGTGCGTGTGTGTGTAGGAGCGCACGCGTGTGCGTATGCGGGTGCGTATGTGTGGGTGGGTGTGTGCGTATGTGCGAGTGTGTGTGCGTATGCGGGTACATGTGTGTGGGTGTGTTGGTTGGTTGCGTGCGTGCGTGTGTATGCGCGTCTGTGCGTGTGCGTGATTGTGTCCGGGTGTGTGCGTGTGTCCGTCTGTTCGGATGTTCGTGAGTGCGTGTGTATGTATGTGCGTAGGGGCGTGCGAGCGTGGACGCTCGCGGGTATGCGGGTGCGTATATGGGTGCGTGCTTGTTTGTGCGTCTGTGCGTGTGTGCGTATATGTATGTGTGCGTGTATGCATGTGCGCGTGTGTGTGCGCGTTTGCATGTGCGGGAGTTAGTGTATGGGTGCGTGAGTACGTAAGTGCTTGTGTAGGCGTGTGCGTGAGTGTGTATGTGCCTGTATGCGTATGGGTGAGGTGGGTGGTTGGTTGGTTGCCTGCGTGCGTGTGTGTGGACGTGTGTTCGTGTGCGCTCGTGAGCGCGCGAGTATGCGGGTGCGCGTGTGTGGGTGCATGTGTGTGCGTGGCTGTGCGTATATGCATGTGCGAGTGTGTGCGCCTATGTGCGTGTGTACCTGTGTGCATGTGTGTGCAGGAGTGCGCATGTGCGTACGTTTGTGCGATCGCGTGTGCGTATGGAGGTGCGTGTGTGTGGAAGGTGCATGCGTCTGTGCATGTGTGTGTGCGTGTATGCGTGTGTGTGTATGTGTGTGTGTGTGGAGGGTGTGACCTTGGGTGCGTGTGTGCGCGTGGTTGGGTGCGTGCGTATGTGTGTTGGTGTGTTCGTGTGTGCCGTTGCGCACTCATGCGCGCATGGGTGAGTGTGTTTTGTGTACGTGTGCACGTGTCTGTCCGCGTACGTACGTGTTTGCGTGCGTGCTCGTATGTGTGTGTGTCTGTGTGTTTGTTGGTGTGCGTATGTGTGTGGGGGTGTGTGTAGGTTTGTGTCGGTGTGACCGTATTGCGTGTGTGCGTGGATGCGCGTATGTGTGTGCGTGTGCATGAAATTTTGTGTTGTTTGATTAGTGATGGATGTACAACAATTAACTAGTCATGAAAAGGTAAAAGTTATTCGATTTGTTGGTGATAATGTACGCTCCAGCCGAGAGGCTGCTAATGAGTTTAACGCGATACATCCTGATCGTCCTCCTATCCATCATGGGGTAGTTGCACACTTGAATTTCCTTTTCAACGCTACTGGAAACGTCAGTAAGTCAAGGCCAAGACAGTTAAATAACCGAAGGCACTCTGATGATGCAGTAATATTAGCAGCATATGGTAATAATCCTCGCACAAGTTTACGAGATATGAGCAGAAATTTAAATATTTCTTATACTAAGATTAGGAGATGTGTTCGTCGACATAGATTAAAATCCTACAAGCCAACATGCTTGCACGCTCTAGAAGTTGGAGATTTGCATAGAAGAATGGAGTATTTCCTATGGTGTCGAGGTAATTTTTTAAACGACAGAGAATTTTTGAAGAAAGTCATGTTTACTGAAGGAGCTACGTTCACCACTAACGCGGTGTGGTTTCATCACAGAACTGCAGATACTGGGCAGCAGAGAACCCAAATTTTGTAATTAATGGTAAAAGACAATATTCACAAAGAGTTAATGTATGGTGTGGAATTTTAAATACAAGAATAATTGGCCCCTTTTTCTTCTCGAAACGTTAAACACGCTAAGGTTTTTAAATTTTTTAAATAACGAATTAATGGATTCCATTTATGCTTTGCCACTCATTGTAAGGCGAGAACTGTATTTACAGATTGATGGAGCCGCAGTTCATAACGCAAGAACAGTACGGGCATGATTGGACGAGAATTCTCCTTTAATCGCAATAGTCCTTTAATCGAATGGCCACCGAAATCGCTTGATATTGCACCACTGGACTATTTCCTTTGGGGAACTATTAAAACTATTATTCTGTCATCGTTCGGTGGCCAATCCCTTTGTTCTATGGTCACTCCGTGTCCTTTCCTGAGTATACCCTATAATTCCTCTCCTTTTTAGATTCTGTGGAAAAAACTCGATGATCAATACTGATACAATCGTATGTTGTGCATCTTCCAAGAATCCCAGTATTACATTCTAATTATAAGCCTCTTTTCGATCTTAAACATGCGTACAATTAAATCTTGAATTAACATGATACCCTTTTATTCGTTAGACGTTAATTGTATCTGGAGTGCATAGATTTCATGGTTTATCTAAAATAAACGCAACGGGAAAACCAGGAACCACGTATAATTCGGTAATGGAGCAGTTACCTGTATATTTAAGCAATAAAACTTAACTGCTGGTGTATACCTCTTAGGTGTTATACAACGCATCACTAACCCTTAGCGCTTAAATGGACATTAAATGGAAGCTTATTAGAAGTAGAAGCACAAAAACACATTATACACAAGTTCACCTTACCATAATAATTGGTATAGCATCTTACCTTGCGATGTAATTTCGTCCCCATCAATTTTCTCGTGTGCCTCAACAAGTAAGTTATTGATATAACCAATTTTTGTGTCAAACTGAGTTATTAATGGAACATTTAGTAATGGAACCAGATAGTCATCATACGTAACCTTAATCTCCTTTTTTATTATTTTGTTTTCATTTACATATGTATTACATTGATTATCTAGAATTTCCTAAAAGTATACGTAAATTAAGAACTATACATAAAAATCTATTTAACTTTACATAAAAGGGTAGCATTATTTCTTCTTCAAACTGAAAACTTCGCATGGACTCCATTACTTCCATCATTTCATTTTCTAAATTATAGATTATGTATCTGTTATCATCGTAACCATACAAAGGTTTTAATTTTTTGCGAATATCACGTGCAGTTTGTAGGTTTTCATTTGTTATCCGTTTTAGGTCTTCCTGCAGCTTTTGTTCAGAATTTTCAAGAAGTCTACTGTGGTGTTTAAAATGTTGTTCGAGCAAGAGTAAAGAGAATTCTATATATAGTTTATACACCATGTTCAGAATTTGAGCAAATTCTAAAATGTTACCAAATTTGATTGAAGGTGGATGTGAATTACAACTACCAAACTAAATTATGTGTATTCAAATTAATCATGCTCAAATGAATTCGATACTACATATCATTCAAAAGTTATGACATTTAGTAACATAATCAGAACAACATCTTTAATAACAAACAAAATACACCCAGGCACCACACAAAAATTTAAAAACCCAACACGTTTCAATAGCTAAGGTATCATCATCAGCGGTGGACTGGGACAAACTAAAGAAAACTTGTATATATACGTATTATATATATATATATATATATATATATATATATATATATATATATATATATATATATATATATCAGGTGTCAATTTAAAAACTTACGCTAGGCTACATCTCATGAATAAATGGTGATATCCACCTACCCTAACTAAAAAAATTTAAATAGCGAACCCCTACTTGTAATACATAATTGGAAAGCCTGTAAAAAATGTTATCCAGTGGTATAAATAAAAATTATACGGAGTGTATTAATATTAACCCAATTAAATATTTTAAAAACGAAAACACTCAGTTGCTTACAAAACCCAATCTGCATCACTTTAGGAGTTGCGAGAAAGAATTACTCAAGCATGTCGGGCTACTACCAGAACAACATTTACCAATGTTCGTAAAGAATTTGAAAACAGGCTATATTATTATAATAAGGTTATATTATTGTTTACAAAACAACGGAACCCACTTTAATTTTTTAATATTTTTACCAAATTTGTAGTTCAACAAAACCTTTTAGTGAATATTGATGTACTTTTTTGAAATAAAATATTATAGTGTTATTTCTGAAAAGAGATTTGCGTTCATTTATAAAAACGACTGAAATAATATAATACACCCAGTATAATTTTTATTTATACCACTGGATAGCATTTTTTACAGGCTCTCCAATGATGCATTACAAGTAGGGGTTCGCTATTTAAATTTTTTTAATTGGTGTAGGTGGGGTGTAGGGGGTTGATTGGGGTAAGTTGTCTCCTATGTCATTTTGGTTCCCTCTTTCTATCCTAGAAACGGTTTAGAGAATTTTTTGATATCATCATTTATTCAAGAGATATAGTCTATTGTAAGTTTTTAAATTTACACACTGTATATATATATATATATATATATATATATATATATATATATATATATATAACATACATTAGCGTTATCATCAGCGTGTAACGCTTCGTTGCTTATCTAGTGAAAGTTATACATGTGAGTTCTGAGTAGCCTAAAGGTCCTTGATCGTCATTGTTCACTATAATTTATTTGTTTTTGAAGATTCCTAGACTTTTATAGCAATCAAATTGGTAGGTATTGCTAACATGTTTGATTAGATACCTTATCTACTACCTTATACCTTATCAAACATACGTAGGGCTACGGCAGACTTTTCCCAACGTTTGTATTTGATATGAACCAAATGTTCTTTAAAATGAATTTTGACAGATCGTTTAGTTTGTGCCACATACACTTATTCACAACTTTCACAGTTAATTTTATAAATTCCGTCCTATCCTGCTTATCCACATGATTTTTTGGACTACCTAAAAGAGTTTGCAAACTATTATCGGAAACAGTGACTGCTTTCAATTTAACTTTGGAAGATATTCTAGATGGACCTGTATGTAAGCAGGATAGTTTGGTAATTTTACGTACTTTATTTCTTTTTGTTCTCACGCATTACCTATTGTAGCTACATTCTTAACCCTCGTCCTAGGTGTTTGTTTCCTAACTATATTCATAACCACTTCATCTGAAAACCCATAGTATGGAGCAATTTCTTTAATAGTACGTAATTCTTTATTATAATTTTGAACTGAGAAGGAAATTTAAGCAATCTATGAACAAAAATATCTGGTGTGGAACAACACACTACCTTCCAACCCATAAAATGGAAATTAACAGAAATGAAATAATTTTAATAACAATTTTGACCTTCCAACCAACATATGCATATGTAGATATACTAGGTTATGCAATCGACTTTCTTTTCACTAGCGCTAAATCGACTTGTTAGCTTATTTTACAACTTTTGTCCGCGTCTGCGTCTGTCTGTGTCTCTGTCTATGTCTGCGTCTGCGTCTGTCTGTGTCGGTGCCTGTGCCTGTGTCTGTGTCTGTGTGCGTGTACGTGTGTGTACGGGAGCCTGTGTGTGGATGTATTGTAGTATCCACGATAACTCCAGAACGAAAATACATATGTACTTAACATTTTGTATTTAAGCTTGTTTCCATTTGGATTGGAGCTGATTGTATTTTGGCAGATATTCAGGGGCGAAAACGGGGGTTTGTTAGAGTCAGTTTTTGGTTTTTATCAAATATTTCTAAAACAACTGCATATTTCAAAGATATAGAAATACCTAGATATAGTAGTTAAACATATCGATTAATTATGTTCGGCGCAGTTTTTTGATACGACGCGTAATTTAGCGGCAAAAAGAGTCCTAATGTATAATTTAAGTGCTAGCTTAAATTTTTTCAATGCGCACACACGCACACTCACACACGCGCACACACGTACACAAGCACACACACACGTACACAAGCACACACACACACACACACACACACACACACACACACACACACACACACACACACACACACACACACACACACACACACACACACACACGCCGATCTTGGCGAAACTTGGTCAAACGTTGTAAAATGCGCTAATAAGTCGAATTAGCGATAGTGAAAAAAAGGTTGATTGCATAACCTTCTATACCTACATATGTATATGTAAGGTTGGAAGGTAAAAATTAAAAGCAGCAGAATCTTTTAGTGATAGTTTGCTTACGATAAATATCTATATCGAGCTATCATTTCTTATTACCCGAGTATCAAGGAACGGGGGACTGTCATTTGTCTCTATTTCATATGTAAATTTGAATGTCGGAAATTTAGAATTTAAAGTTTCTATAAAGTTCTCAATGCTACAAATGTTAGTATTAAGGATAGCAAACACACCATCCACGTATTTAATCCAAACTCTAGTAAAATAAGGCAAATCAGATTTTAATCTGTTTCAAATTTACCCATGGTAAGATTGGCTATAAATAAAGCGCGACTCGCTGATTATATATATATATATATATATATATATATATATATATATATATATATATATATATATATACGACGCGATCAAAAATACCTGACACAGCCGCTCTTATGAAACATCACCTTAGTAAACATTAGATATCATAGTACACTTTTGGTAAATAATAAACATAACCTCAAATAATTCTCCTCTTTCGTCTGATTACTGTTTTTTACCACGATTATTTCCCATTTTTAACTTTTTTACAAAACAGCCTTTTTCAACACTACCAATCTTTATCAAATAATTAGAAGGTAGGTAAATTACATTTTAAACAAAAATTTAAGTTTTATAATTTCAGAGTGTAATATTGTGCAACATGCCTTTTTCTCTAGAAGAAAATAAAGTTCTTTTGCAATCCTATTTCCCTAATGGAAATAAAGACGAAAATGGAGCCTGGGTATGTTCAATTCGCTTACGTATAGAAGAATTTCGAGAAGCGTATCCTGAGAATGATGCCGATTACTACTTTATACGCCGGAACGTTTATCGTGGAATGGAGCGTTTTAATAATACATGAAGCGTTGCTTCTGGAAAATCATCTGCGCCCCACACTTGCTAATGAGGAGGTTGTATAAGATGTTCGTGCTCGTCTTGAACAAAGTCCCAAAAGCCACTTTGTCGCAACAAACTGGCTTGTCATATGGAACATGTCACACAATTGTCAAGAGAAAATTACATCTCTATCCGCACAAAATAAGAGTATTACAAGAACTTCACCGTCCCCTCATTCAAAAGTGTGTAAATTATTGCAATTGGTTCAATGTACATCTACGAGACGACAACTTGTTGGACAAAAGATATTTCTCCGATGAGGCATGGTTTCATTTAAGTGACTACGTCAATTTTCAAAATTATCGAACTTGGAGAAAACTTGCAGAAAACCCGCATGTTTATCAAAAAGCTCCTCTCCGTCCTCTTAAAGTAGGAGTGTGGATAGCCATGTCGAGGAGCCTACTTGTTGGACCAATATTCTTTAACGATACTGTTAATGCTGAACGTTATCGTGCTATGCTATACGTTTTTATTGATCAACTTCATGATGACGAATTTTAAGAGGGTTTTTCAGCATGACAAAGCAACTGCACATACAGCTGCAGAAACAACAAGATTTCTACAGCAGTACTTTGATGAAGAAACCTTTGGCCTTCAAGATCACCGGATCCAACGCCCTTGGATTAATGTTTATTTGATCATCTAAAAAATGTATTTTATAGAAATCGTTACATGCAGCTATAGATGCGGCTGTACACAACATAACGCAACAACAATAGAAGGCAGTTTTTGAAAGCCTGAGAGTGGATGCCTGTCTTGATAATGGTGGTGATCACTTATTATAATATGCGACTGACGACTGTTACCTAGTACACCATTTATAAAAGAAACTTCATCACGTTTTAATTACCAAATTGTTTCTATGTGTAATTTCGAATAAATTTAGCAGCATTTAAACATTAAAAGGCGTGTTCATTTTATTTAATATTTTAATATTTGTAAGGTTATGTTTATATTGTTTAGTATTGTGAAGTACCATTGTTTCATAAGAGCGGCTGTGTCAATGATTATTGACATTTTGTATATATATATATATATATATATATATATATATATACTATATATATATATATATATATATATATATATATATATATATATATATATATTCTACAGTTTCACCATAAGTGTAAATAATATAATAGCATTTAAAACATTCACATAAATAAAGTGTAATGTTATTCACAATAGAAACAAAACACACATGCATAATTAAAATTTAAAATAATGTCCAAGATTTTATGGAAAAATAAGCACATATCGTTTATTATTATTGATTTATAACTTGTAATTACAAAATTAAATTTTTTAGTTCGCCCTAGTCGGCCGCTGATGATGATAGCTTAGCTGTTGAAATGGGTTCGGGTGTATTTTATTTGTTACTACAGGTCCTGTCACAGTTTCAGATTTTTCAAGATCCTTAATAGCTTAAACATTATTAAATAGTTTTAAGAGCCCGCTAGATTACTATCATGAAAACGGTACAAAAAAAACTTATTTAACAAAATTTCGATTTACCCTTCGCTGAATTGATTTTATCACATCAGTAGTCACAATTAGTCCATTCGTTTTACAAGCATACAAAAAACCCTTTAGAAGCGAAAATCGTATGCTCACGGTTAAAATAGATATTTATGTATTAAGGGCATAATCAGAAGATTATGGCTCGAGGGAAAGTTAAAAGCCCGACGCGAAGCGGAAGGCTTTTATATTCTTGAGAGCCATAATCTACAATTATGCCCGTGGTACATACAATGTTTTATTTTATTTTGCACCATGAAACTGGAACAAAATATTAAAAATATCATGTCGTGTGTTTGCTGTCAATCATGCTGCTTAGCATCAATGACATTTCCGTGCTATAAAGACCACATTACGCCCGCATTTGGAGGCATATAAAGAACATTATGGTGGCAAAATAAAATAAATTATTTAATGCTTTGATTCGATAGTTTTCGATACGGTTCGAGATTTACGAGATCTTCCTGAAAAGACGCGGTAAAATTTTTAACTTCGTCACATAGATTTCTATGCGTCAATATAACCTAAATTAAATTAGTTTTGCGTGCTTTTGCCGTTTCTGCGTTTTTGGTATTTTAACAAACTGAAATTCGTTTTGTTGTGTACAGTATAGTATAGTGTATAAAAAGACTGTATTACCTAGTGTTAGTTGTATTGTTAGTGAAGTTTCGTTAGTGCTGTTTTAGGTTTATGTGTAGAAAAATAAATCAACAAATCCTACTCGAGGTAAATTTTTTATTTATGATTTAATAAAATTAATAATAATTTTTATTTTATTTTGCCACCATAATGTCCTTTATACGCCTCCAAATGCGGGCGTAATGTGGTGTTTATAGCACGGAAATGTCATTGATGCTAAGCAGCATGATTGACAGCAAACACATGACATGATATATAATAGCAATATCACAGTATCTTAGTAACAACAAATTAGCCTACTGTCGACTTTATTTCACTGCATTTGCATTTAAAAACTTGCCGAAAATACTGAACCTTTTTCATATTTTGTTCCAGTTTCATGGTGCAAAATAAAATAAAACATTGTATGTACCACGGGCATAATTGTAGATTATGGCTCTCAGGAATATAAAAGCTCTCCGGTTCGCGTCCGGCTTTTAACATTCCCTCGAGCCATAATCTTCTGATTATGCCCTTAATACATAAATATCTATTAATTACATTTATTATTGCTCATATTAAGTTTGTAATCGTAACAACCTTTTCTACCTGAAAGTGTAAGGTGATGTAGAATTAATATCTATTATTGTACTATACGATAACTGTATTATAGGTACGTGGTTTATGTATACATTTTCAATCTTTACAAACATGCAACTTCCAAATAGTGACAACGTTTGTAAAAACAATAACTTTGTAAACCTCAGAGAAGTTAAAAACTGGTACAATTATGTATCACGTTTAATAAACTCGCCACTACTTGAGGCTGTTATTCCCATGTTACACAAAATGTATTAATCAGATTATAAATTGCATGAAGTGATTTATGTTTCTATAATTTTTACAGTTTCGTAGATGATATTCTCAAATTAGATTAAATAATGTTAGGAAATATTCCTCAAGTCTCACCAATGTAATAAGGTAATACCACAGAGGATACATATCCTCTTTTGTATCACCACATTTGTCGTAGTTTTTATTTCTTTTTATTTAATTACAGCTGTTTCGATGTAGGTATTGCTTTCATTACATCATTTCCAAAGTTGATTTCTTTATAATTGTTAATTCTATAGTTTGTAAATGCTGTAATTACGTCAATACATCCAAATAGCTGTGGTTAATAGGCAAAACTTGGAACATATTGAATTTAAATTTACCGCCAAATTACAAATTAAAACACTAGCGTCAAGTGTATTAAATCATGTTTCACCTTGAGCATAGGAGTTTCATTTCTAAAGGGTTTTTTTTATGTTTTATAAGTAAAGTAGTTCTGAAATGAATGATGTAATATGATCTACACCTTCAGCTAGATCAGTTTTGTGATAAGCTAATATTTTGTGGGCATTAATTTTGATAAATTCGTTTTACTTTAAAACGTCGTATGTCGATGATGATCTATGGATTATTTTTGTGTGAAATACTTGAGTATCAAATCTAGAACGAACTGTGAGGTTAATTTTACAACTGTCAGTCACTTTGGTGCATACGTTTTGGGGGGATAATAAGAATATTAGCACAAAAAATTAATCTGTTAGAATATGAATAAAAATGGTCATTATAAAAAAAAAGCAGTAGATACAATGCCGTATTCAAATTGTATTTAAACAATAATATATTAGAGCTCTAGTTATTAGTAATCCCTATTACTAAATGTAACTTTTGAAAGCTCTTAGGAATTATATGTAATAACGAAGCATTGTAAATATTAAAAAAGATTAATTGATTTGGTAGAACTTCTATTAGTTTTGTTAATTATAATCATAGAATTCGATAAACCCATTTTACAAAATCGCGGTTGTATGATTTGCAAATTAGCTAGGTACTTTTTGGTATACAAGTTTTTTTGTAAATAAGGCATAATTAAAAAAAAAACAACCAGAAGAGATTGTGCAAAGTTACAGCAAATGAATGAAAACAGTTGCAAAACGTTGACTTTTCAATCCTTAAAACTCGCTATTTCTGGAATAGGCCAGAAAAATGTTAGACATTTCTGTTTGACAGCAGTCATACAAGGAAGAGCGGTAAACTGAGGAACATAGGTTGTGGTGCCGATGTGTGACGTCATCGTAGCTGCCTGAACAAGGCGCTGGCGCGTATCTATTTTAGATACGATAAACAAAACTACTGCAACCTAACATAATTACAATAGATAAACAATACTGCTGTAACCTAACAAAAGTAGATTAGATAAAGAAAACTACATTAACCTAAAAGAAGAATTGATTGAACCGGGATTGGAACCCGCATCAACAGCGTGGAAGGCGACGGCTACCACTACACCACCAGCGCTCTAGCAGTTTGACATT
>JARFJB010002161.1:345000-410000 GCA_036346205.1 Vesta saturnalis | reverse complement strand
TACTTGCAACTGTACTTGTATCAATGTAACGAATAAATTTACCATTTACTATACTCAACCACAACATTTCACATTGCACATAATATAAGTTATACTTTTCGAGAACTTCAACCATTAAGTTGTTGTAAGTAGGCTGAACTTTGTCAACATTTGTAATTTTGACGTGCTTGTCATAAAATTCCTGTAACAGATTTTAACATTTAGAATATTTGTTACATTTTATTTATTAGAAATTTATTGCCGTTTGCCAAAATGAGTCGTGGTATAGATCCATCTAAGATGAAAGTTTACACCGATGCTTACGAGAAAGAAGCTCGTTTGCGTTTAAAGTGGTTTAGAAGAAATGTAGAACGTTTGGTGGCTTACAGTCAAGAAGAGGGCGCGAAAAGGGTTTCTCAAGAAGTGTTAGATGAAGTAAAGGAGGCTCGTAAAGCTAGTTTTAAAGGTGCTGAAAGGTACCCCAACGTTCACATAGGGGATCCCCCTCCACCTTTAGTTGATACAAGTGCCATGTTAAATACAATGAAACCCGTTGATCGAGAAATTACTAAATTAATTTACACTGGTACTGTTTTCTACATTTACGGTCAAAAACTTAAACAATTTCGTTTATAGGAACCCAAAAAGATGGAAGAAAGAATTATTTAAAAAAACGTTTTCATGTTATTCCAGAAGATAGGTTTTATTTTGCTGAAACAACAAGTTGGTCATATGGTTGGAAAATGTGGTTTAGTTCACCTACGGCAACACCAGTTAGATATGGCAGATGCCAAGTAATTAAAGCATCTTTCTATAGAAGAAACGGTGTAGGTCGAGATCCGGATTGGTACCAAGAACCGGCTAAATTAAGTCCCTGTATTTGCGATCGGTCTTAATTATACTTTTTACTACCTTGGCTTCTTGTTGAATAAGATTTATGGACTCTTGAAGATATCTACATAGTTTAGAAATAAAATAATCTCCGTTTGGTGTATGTTTAAATAGTATGCTTGCGTAATCAGTATGTCCAGCTTCAATTGGTTTACCCTTTTTTGAGTCTTTTTTGCTAGTAGTAGTAGGTGGTTTGATCAAAGGTAAATAATCAATTTGTTGAACTAAAAATATTATTTAAGTTTTATTAAGTGCATAACTACTTACTATTATTCTCAGGAATTGGTTGATAAAGATTGTTAGCAAGCTCTAAAAGATCTATGCCAAGTATTTTAAACGCATCTTTAAATTCTTCTAGTTCTGTAAGAGAACCTAAACATCTTTGCTTTAAGTTTTCTAAATTTTCTAAACGATCTTCAACTTTTTTAATAAAGAATTTGATATTAAATGTTTCTTTTTTTAAATCAACTTGAACATTTTGAATTATTGTAACAGTTATTTCATTGAACTGCAATTCTTGTAAGGTGTTCGTTGCTCTGTAATATTTTTTTAGGGACATACAGAATACTGAAAAATCATACATACATAGCAAGACGTTTGGCTTCTTCCGTTTTTATCTCTGTTAACATTTTTGTTTGTTTTAATTGTATATCTCTTTTAAGGTCTTTTAAAGATTTGGTTACCGTTTTTTCCAATTGACTTAATTCGTCTAGAAAATACTTAGCTTCGTCAACGTGGTAATTTCCATTTTGTGCAAATAATCTAAAGGAAACACCATTAACATGTTACTATTAGTAATAATTGACGTTTCAAGTACTTTATGCGTTTCATAAACATAAACGATGATTTCTTAATTTTTGACAATTTTGCAGCAAAAATATCCTCAAATTTTTTAATAAAATTGTGTATTTTATTTTCGCAATTTCTGCTGGAATAGCTAATGTTTGATATAAGTGACTTTATTTTAATTGTACGATTGCACTTATCAATTTTTGACTGTAATTCTGCAACTCTTTTTTTATATTCGTCTACTGCCACACGAAATTTGATTTCGCTACGTATATAGCATTGCTTAATATCCATTATTTCTTTTTCAGCTCCCTAAAATGTATAACGTAATTACAAAGTAGGTATTGTTGGAATATACGTGCAATAAGGCGGTCTTAACTAATTATTAGGTATTTATTTAAACATTTTAACATTATTTGAAATTAGCTACAAAATTAGATTTTAAGCAAAAGATACCTACTGTGATGTACGCTTAATCTAATATTTATTGGTTCATGTCAGTAACATTTTGCTAGGCACTAATTCTTTCAGAACCATGGGTGTGTCTATATGAGTGTGTGCGTGCGTTGCGCGTGTGTGCGTTTATGTGTGTATGCGTGCGTACATGTGTGTAGGTCTGTGGGTGTGCGATGTAACGAAACTGAAGAAACTGTTCCTTCACTTTGGGCGACAAGTCCCACAATGGAGAGCCAAATTTTTGTAATGAAACCCTTGGCTAATTTAGGCCCCTCCGTTAATGCTAAATTGTACTGATTCAGTAAGTGATAAAATCGTGTTCATACGATGTGTACCAAATTTGCAATTGTACTTCTTCGTTGAAAGAAAGTAAATTAAAACTTAAAGTGTTACTTTCTTAAATTTTGTAGCAAGAAAAGTATGTGTTAAATTGAAATAAGTAATCTATAATGCAATTTATTAAAATGATAAATTATAATAATTATTTACCTAAACTAGCTCTTTAGTGTACGAACATCATGTAATTATAGTTTACATTCAATATAAATTGCTAAACTTTGACAAAAACAATAGTTCAATATGGTCCTGATTTTATATTCAGCAAACTCGAAACTTATCTCTGATATCGAGTATTGATACTGATACAAGCTAATGCCTAATCGAAACTAATTATGACCAACTCTGGGAAGGTATCTTAATTTTTATTGTGAATAGAACTTTGTTAGTAATGTTTTTTCAAGAATTAATGCATCAATACAACTAACTGTAATGAAGTTAGTATTGCCTTTACTTCTAAATGATTTAACGTAGTTATGGTAGTAGAAGATTACTAATCTACCTATTAATTATTTAAATTATTTGTGGACTGAACTAATAATGTACACTGGTGTGTTATACGCTCCCTTTATTTAGGAACAATGACACATAAATGATATCTTTTGAAATATTTGAGGTATGGAAAAATTTATATTGATCTCTTTAAAATTTATTGCCAAATTTAGAGAATTTATATGCCACAATCAATTTAAGTATTATTGAGAGCTCTATTGTCTATCATAGATTAAGTCGGTTCAAATACTTCTTTCCATCTAATATGGTGGCACTATCTACTTCAATTTGTATTAAACTAGAATAATGAACTCCAAGGTACAAATCGACTACACCAACTTAAGTTAAACATTAAACATAAGTGTAATAAATTTATTGTTAACGTCACATAACGTCATATAACCGTATCATCCCTAAACCCAGCTATTATATTTAATCTATGTACATATAACATATAGATTCAATGGTCGAGTTCTGATACAATATATTTACTCCCTCAATAAGTTTAATGAATATTATAAAAAAAATGAAATATATTTTCGGCACGCGACCATTGACATTTCAATATTAGGCACATAAAAACAAAGTACCTTTACGACTGCAGCAATAATCATTGTTCGAATTTGACTTTTCAATTATAACCAAATAATTGTGAACCATATCGATTCACCATTTACTTTTATATTATAAGTATGCATATAAAATATTTTATTTATTGTCGTTAAGGAAAGCGAGCATAAAACACTCCTTTGTCAAATAAAGACTTGTTCACTTAAATACGGTGTACACATTTATATTTTTAACAAAATCTCACAATTTAACACTTGGGTCTTTTAAATCCTGTATATGATCACATGTATATTTCAGCAACTTTTCTTTTAAATTATTGCTGACAAATACTTTCGATTGTAATATTTGAAATTATTTACAATTTCAAATTATGATAATATAAATGATCGAAAAATTTTAAGTTTTAACATTTCTGTATTGATGTAAAATGTAGACTCACCAATGACAACTCAAAAATGGCACGCGATCGGAATTGTGACCGTCCCGCGTCGATATTAAAAGCAGACCTACTAGCACTCCTTCCTTAGTCCTATTTATAACTTTTCACCCTTTTAGCAGGAGGGGTATTTAAACTAGCCAATGGTAAAGCACACATGCAAGTATTCAGAAGGTCTTGTTTAAATTTTGTTACATATGGTATACTTTACTAAATAGAATGCAATAAAATTTCAAATAATTTGTTAGGGCTGCTGTGAAACTCATAATTTTTAATTGAATTAAATACCCTGATATATCTGAATTGCTTTTTTTCCGGACCAAAGTCTATTACATCAATCTTTAATCGATTTTGTTTGAAATTCTCTAGGATCCACCCTAAAAAGTCACCAAAGTTATTTTTGCTAAATTCAAATTGGCGCACAAGTTATGTGTAAAATTAATATTCAAACCTGATTGACCAAAACATGATCTTTCTAACGCCGCGCCGTGTAAGTGGCGCCTCCATAATTTATCTTACAAACTAAAATAACTCATGGTTTGATCAGTGACGGTTGGTTATCTTTTATAAACTCTGAATTGAATATTAATTGTGTTGAATGTTAAATTCCAATATTATTTTGAACTTGAGTATACGATTTATGTCATATTTATATAAAATGCTTTAACGTATTTGTAATTTAATTTCAACCGCCACTAGTGGCGTATCTTAATTCTTAAATATCTGAATTTCTCTTACGAGATACATATTCATACATGAATATTGTTTACTAATTTAATGAATCTTATACTTTTTGAGTCAACAGCAATAGTACTCCATTTACTTGAAACATTTCAATCGATATTGCACAACTTCCGTTATGATCATGATACACATATAAAAACACACACTCACAAGCACATACGCCAGGAGCCACCACTAATAGTGTGTCGTGGAGAATTGATAAGCTCCACTCACTATCACAAAGATAACGATAATTACACACACACACACACACACACACACACAAACACACACACACACACACACACACACACACACACACAAACACACACACACACACACACACACACACACACACACACACACACACACACACACACACACACACACACACACACACACACACACACACACACACACACACACACACACACACACAGACACACACACGCACGCACGCGCAAGCACGCACGCACACACACACACACACACTCACACATACACACACACCTGTGTCGCATCACCGTCAATACGGCACAACCGAGAGCTATAGGGCCTTGAACCTAAAATAGGGTGAGCAGAAACCCACCCTGACACGCCTGTCCTTGAAACGGTCTAGGCCCATGGGGGGCAGTCACAAATCCATGGAACCGCATAGCCGTAAACAGTTATAAATTTCCGCGCTTCCGCTTCGTCATTGGCGAGATATCACCCACATTAATCACCACTTACGCCACTCTTACACACACGCCAGGGATAATGCCCAATGACGCTGGGAGGCCGTGCCCACATGACAATAAAACAAAAATAACCACATTCAAGCCAAAAATACAACAAATGACGTAAAATACGGTAATAAGTACAATCGATTATAGATTCTCAAATCCTTACTTAAAAACTCCAAGATGGGGAAAAATGATCATCCTCACTCAGTATCAAACTCAGACTTCCTAATCTAACTTAGGAAAGAACAACTCAATCTAACTTAAATGGTTAAATATGCCATACTGCATAACTATGATTCCAGAAACTAAAACGAAATTCTAGAAAAATAAAGAAAACTTAAACATGTGGAAATGTGATGAATCTTCAACCTACAAAATAAATCACAACAAAAACAAAACGCTCGTCACACACTCGCACTACTCCAACAATAATATTACAATCATCAAATTCCAACTCGGGCGAAAGGTACAATATCCCCCATAGCAGCCTTGCTAGCGCTGAAAGACACCGCCCCTTACTACTTCTACCACACCTAATTGCTTAGTCGCCTCTTACAAATCTAAAATTCTAAGGCAGTTCTTATACTGCCTCAAATAATGTGTGTGTGTGTGTGTGTGTGTGTGTGTGTGTGTGTCTGTGTGTGTGTGTCGTGTCGTGTGTCGTGTGTCGTGTGTCTGTGCGTGTCGTTCGTGTGCTGTGTCGTGCCGTGCGTCGTGTCAGTGTGCCTGTGTGTCGTGTGTCGTGTGTGCTGTGTCTGTGCTGTGCTGTGTGTCTGTGTGTCTGTGTGTCTGTGTGTCTGTGTGTCTGTGTGTCCGTGTGTCCGTGTGTCCGTGTGTCCGTGTGTCCGTGTGTCCTGTGTGTCGTGTGTCCTGTGTGTCCGTGTGTCCGTGTGTCCTGTGTCCTGTGTGTCGTGTGTCTGTGTGCCGTGTGTCTGTGTGCCTGTGTGCTGTGTCCTGTGTGCCTGTGTGTCTGTGTGTCTGTGTGTCTGTGTGTCTGTGTGTCTGTGTGTCTGTGTGTCTGTGTGTCTGTGTCGTGTCTGTGTGTCTGTGTGTCTGTGTGTCTGTGTGTCTGTGTGTCTGTGTGTCTGTGTGCTTGTGTCTGTCGTGTCTGTGTGTCTGTGTGTCTGTGTGTCTGTGTGTCTGTGTGTCTGTGTGTCTGTGTGTCTGTGTGTCTGTGTGTCTGTGTGTCTGTGTGCTGTGTGTCTGTGTGCTGTGTGTGTGTGCTGTGTGTCTGATGCGTGTGTTCTGTGTCTGTGTGTCTGTGCTTCTGTGGTCTGTGTCGTCTGTGCGTCTCTCGCTCCTTGTGCGTCTGTGGTCTGTGCTGTACTGTGCGTTGTGCGTGCGCTGGTGTGCTCTGATCGACTTCGTCGCTGTACTGTTGGTCATGTTTGTTCTCAATGTTCTGTGTGTCTGTGTCGTCTGTGCTGTCTTGTAGACATCTGTGTCTGTGTGTCATGTGTCTGTGGTCTGTGTGTCTGTGTACTGATGTCTGTGTACTTAGTCTGTGTGTCTGTGTTCTGTGTATCTGTCATCTGTGTGTCTGTGTGCTGTCGTTCTGTTGTCTGTGTGCATCTGTGTCTGTGTTCTGTGTGTCATTGCCTGTGTTTTGTGGTCTGTGCCTGTGTGTCTGTGTTCTGTGTGTCGTGTGTGTGTCTGTGTGTCTGTGTGTTCTGTGTTCTGTGTCTGCCTGTTATGTCGTGTGCTGTGTGTCTGTGTGTCTGTGTGTGCTGTGTTGTGCTGTGTGCTGTGTGTCTGTGTGCTGTGTGCTGTGTGTCTGTGTGTCTGTGTGTCTGTGTGTTGTGTCTGTGTGTCTGTGTGTCTGTGTGTCTGTGTGTCTGTGTGTCTGTGTGTCTGTTCGTGTCTGTGTCTGTGTGTCTGTGTGTCTGTGTGTCTGTGTGTCTGTGTGTCTGTGTGTCTGTGTGTCTGTGTGTCTGTGTGTCTGTGTGTCTGTGTGTCTGTGTTCTGTGTGTCTGTGTGTCCGTGTGTCGTGTCTGTGTGTTGTGTGCTGTGTGTCTGTGTGCCTGTTTGTCTGTGTGTCTGTGCGTCTGCGTGTCTGTGTGTCTGTGTGTCTGTGTGTCTGTGTGTCGTGTGCTGTGTTTCTGTGTTTCTGTGTGTCTGTGTGCTTTTGTGTCTGTGTGTCTGTGATCTGTGTGTCTGTGTGTCTGTGTGTTTTGGTGTCTGTGTGTCTGAGGTTTGTGTTCTGTGTGTCTGTGTGTCTGTGTGTCTGTGTTTCTGTGTGTCTGTTGTTGTGTCTGTGTGTCTGGTGTGTCTGTGTGTCTGTGTGTCTGTGTGTTCTGTGTGCTGTGTGTCTGTGTGTCTGTGTCTTGTGTCTGTGTGTCTGTGTGTCTGTGTGTCTTGTGTGTCTGTGTTGTGTGTTGTGTGTCTGTGTTGTGTGTGTGTGTGTGTGTGTGTGTGTGTGTGTGTGTGTGTGTGTGTGTGTTGTATCTGTGTGTGTGCGTGAGTGCGTGGTGTGTGTTTTATTATTAGGCATCGTTAGAGAATGTTAAATTACAAATTGTAGTAACACGATATGCACTTGACGTTAAAGATATACATTGTACTTTAAAATTATATATATATATATATATATATACATATATATATATATATATATATATATATATATATATATATATATATATATATATGATGTATATAGGCTGAGTTTGCGCGGTGGCCCAAGCCTCCTATACTACTACAGATATAAAAAATATGTCGAAATTGAAAGCATTACAAAAATATTACTACAGAATGGCTGTAAACAAGGAATTATCAATAAAAACTTAAGAAAGAATAACCAAGCGAATATTCAAACCAACAAAGGAGACAACAGAAGAAACAAGACATTAGTGCATTAGCTTCCCTACATAAAAGGAATAACTGACACTATCGCTAGGAAGTTTCCAAAAGATCACTAATTTTATACAGTTTTTAAACCACAAAAAACACTTAGGGAATTCTTACGTAGCCCAAAAGTTACTATGCATGGTGAAGATCAAGGGTGTACGAAGTCCCCTGCAGTACTTGCAAATGCAGCTATGTTGCACAAACGAATCGCAGAATCTCTGTTCGAGCTGAACAACATAAATAAGCCATCAGACAAAATAACCTATCGTCCTCGTTAGCAATTCATAAGATAGAAACTGGACATGTAACCAACACAGATAATATTAGGCTGTTAGCTCGAGCAGATACACTAACAAAACGTATAATTAGAGAAGCGATAGAAAGCGAAAAACGACCAGAAGCATTAAGTAGGAGAGACGATGGCCAACGTTTAGCTCCTCTGTGTAAAACTATTATCCACAGCAACACACGCCCTACTGTACCTCGTCCACTCATAACAGAAAAAGAAGAGCAACAACTTAGATAACAAAGTAAAAACGTATATTGCAATCGATCTCTAACACGAAGATGAGCTCACCAAAAAACAATAATTTAAATCTAGCATTGTAAGAACACGTTTATGTCAAAAACATGAGTTTAATATAATTTAATACAATTATTGATGAAGGGTTCAAAGTTACGAACCAGAAACGTAGAAACAATAAAGACTTCTACAATACACGGTGTAAATTCGATTAAAAAGTAATGGAACATAACATTGAATATATATATATATATATATATATATATATATATATATATATATATATATATGTCATAACATGTCAAGTCGTTCGTTGTCATGATAACTGATAGAAGAATATATATATATATATATATATATATATATATATATATAGGGTGGTCCTTTTAAAGCGTTACAAAGCGATATTGAGAAACGGTTGATTGAAAATAAATGAAATTTCTAGAGATACAATTGGTCGTTGGGGGACACTTTTTGACAGAGCAAGTTTTAACCCTTTCCACTGTTTATGGGTGGGGGGTAACTTTTAAATGTTAAATGGAAAGGTGCAGTTTTCTTTCCAGATTCGTAATCTCCAGAAAAAACTACGTTATAATCAATGAATAATTTAATGCCGATGTCAATGTCACTTCGCTAAATTCAACAAAATTAAAAATAAAACAACTAAAGAAAAAACTGATATTAGGTACATTATTTTATTATAATACATAGATTTTCGAAATGACGACCATTTTGTTCAGAAACATTGTCGTTGTTTTTTCTACATCCTCCGAGAATTAACATGTCAACTGGGTAAAAAAATACGGTATTTTGGTTAAATTATGTAGTTAATAATTATTTTCTTAGAAAGTTCATGATTTTTTTTGAAGCTATGTGGCACTGCAGCGATGATTCACCAGCCGCCACTGTTGCAGTTATCATGACAACGAACGACTTGACATGTTATGACATTGCCAGTAATTTTTCCTTAAATTATCTTCGAGTTTAAAGTCTTTATTTTAAGCGACTTGTTAAAATTAGTGTTCATTGTGTTCGTTTATTGTTAGTCAGTGTTAGTTCCGTTCGTTTGTTAATTATCTCTGTTGTTCCTGTTCGTATTTAATAATCTTAGTTGAGATTTTAACTACGTATCCTTAAAATGAATGAATTCAACTGCCAAGTTGACATGTTGTTAACTCTCGGAGAATGTAGGAAAAAATACCGCAATGCTTCTGAACTTTTGGCGGTAAGATTTGCCCATTTAGTACCAAAATCTCACATGGCGTTCAAAAGATTAGAGACTAGGAGTCGCCAGACCGACCAACTCTCATCCAGAAAACGCAGCAGGAGAAAAACCAAAACGAACGACGACATGGCGGTAGGAGTTTTGGGAACAGTAGCTCTCAATCCTCATACTGGTTCCCGAGATCTATCCAAAGACGCCGGGATGTGTAAAACATCCGTTCTCAGGATTTTGCACAATTTTAAATTTCATCCTTACCATATTACCTTACATCAAGAATTGTATGAACAGGACTTCGAGAGACGGGTGCAATTTTGTCGGTGGTTTTGACAATGGACTAATGAAAACAACTCACTGGAAAACATAACATTTTCTGGCGAAGCAACATTCACTAACCATGGTCAAGTCAATCGTCACAATATGCATTATTGGGCTCAAGAAAATCCACACTGGATGCGAACAGTCGCTAATCAACATCCTTGGTCGATAAATACCTGGTGTGGGATATTTGGCGATGTTGTTATTGGACCTCATTTTTTCGATGGTAATCTTAATGGACAGCGATACTGCAATTTCCTTCGAAATGACTTGCAAAGATTGATGCCAAATATTCCAGAGCAACAACGTGAAGCAATTTGGTTCCAGCAAGACGGCGCACCACCACATTTCTGTCGAGAAGCACATGCTGTATTGAATGGCACTTACCATAACAGATGGATTGGACGTGGGGGACCAGTAAATTGGCCTGCAAGATCGCCAGACTTAACCCCTCTTGATTTTTTCTTGTGGGGTTTCGTCAAAGAAAAAGTCATGGTGACTGCTCCAACTACAGCTGAAGACATGAAAGAAAGGATTACGCGTGCAGTTCGTGAAATCACCCCAGATATGTTATTCAGAATGCGGAATTCTTTTCGAAAGAGGGTTGATGAAATGTTTAGAACAAAATGGTCGTCATTTTGAACACCTATTATAATAAAATAATGTACCTAATATCAGTTTTTTCTTCTGTTGATTTTCTTTTTAATTTTGTTGAATTTAGCGTAGTGACATTGACATTGGAATTAAATTATTCATTGATTATAACGTAGTTTTTTATACATATAAAAGTAACCCCCCATCCCTAAAAAGTGGAAAGGGTTAAAACATTACTTACTCGGTCAAAAAGTGTCCCCCAACGACCCATTGTATCCCTAGATATTTAATTTATTTCCATTCAGCCATTTTCTCAATATCGCTTTGTAACACTTTAAAAGGACCACCCTATATATATATATATATATATATATATATATATATATATATATATATATATATATATATATATTCTCACGTGTTGCTACTAATGTAGTTCTGATAAGAACTGTGTTTTCGGTGGCGACGTTTCAACCAAATCACACTAGCCATTTTTAAGCCTTCTACTTCTTGATCGAGTGATTCGAACAAAACGGACGTTATCTGCGTCTGGTTGAAGTGTATATAACACCGACAATTGGTTTACTAACTTGTAAAATCTTTACAAGTTAACTGTCAGTTTTACAAATTAATAGCATTATTTATAACAAAAATCGTCCAACCCCTTATTTAGTTAAAACCTTGGCTTTTTTGGGGGTATAACGCTCATTCTTTCGTTTGAGAAACGCAATGACCTTGTGAAACCTACAAATGTCAACAAACGTCACGTTTTTTCATTATTTAAAAAAAAACAAACCTGCGAATTGAAATATTTTCTTTGATTTCTAAGCAACTTTCGATCATAGACCATTTTGCCTATAATAAATTAGGGCTGAATATAACAGATAGTTGATTCATGTAAGTTAACAGAACATCTTCTGTGACCCCAATCACACCATTTTTGGAAATCGCTGTATATATGGCAATAAACTTGATGCTACACTGGTGGCTTCCTTAATAACTGCCTCCGGCACATTCATTTTCACCACAATAACAAAGAACAGTGAAATAAGCAATGTGGTAATGTTTTCAAAGCTTACGACAAATTATTGAGAATTTTTTTGTGAGCAAAATAGTTGCATCTAATTAATTAATATATTTTAATTTTTTTTTTTACAAATAAAATATATAACAATACACGCAAAGTAACGGGTTTTATTGGTTCCTAAAGGTCCATATATCCTTCTGTCCGCCAGTAAAACCCTTTTACCTTGCTAGTAATGTTATATATTATAACCTGAAACCAATCAAGGTGTGTGTAATAACGCATTATAAAGGAATGTGTCATATGTAATTACATTCAAAATGCCTAACGTTACTGAAACGAGTAAAAATCGAAATTGTTAATTACAATCTCTCACGATTGCCACGCCACGCCGTCTTTTTCACATTGAAAAAAACTTCTACCTCATTAATATACGATCATTAATAATTGTGTATAATGTCGAAGATTATTAATAATTTATGAATTAAATTAAAATATTTGATATTAATAATTTTTTGTTTAAATGGGCATGCAAATGGCAGTATAATAGGGATAAAATTGTTTAATAGTAAAAATTTGGCTGGGATCAGCCAAAGAATGAGTAATTATGAAAGTGACAATTATTGTTAGGGTGGCCCATAAAAAATGGTGTTTTTAGAGTTTCTTATTGAGCCCTTCTGCTCTTATCTAGAAAACATTTTATATGTTAATTCTATGCAGTATTAATAGCTAATCAAGCAGGCGAATGACCCCGTCTAATTTTCTTCTGATATTCTTTTGTTTCTAACTAACAATAATCGTCAAAATGGCTGACGAAAAATACGAAATTTTGATACTGTTGCGTCATTACTGGAAACAAAACATTTCTGCAACTGCCGCAGTTAAAAAAATATACGAAGTAGAAGGAGACTTCGAGATGTTGTTGAAGGAAATCCATCGACAAGTACCCGTAAGTTGCAGCAGAATTCCAAAGAAACCGTAAGACGCCATTTGCATCAACTTGGAAGAGCCAGTAGACGCTGTAGGGAAGTTCCTCACGACTTAACGCCAGTAATGGCACAACTGCTTTCAATCCTTGGGATGAACGTTTCTTTAAACGGATCGTTACTTGCAATGAAACGTGGATTTACTTCAATAATACTAGCACAGAAAATCAGTGGATTACTGTTGTACCCAAACGAGAAAGGTTCCAAAGGAAGGTTCTGCTTTGTGTATGGTGGAATTTTGAAGGCGTTATTCACTTTGAGTTGGTTCCTGATGGGCAGACCATTGACGCTAACCTTTACTGTCAACAGTTGAAGAAGAATTGAATTTGGAGCTTGCGCCTTCCGATTATCACTTATTCCGATCGATGGCGCACTTCCTTCGTGGACGGCATTTTACAAGTATTAAGGAAGTTGAATCTGCATACCGAGAATTCTTTAATTCAAAAGATCTTATATGGTATCGTTGTGGCAATTGAAGATCTTGCAGAAAGATGGCGAAAGATATTACTTTACAATGGTTTATAATTTAGTGAATAAAAGTTTTTATTTGTTATTTTATCATTAAATAAAGTTTTTCATTAAAAAAACGTCATTTCTCATAGACCATCCTAATAATAGGAATTATGTTGAAATTATTAACCGTATGACAGGACGGCACGGCCTATTGAATACATGCAAACTAGTCGGATGTTATCTGAAAGTTGTTTTTTAGTAGCAGTTATATTAAAGCATACTAATGAAAATATGTTAAAACATAAGCTTTCAACGTTCCGAAGTTTAAACTAACATGCACTTTTTATAATCTAAAAATCATTAAATGATGGTAAGATCAAGCGTAATACCGGAAATGGTAGAGTAGTATCTCGAAAAGAAAACCTGAGCTTGATGATGACTTTAACTAACTTTTTTAATTATAGTTTTATGAGGAAGGTTTTACGACTTTATTCAGAATTATGCAGCTCCCATTTAGAGCATACAATGGAATTGTTATAATAATAGTAGGTACGCGTATGTTTCATAGTGTGTGCGTTTAACGGTATTTGGACAAAACTGATTATACTCTGTTTTAAGGTCGCAAACTGCCCTTTAAATTTCGGTCCTGTAAAAATGTTTATTCGCTACCATTGCGATAAATGTTCGAATAACACAAACTTTTATTGTAGAAGCGTTAATAGTTATTTATGTAACAATTGCAAAAGTTAGTGTTTATTGTGCGTTTGTCTAACTTTAAAAACGTCTAAAGTATTACGTTGCATTTTTATTTTTAGATATAAATAAAAGATAGACACTTAATACAACAAATGAGATTGTGATAAGTGAAGTAAATAAAAATAGAACCAAATATTGAAAATTAGGATAAAACTGTTTAAAATAAAAGAATATTTTGTACGCTTTTGAAAGATTTGTAGAAAAATTAAAGTTGCCTAACCTGTGATTACACAGTCTATTTTTTACCTTGTCAAAAACATTTGTAAAGGTATCCTGTGTAAAATCGAATTATCTTTAAACAATCTATACTGTTTGCTATTAAGTTTCCTAGATATTCATAAAATGTAGTTTAGGTCTGTGTTTGTATTAAGTAGTTCGAAGTTTTATTTATTACCCCACAAAAACTTTCTGTACGAAAACTTACGTAACATTGAATTGAAGGTTTCTGCACTTTTTCCTCAATAGTGGCTAGATTTTGAGATATTCATAAAAGTACATAGCGCCTTCTATGAAAATCATTTATCTGTAAAATTGATTTTAAATATCATGCTTCAGTAATTTCTAATTTAAACAGGGAACTTTATTAACATTTCACACATTTTAAAGTTATCGTCGCTTTGCACCACACACACACACTTTACACACACATCACACACACATCACACACTACACACACACACATTTCACTACACACACACACACATTCATCACACACACATACTTTACTCACACTATCACTCACTCACAGTACTACATCACTTTATTTACTACACACACACACACAACATTCATCATCACACACACACACACACATCACACAACACACACACAACCAAAGACACGCAGACCAGACATCAATCATAGACACAGACAAGACACAGACAGCAACACATATACATGACAAACACATATTGACAATTGACAACATAATACACATAACATAAACATATAACATGAACTATAACAATTACAACAATATACAATATATAATACAATATATCATCAACATAATATCAAACATACAAATAAACATACACATATACATAATACACATAATAAATACATATCATATATACTACATATACATAAATACATAATATCACATACATATATCATATCATACATCTACATACATAACATAACATACAATACATATACATATACATACACATATACATACATATCGATACATGACACAACGACATGACACACACGAACACGAACAAACATACATACACATACACATACACATACACAATCATAACCATACAGACACATACAATGACACAGGACATGACACTAACAACACAACACATAGCACATACACATGACTGACAACACACAGACACAGACACAGACACAGACACGATCACAACAGACACAGACAAGACAACAAACACAACACAACAACATACAATATACAGATAAAGACAACACATGAATACAAGAAATGAAATATCACAACAAGTACTAGATAAACACATAATACTATACACATATCAATATAATACAATAACATAACTATATACATAATATATAATACACTATAATACAATACAATATAACTATATACATATAATATCATATAATATACATATACATAAATATATATAATACTATATAATATATATACATATATATACATAATATACTAATACAATACATATACATATACATATCACACTACAACATACACATATATACACATACACATAAATAAATAACTATAAATAATCATATAATACAACACATAATATACAACACAATCATACACATACACAAACAACAATATATATAACAATAATCAAACATTATAATATATATATCACTATAATAACTATAACATACACATACTACATACATACACTACATTATACATAACTATACACATACACATACAACACATAATAATACACATACTACATACATATAACATATCATATACACATATACATCATAACATATACATAAATACACATACATAACATAACATATACATAATATACATATACATACATATATATACACATAACATATATACATAACATATACATAACATAATATAACATAATCATCATAACTACTCATACACATACATAATATACAATACACATACACATACACATACACATACACATATATACAATCACATACATACACACACACATACACATACATACACATACATCATAACATACAATACATATATATACTATACACTAATATACACATACATATACAATACATATACATACACATACACATACACATACACATACACTACACATACATATACACATACACATACAATACACATACACATACATACACATACACATACACATACATACACATACACATACTACATACATACACATACACATACACATACACATACATATACACATACACATACACATATACACATACACATACACATATACGGATACGGACCCGGACACGGACGCGGACACGGACACGGACACGGACACGAACACGGACACAGACACAGACACAGACAAAGACACAGACACAGATACAGACACAGATACAGACATATACACAGACACAGACACAGAGACAGACACAGACACAGACACAGACACAGACACAGACACAGACACAGACACAGACACATGCACATACACAGACACAGACACAGACACAGACACAGACACATGCACATACACGGACACATACACAGACACAGACACAGACACAGACACAGACACAGACACATGCACATACACAGACACAGACACAGACACAGACGCAGACACATACACATACATAGACACAGACACAGACACAGACTCCGACGCAGACGCACACACGCAGACACGCACACACGCACACACGCACACACGCTATACGCGCACACGCGACACACGCACACGCACACACGACACACGCACACAGCACACACGCACCACACACGCACAAGCACAGCACACCACACCCATAGCACACACACACACACGCACACACACGCACACACGCTCATACGCACGCGCGCACACACACACACACACACACACACACACACACACGCTCACGCACACACTCACACGCACATGCACACAGCATGTTGCACGTTGTCGTTTATTTTCAAATGTTAGTCGTGTACATTGCGTGTTTATTTTTAAATCTAATTTATATTGATTACTGTGAAAAATCTGTAGCAAGGTTTAATACAAGTACGTTACTTCTTAAAACATACTTTGAATGTAGGTATGTATTCAAATTCTCACCTGTGTATGTCTTATAAACCTTTCGCTATGAAGTTTTAGTTCTGCATGTCGAACTTCATAAATACCACATTTGATCCTTTCTCTTAATGTGCTGTGAATGGCTAATTTTACTTTTAACCGTTTGTGTAACTTTTGTTTTGTTTCAGCTATCCACTTTTCGGCTTGTTTGCTTGTATCTTCTTTACAGGTGAGTTTATATTTTTCAATGCCTTTTTGTAACCTGCGCATATGAAAACTTATTGAAATTAGGTTTAAACAATATTATTATAATGTGGTTTAGACATTTAAATTTAAAATTAATTCTATGTTGTGTGATTTCCGTCTATTGACTTACCCAAACATCCAGTTTTCCACAGCTACGATTTGAAACTCGCATTGTTTTTTTTGTTGTAGCAAGAATTCTGTAAATGTTTCTGTATCACTCCTTTGGCTTTCGCTACTTTGTCTGTGTTCCGGTTCACTTAGAGGTACGAAACACATAGAGGTTTTGTATCTTGGAAAATCTTCAATTTTATTATCATCTGAACGATTTTCATTTTCAAGCTTTAATTGGTTACTGGCTGTAGCTCGAGAGGATATTGATTTTAAATCCATTTCATCCTTAGTAGCAACTTCCTCTTCATTTTCTTCGGCATGTACATCATTTTCACTTGTGATACTTTCTTTTGTTTCGTCCACTTCTTCATTAATATGCCTGTCTTGATAAATAATATCTACTGTTTTTCCCGAAAAGGGCTGTTTTGTAAACAGATTTAAAATGTTATCAAGTTCGGCTATCAGTAAATCTGATTCAATATTTATAAAGCTATCAAACTTTTCTACTATTTTTTCTTCGACAGTATAATGCGACATGTAACTAAGATAAATATGACAAATTACTTTGACGTAGGTACTACTTGCAACTTACTAATTTTCTATCAAGTTTAGCTGTTTAATTACGTTATCAAACGCAACTTTAAGCTTAGCTTCTGATGGTGCTTGCCTTAATGCATCAAGAGTTATCGCCAAATCCGTTTCGTAACCCTATTGGTTTTTACAATATTAGTTTACTTTTAATGCGGTATGGCATGTATAATTACACTGTTCCATTTATCGTCAATAGCAACCTGATCCTTTATATCTTTCGTTATAACAAATTTTAATTCGTTTACGCGATCAAAGTGGTTGTCCCATATGGTGGCAACATATTTAAGAAAAATATAAGTGGTTTGTAATTTAGAATGTAGTTTTGAAATCACTTGTTCCCATTGTCCCTAAAAATGTTAAAATGTACACAAATTTAGCTGTAGAATGCAAATTACCTCTATAAATTCCAAATTAGAAGTGTAATGCCGAGTAACTGAATCAATTGTTGGTTGACAAATTTCCATATTTAATTGTCTAATTTCTGTAGAATCTAATTCTTCGTATACTTCTGACAACTGTTTACAGGTATTTTGGAGTTCTTCAAAGTAACCCTCGAATACTTGTACTACAGCTAGTTTATATATTGATATTAATTTTTTTGCCGAGTTATCTGTAGAAGTATAAAGCACAAATTAGTAAAAACGATAATTTGGTTTAAATATATATGAACATTGTTCATGTGCAGAAAGGTTCTCGGAGTAGTAGTAAAACTCAAATAATGGTAATAATCATTAATATTAATATTAATATTAATTATTTAATGAACTGTATGAAAAAATTGTTGGATGCCTTGTTTTAATAATTTTATGTATAGTTGGGGCAACAAAAAATGGGACACTATGGTTTTACAAGTTCAATGGGCATATCTACTTTAAGTAGTACTTGACCTTCGTACATAACAATTGCAGTTCAGTCAACTTTAATGCAATGCATTGATGACAGAAGTAGAATGCTCTGATCAATTTTGATCTTATTATATTATGCTTTAGAATATACAACAAAAAAAACTTTGGTCTGATATCTCAAAGTAACTAAAATCTAAAAAGAAAAAAAGCGTCAATTTTGATCTTATTATATTATGCTTTAGAATACACAACAAAAAAAACTTTGGTCTGATATTTCAAAGTAACTAAAATCTAAAAAGAAAAAAAACAAAATTTGAAAAAATACATTTAAAAAATCTAATTATAATACTTTGGTGATTAGATCAGAAATTGTTAAAACAAAAATTAATAAAGAAATACTTTTAGAGTAATTTAGTGATTAATGCAGTAACATGAAATTAATAATGTGTATGACCGCCCTCGTCAATGCACTCCTGCATTTTCAATCGCCGCAATTAACTGGTCACGGTTTTGGGCAATTAAATGTAGTCCTTGTTGGTCTTGTGACTTTGTGACCAAAGCCCAAACGTTTTCAATGATATTGAGATCTGGGCTTTTTGCTGGCCACGGTAACAAACGAACGTTGTTTTTCTGAAGCCAATTTCGGACTCTCCGTGACGTGTGTATAGGTGCATTATCCTTGTAACAATAAATTCATTATAACCACAGTAAAAATTCAAATGTTAAATAAGATAATATTCATATCTTAACTTACTTGTTGGAAAATGTAGTCTTCTTCACCATATAAAACTTGAACAGAAGGAGTCATGATAGTTTCCAGAATGTCTAAATATGCTTCGGAATTCATGCGCCCGTCAATTATCCAGCAAACTCCTGGCCCGCGATGGCTTACCCAACCCCAAACATTTACAGAAAAACGACCACTACGTTTTTTAAAATTAACATATTCTGTTTCGCATCGGGTTCTAGCCGGTCGAAATACTTTTAGAGGTCGATTGTTAGAGCTACAGAAAGTTTTTTCATCGCTGAAAATAACTCGACTCCAAAACTCCAAGGACTCGTTGATATATCGCCTGGCAAATTCTAAACGACATCCTTTGTTGTCATTTGCTAATAGTTCTTTAGTGGCCGCTTCGTATTGTTTTATTCCAACTTCTTTTAATCTAGCCCGAACCGTTGAACGACATCCAGGAAATACTGTTTCATTTTTAGCAACCCTGTAGCTCGTAAAAGGATGATCTCTTACATAAGCAACTAATTCTTTGTCTTCAGCTGGTGTAGATATTCTTCGTCTGCCACTACCGACTGCTCTCGCTATCGTATGTTGGACAGTCCATTTTATTCGCACTTGTCCAACAGTAGATCGCGACATATTTAATAAACGCGAAATTTCGCGAACACTTTTACCACTCTCTAACTCAGCAACGATACGAGCTTTTAAATCAATGGTAGTATGAACAGGCATTTCAGAAGGAATCCTAGAAATACTATTACACTAAACTAAACGGAACACAAGAATATTTAGAAATCAGAAATAAGTAATTATTCAAAACCCTTATCTGTCATACTGTCATTATTACTAATAATCTAAGGTGTTGGGATTAATCAATAATAAAATTAAGTAGTCAGTTACTAATTAAAGTAGATATGCCCATTGAACTTGTAAAACCGTAGTGTCCCGTTTTTTGTTGCCCCAACTGTACAAGTGTTTATTTGTTACACTTGAAAAAGCTGTGCAAAATGGCAAAACTGCCGTTTGTATCATTAAATGCTTTGACCCCAACCAAACCATATGGTCATATAAATTACGCTCTCTTCTGATTCCTATTTATTAACAAAGCCAGTAATCGTATAATTGCAATCTAATTTTTTGTGCGTATCACGACACGTATGAAAATAACTCCACTCTAGTACAAAGTACAAACGTCCATCACGATCGTAGTCTCCATAACCCTAAGGTATGCAGGGTTTCTCAGGGTAGCCGTTCGTTAGTAGTTTTCGTGGTTAGAAAAACCGTTGAATTCTGAATTTTTGGACTCCAGGGTTATTCCAGGTTATCTTTCATTTTAAAATACTTTCAAGTTCATACCACTTCCGGTTGTCCCTGAAGTCGCCATTAACTTCCTGATTTTAAATGGAACACCTAGTATATTATTTAATTTTTGCATTCCTGAAAAAATTTCATGATGAGCTCCATCAGGTTTCCCTACACCTATTTTCAACTGTTTCTTAGATATCATGATCCTTTTGGAAATTTTGACAGATGTAGCCTTATTTTCAACACTGCACATTTTGCCCATTTTCGATTGGTAGAAGGAACACACGAATAATACTTTCGAAATCGACATTGATAATTAATTTATCGCATACAGGGTGTTCAAAATTTGATGACCAATTACGTTATTTTCAAAGGTGAAAAAGTTGATTCTTTCAAATGTAACACCCTGTACATTATTTGATGGTCGGGTGCAGAATTTCATTCTGCATTGAATAGCTGCAACTTTCCCTATGCCTATCCCTAACGGTTTTCTTGTTAATCCACATTCTCTATTTTAATGTAATTTTTGGGAGAAACCGAAACATCGTTTGTTTTTCGAAACAAAACGAACAAGACTGAAACGGCACAAATTGACGTTAATTTGAACATGAAAACAAAACAGGAACATAACAAATTTTAGAACGTAATAACAAATGAAAAACAAAAAATTCGAATATAATGACAAGAAGTAATACATGAATGTAAAATTAGAATAATTGTTCTATTATTGCCATTTTAGCTCAAACACTGATTAACTCTGTCATATGCTCCTGGCGAAACAGATTCGTATCGATTAGTTAACGCATCTTGAACACGGTTCAATAATACAAGGACGTCCAATCGTGTGATCTGAGTGGTCAATTCTATCGTCGCTGTGGGCCAATCCACCAATCCTCGAATATCAAGATAAAGTGCTGGTGCTGTATTGGAATGTGCTGGAGCACGATCCAGCTGATACCATCTATTTCCGTGGATGTAAAGCATTTCGTAAATCACTAACAAACCATCTGAGTATTTCCATATGTTTCATCCCACTAAAATTTTGACATAATTAAACAAAAATTTTAAAACTAAAGTGGCCCTGGTGATTATGTTCCCTTATGACATGGATTATTTTGTGTCCATTAGTGATTACTTTGGCGATTAATAACTCCTTGCCTGCTGAATCTCGGATCTTCGATCATTCTTATGCACACGAACTCCCAAAAGTTATCTCAGAAAAAGGATGCATTTTATGTTTTCTTAATATTCCGTGGATTGATGCTCTTAAAATACCCAAATCCAGGGTAGCTGCTGGAGTTGAACCCCGAAGATAAGATTGAAAATAAGCTAACACATTCAGCTCGTTATCTTCATTGTCTATTACGGGCTTTAGGTGACTTCGACTTGCCCGAGCTTCAATTCTTGCGAATTTTCCGGGAGTCATTTTGGTAGGCGTGGATAGCGTTCGTTAAGTAATCTGCACGTTCGTCTGATAATTCGTCCAAATTCACCATGTGTATAAAACAAATTTAACAAGTCATTATCGGAATATTCTTTAATATTCTCCATTATAAACAGTATTTGAGAACATTGACAAAATCATAACGAATCTGTGAGCTGATACTATTTTGACATAAAATCGACATAGTAGATAGGACTTTTGAAGTTTATCAGCTATTGATAAAAAATATAGATTAACAAGAAAGCTGTTGGAAATAGGTATAGAGACAAATATAACGAATCGATGCAGAATCAAATTCTACATCCGACCAACCAATAATATAAAGGACGAAATTTTTCAAAAATAATCTAATTGGTCATCAAATTTTGGATACCCTGTATGCGATAAATCAATTGACAATGTGGATTTAGAAAGTATCATTCTCGTGCTTTCTTCTACCCCAGAAGCGCTTACCACTAGTCGGAAACTGATAAAAGGCTCAGTGTTGAAACTAACGCTACATCTTTCAAAATTTTCAAAAGAGTCCAGATATCCAAGAAACAGTGTAAATACCTAGGTATAGGGAAACTTGATGGAAATCACATTGAAATTTTCTCAGGTACCCAAAAATGAGGTAATATTCCAGGCGTTCCATTTAAAATAAGGAAGTTAATGGCGACTCCCGGGATAATCGGAATTGGTATGACGTTGAAAATATTTTTATAATAAATGAGAATCTTGAATAATCCTGGAGTTAAAAAATTCAGAATTCTACGTTTTTTCTAACCACAAAAACTTCTAACGAATGGCTACCCTGAGAAACCCGATGTGCGTGTACATAATTGCGGTTATAATCGGTATTTTTTACTTCTAGATTCTTTCATGAGAAGGGCACAGAAATTACAAATAGGGAAACAGTGTACTAAATATGATCGGATCGACATACGATATACCCAATATCTCTTACCAGACCCTCGGGCGGGCGGGCGGGTGGTCAGGCGGGCGTGTGTGTGTGTGGGTGTGCGTGTGCGTGTGCGAGTGCGTGTGCGTGTGCGTGTGCGTGTGCGTGTGCGTGTGCGTGTGCGTGTGCGTGTGTGTGCGTGTGTGCGTGTGTGTATGTATGTGTCTGTGTGTTTTGGTGTGGTAATGCATTTACCTTACGCTGATTATAAAAGATAATTTAAGAAAAATAATTAATTTCCTAGCGATACAGATAACAGCGGGCAGGTAGACGTTTAATGTAATGAGGAGAGTAAAAGTCCCGCTTAAAGGTATTCAGTGATGCATCAGTTGTGACATGATGGTGACGTTACTTTAGATAAGCTTACGTAGTATTACCACTTAGGTAAAGAGTAAAAACAGCCACTAGTCACTCATCTTTACCCGTAGATAATCACAATTTCCTTCCATGTTGGATTCGATACTAATGTACGTTACAAAGTTGCTGTTTATTTCAGTATAAACTGGTAAACGTGTAAATTAAATTACGCACGTCACAAAGTGTATAATGTAAATAAGTATGGGGCTAATAAATAACTTTCATGCTTCCGACCACCAATACTACTTTTCCTATACTCAAAATCGTGCAGAATACCATTGCTTCAGACCTGTGATTCATCATTCATGACCGTTCTCAGACAGTTGTCGAACTTACTGGAGCTATTTGATACATTGTTGTTCGATGTTGCCAACATAATTTAAAATGTGTCGGCGTCAACAAAAACAATAAAAAGATAATGAATTCGTAACACGCATCACAAATCTGGAAGCTATTTTGCGAGTTTTCACAGCTGCAGGCCTAGACTAAGGTTTTGTTCTACAATCCTTCTCATATTCGCGAAACAATGGATTCTGCACTAGTGATACATAAAACTATTAAATATTATTCTATGAGTATTACAATCAGCTAAATACGTATAAGTATGGTATTTACTATAGTATATTAAATATTAGTTAATTGTTTGTTGCTAAATTTAGTGCTTAGTAATTATTATTAATTTACAATATTTTTCTATAATTCAACAAAGTCATACCTAAAGCATTAATCGCTTCATAAGCTTCGTCTGTCCAGCTCTGTACAGTTACGGTGTGTAATGGCAAATCTGACATACCCATTATAATAGTACTTATCTTTTTACGATGATCTACTAATAATGCACTCGCCTTTCTGCCTTGCTCTGTTTTTAAAGTTTTGTAATCACATCCATATTCAAGCAATTTTGATCCACTTAAAATATGATTTTACTAATAGACCATTTTGTCATCCATACTTACTTCAATTTTGCTAAGATCTTCTTTTTCTTGGCATGTTTCCACTGAGCATAAACCTGTGTCATTTCTTGGGTTTTTACTCTGTATGTGTTTTCAATTTTATTACACAGGTCACATCTTATATCTAAATAGCATCTTAAATTGCTTAACACCATTTGATTGATTTTCTAAAAAAATGATGATTTACATTAGGTACAATTTTTTATAGGTACTTACCAAAAGTTTATGTTCAAAATATTTTTGGTTCTCATACGGTAAAAAATATGAAATTTTATTTAACTCGGAGTACTCATAACGTAAAACTTGTTTATACCTATTTGTGCGTTCTTTTTCTATCTCCTGCACAAAAGTGTAGAATTGTGCTAATGCTAAACAATTCTTTTTATGTGCTTCTTCAATATAAGTTTTTACGTCTTCAAAATCACTTACTTGTAGACCACAATCCTAGAATTAGTTTTTAGTCATCATATTAATTTCCACATGATTATTCAAATATACTTCATCCTTTTTTTGTTTTAAATTGTCAATTATGTTGGTAATTTTGTTATCATTTTCATTAAGTTCCCGTTTGAAGATTTCTGCTTTTAAACGTATTAATGCTTCTATATCAGAATTTATTGCTCGAGTTTGCTGCGTGACGTGATTTTGAACTAATTCGTGATTCGTTTTTCTCTTTAGATTCAGTTGCTCGACAACTTTTGATGGCTTTAAAACAGGTGCTGAAACATTTAATGGAATGTAATAAAATGCTCTGTCTTTTTGTGTTAAGTCGAACATTGTTTGATAGTTGGTTATAAAGTAAAACATCGATCAACCATCACTCTTTTAACTGTCCATCTCTATTACCTGTCACCCATAAAATGTGTATCTTGCAATGTTATGTATCGTTATGTAAGGACCCAGCACCCTTTACCAAAATTTTCTAAATTAATTATTTGTTAATTGTCCTGACGTAATCCAGTTACGTAAGGTTTCATAATATTAAAACAAATTGCAAAAGATTGCGCGATATTGCACTACAAATAATTATTTTAATCCTCTCCAACGTAGATTTAAAAAAAACATGGAATATTTTTCGTCAGAGAACCCTCAGCCAATCGCGAACGGAATCTCCGTCAAAACAGAAGCTGTATCCGCGCATTCTCTTTAAAAACCGCGACGCGATACCGAGAAGGGAGGTCCTGATCTAAACTGCTGGCCACTCGAACTTACACATAGTGATTTTTAAGCAAAATTTAAAGTTAAATATTTTCAATAGGAATGCAAATTTTTGAACGCGGCTTGCAAATTTTAAGACCTAGTTTTTTTTCCGATTAAGCTGCATGACGTACATTTATCGTAGGACTATAGGTTTATTATATACAGGGTGATCAATGAAGTCATGCAAAAAAATCAAAAAGTTTGTATGAGTGAAATTTCTGCAACAAATTTTTTTGGTCGTTGCAATATGGTTCGTTACTAAGGTAACATAAATATCGCTAGACGTTTTGTCAGTTTTTGGATTAATGCCCTTAGGCCTTGCACACACTACTTAACAAAATGTTTAGAATGCTATAACTTGACATTGCATTGACGGTTCTTGATGATTTTTACGGATATGGAATCCTTGTTTCACGTTGATTTTTAGTGGTCTAAGCATTTTATTTGAGAGTTGAAATTTACACATTGTACCGGGTCGATAATAAACAAAAACATAGGGTACGACGCCCTCTAAGGTTTGGCATTATTTAAGTTTTTGTAAAAATAAATTCTCACCTCAAGTTGTTTTTATTTAATGTTATTTTCACTGTTCTGTCCGAAACAAGGATTCCAAATCCGCAAAAATCATCAAGAATCGTCAATTCAATGTCAAGTGATAGCATTTTAAAAATTTTGCTACCCAAATTTTTACAAACTTTTTGATTTTTTGCATGACTTCATTGATCACCCCGTATATAATAAATCTATGCTCTTACGATAAATATACGTCATGCAGCTTAATCCGAAAAAAACTAGCTCTTAAAATTTGCAAGCCGCGTTCAAAAACTTGCATTCCTATTGAAAATATTTAACTTTAAATTTTGCCTAAAAATCACTATGTGTAAGTTCGAGTGGCCAGCAGCTTAGTTCGCCCGCGCTTAGCTTGAACCGTCTTGTATGCCGCCTGCCTATCACCGCTTACGATTATCCTGAAACCGTCGCGCTACTAAGCCGCCTGACCACCAGCTCCTGGTGATTACCTGCCTGCCGTCGTGTTCCGAGATTGAAAGCACGTGAGTTGAGTACAGACACCATATACCAGACACCTAGATAGTCAACGGACCAAAAGGTATCTTACATTCACAGTACTCACATTCGAAGTGGCTTCGACAGGATGTAGAGCCTGACGACCTCTTCCCCACACATACACTAATATTTGAAGTTGCTGCGACAGGCTGTAGAGCCTGGAGTTACCTTCCACACATACCTACACCTAGTCGAATGGTGGAAACGCTCTTAACGCCCTGGATTACTGTTTTGCTTACTCATGTGACAAGAAGGGTCCTCGCTCTATTTCTATCACACCCCGGAGAATTCAGTCCAATAGCACCACTAGGGTTAGCCCCAGACTGTGCACTGTCTTCTCATTTACACACTCAGCACACAACATTACTCTAACCACATTTAGCATACCTGACCAGAAAGACACACCTAGAGACACGATCGTTTGTCTGAGAAGTCGCTTCCACGACCTGCCTAAGAAGCGCTTGTTAAATCACATCCGCTCCTGTGACAACGTCCTCGACCGATGAGAGTTTGTGTAGATCGATTAAACTTAGCTCTCACTAAGAATGGAAATAAGTGAATACGTAATAATTAATACTTATGTAAGAACGATAACGTGTTCTACTGGTGCCCTATTCCAGCTTCCGTTAGTCATGACCGTAATAGAATTTTCCTAAATAATTTTAAAGGGTCTATTTTCGTCCTAATTCGTTCATAATCCGGCTACAGTCAAATAACCTTAACCTATATGTCTACAGAAACGTACCAGGACGGAGTGACAGGGACTTAGTCGTCCAGAAAAGCTACACAGCCGGAGCCCCAGTTCATTAGGATTTTAATTTATGCTAACTTGAAATATTTTCAGTAATAAGTTATTTAGTCTTATGACCATTATAGGAGAATATGCATTTAAACCATTTTACTCTAATTATTCAAGGTGAACAGTGTTAAGCCTAAATATTCCGTATTTACGAACCACCCCCGTCTGGTTGAAACGGATACGAATGAGATAGTTGGAGGCAAATTAAAATAAACAATTTGAATTGTTGTAAGCAAAGGGGCGTACAGTTATTTACACCGCGCCGCGCAAGTGAAGTGGCCACTATGATTGAACGCGACTGTACGAGCTATTACGTCATAATGCGACTGTAGTGCTCAATAGAGTGGCGTATAGTGACTGTGAGTTCGCGCGCAAATCTCTCTCTCCCCTCATAAGTGAGGGTACGGTTTAGCGCGCGAACTGGTGACTCAGTCGTAACAGACGCGTAAGTTTTTGTGGTGTCTGTGTGTTGTGCTTTGAAGATGATTGAGAAGCGTAAACGTGTTGTCTTGGGGCTTAAGCAAAAACTTGAAATAATTATACGTTTGAGAAAAGGCGAAACTACTATTAGCATTGCGCAGGTTTGTGGTATTGAAAATACGACTATAAATGACATAAAAAGGATGCTGAAAAAATTGACCAACATGTACGTAAAATGCAGAGTACCGACGGGGATGTAAAAATGTAGTTTAAATAGCGCAGTCATAGATGACTTCAAAGAACAGCTCAAATCAAAAATAACTGTTCTTAAGCTTGTTAGAGAACAAGTGTATAACTGCGACGAACCCGGAAAGTTTTGCCGCAAAAGACACTAGCACCACTTTCTGAAAAATTACCTCCAGGTTTGAAGATACAAAAAGATCGCATAACTGTCATGATGTGTGGAAACCGGCAATTACAGGTTACCCTTGGCAGTGATTGAAAAATTCAAAACAGCACTGTAATTGGACTCTTGTGCATTTAGGCACAAAAAAAAATGGTTAGGTAGAACAAACTATTTTTTGCAATGCTCCTTCACATCCTTTTGTTCAACTTCAAAATGACGATGAATAGATAAAGTGTTTCTTCCTATAAAAATGAGAACATGAAGCGTCGGTACAGAAGAAGTTTCATTGAGCGTTTGCTCTCATCTGACGATGCTTCTTTGAAAAAACAGTAAACCTGAAAAAAAGGAACGAAGTGGGAATATGTTCACAGTTAACTAAATTCTACACTGAATAAAACATACAGAATCATACGCTTGTTGCACGTTCTTAAGTGAAAGATTAATAGTATTGATTCTATATTCTACTAAAAAACTATGTGTAGCTAAAATAATGAAACACGCCGAAGTTGAAGTAAAAATACAAAACTTGTTCAATGATATATTCATAACATCATACGATCTTACACGAAAAAATATGCTAAAGCTAATACAATTTAACTCAGTTACAGAATATGCAATAAAACAAATTATAGCAGAAAAACGATATCTATTGTACAATAAATTACTGTAATCAAACAATCTATACGATGGTATAATGCTAACAAAATTATTTTTTAGAGATACATAGACAACGCTGATGGTAAACGTAGATTTTACTGTTAAGAGTGTCCAAATGAACTATTAACTTTTATGGTTGGATAGTAGAACCCAGAAACATGAGATTCTTTGCTCAAATAAACCATTTTCGAGCTAGCATCACTGCTGAAATCGATCTTCGGAACCCAAATTTGATTTTTCTAATAGACTCTTAGACAATCTGGATTAAATCGAGAGTACAATAAATCGTGGTGGAATACTTCCTTTAATATTTCTGTTTGTAATTAAGCCACTTTCTGCATCAGTACCTGGTTTTTGGGCAATAATAACGTCTCGAATTTAACACAATAACTTTTTTTTGAAATTTTGAAAATTGAAAATTAGTAATTTTTTTATAATTTTATATTTAACTTAACTTAACCTTCACGCCATTCCCTTGCGGGGTAGGCAAAATAATCCCTGCCTCTTATTTATTTTTTATACACACTATTTCTCCATGCTTTCCTATCTCCACATACCTTCCTAGCTTCCGCAAGATTAATACATTGTCTCTCACATGCCCTTTTATTTTTAAAACTCCTTATTTTTCTTCCCTTTATCATACATTCTACTACATTCAGCGTTTTACGCGGCCTACCAGGCACAGTCTCACCTCTAACCTCACCTACATATATTTGCTTCATTAATCTTGCGTTGTTCATTCTCTCAATGTGACCGAACTAATGTAATGTACTACTTTTATATCTATCCATCATGGTCTTTTCCTCGCCACACTCTCCATCACTATGCATTCATTCTTTATCTTGTTCCTTTTCGTTTTACCACATGCGCTTCTCAGGAATCTCGTACACACGGGATTTATTTTCTTTCGTGTTTTTTTGACATACCCATGCGTCACTTCCATACAGTACTGACGGAACAAACACACCATTATAACTCGTTTCGCAGCTAGACTCGTGCCTTCGTTTCTCATTATCGTCCACATACTTCCAATCACTTTCCTTCCAGCATTGACCCTTCGTCCAATCTCGCCCTCCATTATACCATCTGCAGTAAACATTCTACCCAGATATGCCATCTCGTCCACTTGCTACACAATTTCATCTTGCAGAGTAAATATTCTATTCTCCTTTCCACCTTCCCGATTAAACACCACAATCTTAGCTTTGTTCACGTTTACCTTTAGGTCCATGCTCTCACAGACCGTATCTAACTTCCTCAAAGCAGTTTGTAGCTCATCCGCACTGTCACTTAATAAGACTGTGTCATATGCATACACCAGAAGTCGTACATTTACATCACCAACCATTACACCATTTGTATCGGTGCATATTTGTCTAACATATTTATCCATGTATACATTGAACAACCACGGTGACATCACACAGGCTTGTCGCACTCCTTGCTCAGTATTAAAGTATTCACTCATTCTAACATATGCCCGACTACCGTTGTACACTGCCCGTTGATTAGACCATTATTTACCCCATATTTATTTAATGTTTCTCACAGCTTCTCCCTATTCACTATGTCCTATGCTTTCTCTAGAACTACAAACTCACAGTACAGCTTCGTTTTTACACTTAAACATTTTTCGATCACCTTCTGGAGAGCAACCATCTGATCGACACATCCTCTCCCTGGCATGAAGTCACCCTGCACATCCCAAATCTTAGTTTGTGAAGTTTCTCGTACTCTATCAATCAGTATTCTTCCGAATACTTTACCAGGCACGCTGAGCAAACTTGCCATCTATAGTTCTTGCAATCACTCTTGTTTCCCTTACCCTTATACAGTGGTGCAATGATCGCGCTCTTCCAATCTCGGTACTTTTCCACACATAAGGCATACATTCAATGATTCATACAATCTTCGTATAAGCTTTGCACTCCCATACTTTAGCATTTCACCAGTGATTTCATTTGCGCATGCTTCCTTGCCGTTTTTCAACCTGCCTACCGTTTTCTCTACCTCATTTATCCCAATATCCTTCTCAGTTTCATTCTCCATTCCTTCTACATTCTCCTTATTTAACCCTTCAGTCTTACTTTCCTCACCACTATACAGCTTTCCGAACTATTCTTGGCAGCATTTCTTCACTTGACAATCATCTCATACTATTTCGTTGCTCATATTCATCACCTCTGCAGCGTTCTGTTTTGGGCCATGTTTTGTATTTTTGACCCATTTCCAGAAGAGTTTTTTGTTTCCCTCAAAATCGTTCTGCATTTTTTTCCTTCCACAGCCATTACTTCCTCTTTACTTGTTCTCACTGCTTCCTTCGCTTCTTTGTTTCCTAATCTGTGCACCTCATACAATCACTTTTTCTCAGTATCAATTATCCACTAGTTTGCCTACCTCTAATTCTGGACGTTCGTTTGCTTTCCTTTTCCAGACCCACTTTTGCCCTAAACACACTCTCGATACAACCAAAAAGTGGTCCGATCCACACTCCGATCCGCCCATTACCTTTATGTCTTTCATCAGCTTTCTAAGCCGTTCATCATACACTATCAAGTCTATCATACTTTTAGATTCACCTCTTTGCCATGTATACATATGGACATTTTTATGTTTAAATCACGCATTGGATACAAACAGGCTTATCTCCACTGAGATGTTCACCAGGCGTTCACCATTCTCATTGACTCTTTGGTCTCTGAACTTTCCTAGAACGCGTTCAGTATGTTCTCTCTGTACATCCGTTCATATCCCCCACTATCATCACTCTTTCGTTTGGCCATACGTTCAACACGTTCTATACTTCATTCTAGAAGTTGTCACCCTCCTAGTTTCTTTCTCCATTCACCGGTGCATAGCATGCAATAAGAAAAATTCTTCGACACTCCACTTTCATTCTAACCCACATTACCCGGGGAGACACCAATTCGTACTGTTTAACACATCTTTTCGCCCTTTTACTTACGATCACCCCAACTCCTTTTGCGCCATGCACCTCAGTCTCAACTTCTGACCATAGTGCTAGGCTGCCATCCTCCATCTCCACAGCATCCTTTCCTTTGCGCTTTGACTCGCCATTCATTCCAACGCACAGTTGTCAGCAACGGGGTCTGTCTGTTTCGACCTTGACCGCCTTTTGTAGCCAGGTCGATCCGAGATAATTTTATTGTTCTCTTGAGTAATACCATAGAGCAGACCGGTTACTGGCCAAATCGTGCCACGAACGATGTAGCATTCCCTACTAACGGTACCGGACAGTTTTTTGTTTATTGCCTCGACACGTAGGGAAGTAAGAAGTAGAAATATAGACAGAGTGAAGAAAGATATAAATAATAGAGCGTATACTTACTTTGTGAATATCTAAATGTGCATAACATCAGATTTCAACCAGATTGCTCCCTACGCGATTCTTAGCTCTCACACCACTCACCGGACTTACCGTTATTTATTTGCGACCAAATGCTTCAATTATTTTTAATTTAGATTTCCGAGTTATAGTTATTTCTTTGTTATTTAATTTAATATTCAAATCTGTTATTATTGTCGCGAACCGTGACAAATTAAACGTTTTCATCCTTTAAGTTTCACTTTTATTTAGTTGAAGGGTAACAATAAATAACGATAACGGCACTGTTAACTCTCCCGACATTAATTGTCTACTTTTAGGATTAATTAATTACAGTTAAGGTCAAACATAGTAACAAAGGTAAAAGTTCGCTTAAATGTTTAATTTGCAGTCAAGAAGAAATATAGTGTAAGACAATATGCAACACAATGTTCTAATTAAGCTTAAAATCACATATAGTACCACAAATAAAAGTTGAATCAACCTTCTAATTTGAAAACAATGAAGAAAAAAAACTTACCACTTATATTAATATAATTAAATAATCTAATTTTGTCTTTGTAAACATGCCTAAAATTTTGATCCCGTTAACTTTATTCTGCAACCAATAAAATATTTGACAACTCGTTCTTCACATGTTTAGTTTGCGATATTGCTATTTTGACCTAAGTGGTCAAACCCAAACAACCACGTTGGTCGCCATTACTCATATTTAAATAACAATTGAAATAAACGTATCAGCAAAATGTAAATGTACTTCAAAGGTTTCTAACGTCAATAGTCGGCGAGTTATGTTTCATAAGTACGAATAAGACGTTTAAAGAATAAGGAATTCTGAATGAGTACTGTAAAACAGGTTCGCTGTCGTTTAAAAAAAGTTGAGATTCATTTCTAAGCGCCACCTCTATCTGGGTACATTATCAGAACATGATTAGCAACGACTTTATTGAAACAGTTTATTTCGTGAAAAGGTATTCTTAGGCAAATCCTGCAGAAATTGTAAAAATCTGAAGAAGCGTGTTCAAATCAATGGCCAGCTAGTCTAGTGAACGCATCAGAAACAATTTTACGATTTCTGCGAATGGGAAACATAAAATCATGCCAAGAAAACTACAGAACTTATGATGGCCTATTCTTTAGATTTGGTAAAAATTAAAACTTATATCACTTATTTTATTTGCGAACTGATATTTTTAGTGCAAGAAAACGGGAGCATTTTCCTCGTGGCCGAAATACTTTATAATGAAATCAACATTAATTACTAATGAACACCTTGACATCTCGCTTTTTTATAGTAGTAGCATTACTGAAATAACAGCCAATTGGAAGCACCAACAGCACTGCGTTCAACCAAGAACGCTAGTTTAGTGTGAATTAGAAAATGAATTAGTTAGTGATATTATAATATAAATATGCCAATTCATTCCTTATCTCGAGATGGAGGGATTGGTCTAGAAATTTACTATTTCGAACAAAAAAATAATTTCTTAAATAATAGTTCAATTAATAATTACAGATGTTATCAAATTATATTTTAAAAATACGGAATTTGAATGACTACCGGTATGTGTGTTAGCGCTTGAAAGCAATTTTAGGAAGCTCATTGCATTTATAACCACAGCTGGTAGATTTAAACAAATAATTGCTGTATTTTATTTTACCAAAACCATTGTCAAGTGTTCTAAAACTCCATTTAAAATTCAATCATATTAATAGAATATAATAGAATTCTTTTTTCGTAATCAATTCAATCAAACACGGTTATTAGAAAACAGTAACTATTGCCATTTATACACACGCACACGCACACGCACACGCACACAGTACGCACGCACGCGCATAGCGCATACGCGCGACAGCGCAAGCGCATGCGCACACGCGCCACACACGCGCACACACACGCAGCACACACGCGCACGTCACGCACGCACACACGCACACACACACACACACACAGCACGCAGCGCAGCACGTCACGTATCACTATTTATAAAACTTACACTAACTCTACATACACACACAAGAAGTCTAAGATCGAACTCAAATAGATTATGTGTTTGTGTGTGTGTTTGTGTTTGTGTGTTTGTGTGTGTTTGTGTGTGTGTGTGTGTGTGTGTGTGTGTGTGTGTGCGCGTGTGTGCGGTGTGGTGCGCGTGTGTGTGTGTGTGTGCGTGTGTGTGGTGTGTGCGTGTGGTGCTGGTTGCCTGTGTGTGCGTGTGTGTGTGTGTGTGTGTGGTGTGTGTGTGTGTGTGCGTGTGTGCGTGTGTGCGCGTGTGTGCGTGTGTGTGTGTGCTGCGTGTGCGTGTGGTGTGTGTGTCGTCGTGTGCGTGTCGTGTGTGTGCGTGTGTGTGTGCTGTGTGCTGTGTTGTGTGTGTGTGTGCGTGTGTGCTGTGGTGTGCGTTGTGTGCGCGTGTGTGTGGTGTGCGTGGTGTTGTGCGTGTGTCGTGTGCGTCGTGTGTGCGTGTGTGCGTGTGCGCGTGTGCGCGTGTGGTGTGCGTGTTGCTGTGTGTGCGTGTGCGTGGTGGTGTGTGTGCTGTGTGTGTGTGTGTGTTGTGTCGGTGTTGTGTGTGTGTGGTGTGTGTGCGTGTGTGGTGCGTGTGTGTGTGTGTGTGCCGTGTGTGGCGTGTGTGCGTGTGTGTGCTGTGTGTGCGCGTGTGTGCGCGTGTGTGGTGTGGTGTGTGCGTGTGTGCGTGCGTGTTGTGCGTGTGTGTGCGTGGTGCTGTGTGTGCGTGTGCTGTTGCTGTGTGCGTGTGTAGCGTGTGTGCGTCGTGTGCGCGTGGTGTGTGTGTGCGTGTGTGCGTGTTGGGTGTGTGCGTCGTGTTGTGTGCGTGTGCCTGTGTGGCGTGTGTGCGTCGTGCGTGTGTGTTTGCCTGTGTGCGTGTGTGTTGTGTAAGCTAGTGCATCGCGTATGTGCGGTGTGCGTGTGACGGTGGTGCCTGTGAGCGTGTGTGTGTGTGCGTAGTGTTGCGCGTACGGTTGACTGTGTGAAGTGCGTGTTCGACGAACGTGTGGGTGTCGTCCGGATTCAATTTAGTTCAGTGCGTGCGTGTCTGCGTTGTGTGTGTGTGTGTAGTGTGCTGTTGTGTAGCGTAGATATGCAGTGTGCGTCGATGTATGTGGTGTGATGGGACGTAATGTTGCGTTAATCGTAGTGTGCGCGCTGTGCAGTTGTGGTGTGTGGTGTGCCGTGTCGTCCTTCCGTCGTGTGTTGTGTGTGGCGTTTCTTGTGTGTGTGTGTGTGTGTCTGTTTGTGTAAGACTAAGATACCACAAATTACCGCACGAAACTATGGCGGTAGCAATACGAGGAGTAACACTTTAGAAACTGTTAATAGTAAGTAATGATGCAGCCAATAATTGCAGCAATTCGAACGGTTTGAAACTGAGGAGGAGAAAGTGCAACCTATCCAATCAGAAACGTCATGGGTTCCATCGGTCCAGAAGAAATTCAAATCTTTAACGGTTTCAACTTAACGACAGTGGAACAATAAGACATAAATGTTATAAAAGCTAAGATAAATGTATCATTAGAAAGATATAACTTCTTTAATATGGTACAAAAGGAAAACGAAACTTTCGATGAATTCTTAACTGCAATTAGGAACTTAGCTAGGACATGTGTGTTTTCTGAGCTGCATGATGAACTGCTGACAGACAATATAATGTTTGTCGTTCAATCGGAAGAAGAGAAATTGCTCAGAAAATGTAAGCTTAACCTTAGCAAAGCTATCACAATTTTCAAAATAAGTGAACAGGCCACAAGGCAATTGTTTAAATTAAATCAAGCTGAGAATAAAATTAATTAGTTAAGGGTCATTAAAAAGAAGAGGAATGTCTGTCCATGACGACACAAAGCAGTAGTTAGTGACAGAAAACCTGATGTGGTATCAGGCACAAGTTCTAATACATAAAATCAATGCAGCGTCAAAATAATACTGGCACGAAATTATTACTAATACTAATACCATAACATTTATTGTAAAATTGAACACAGGTGCTCAATGTAACGTAATTTCTAGATCACTAGTAACTAAAATTTATGCTGGAATGAGGCCGACAAACACAAAATCCTTAACATCGTACAGTGATCACAAATTAATCCTGTTAGGCGAATCCATGTTGAAATGTAAAATCAAAAATGGTAATGTAAATATCAACTTCAAAGTAGTTAACGAAGGCGTTCCACCTATACTAGGAATGGAATCTTGTCAGGAGTTATATCTTATCGTAAGGGTTAGTAGTATACATGATAAGCTATATGAAAGATTAGGCTGTATAAAATTTGTTACGTTTTAAATTACCACATAAACACCCATTCAAAATATAAATTATAATTTTAAGAGTTAGTAGCATCATCTTATGGAGAAACAAATCATTAACAAAAATCAGATTTCTACTTCAATGAACTATACAGGTTTCTGTAATTAAATAAAGGAATCTGCATCTTTTAACATTCTTTCCACCACTTCACAAATTTAAACATTATCTACTGATAATGAAAAATTTTGAATAGTTTTGGTGACCTTTTTTCTTTATCTTCTTCCTTCGTCGGCCATCTTGAGATTTTCGATAAAAATTTTTGTTAACAAGGTGTATTGGGCAATTAACCAGTGAACCGCTACCTTTTTTTATATAAGGGATCAAGTCCATACACTCATAACACGATTTGGAAGATTACCGTTCAATAATTTGATTTAATTTCAATTCGTGCACTCCTTAGGAGGATAAAAAAGAAAGTTAACAATATCCTACATCAGCTTTATCTCTGAAACCCTTCGAAGAAGGGTTTCTTTTCCTTATCGAGTTTTATTATTAATCGCAAATTGCAATCACAAACGCAATATCGAGTTACAATTTCGGTGCGAGCTGGTTATTCCAGAATTGTACAAGCATTCGTTATTGAGGGTCATTCAGAGACTTGGAAGACCGGTAGAAGTGTTACCAAACGCAACAGTTGTGCAGGTTAGTGTCGTAATCAGGAAGTACAATCAGTGCCTTTATTGTGTGTAAGGTCTATTGTCGTGTACATGCTGCAATAAGGAATACATGTTTACCGATGAATAGTTGATTCATACTTACATTATCGTCTGAGTACTGCTTTCATTCAATGCAAGCATTATTATTGGCCGTTTCAATATTTATGAAATTACAAAATTAGAATCCTTTCGTCGAGAATTATAAGTGTGGAAACTGTTTCTGTCATACCTACATCAAGCTGTGCAACTCAAATTTCACTCAGTTTTAGTAAAGCAAACAAAAAAAAAACACCCAGTGATAAAGCAAAATTTGTAAGGTTAGAAACGCATGCATAATAAATAATAAAATTAAAATTCATCCTAGCTAAATTAAGATTTCATGCAGTTTAATGAACAACACAAAGCAGTGTAAACCCAATAAACCAGCACCGTTTTATTATTTTTATTGTAGTCATAGTAATAATTGTTGTATAAAACAAAATAAAAGGTTAGCAATGTTGTCTGCAATATAACATCTAAAAGCAGTGTTGCCGGATTGTAAAGTTTAATCATTAATTAAAGATCTCGCAAGTTATTTTGCAGAATCGATTATAATAACGTAAATAAAGCGAGAAGTTGCAGATAGCATCCATTTTAGTTACAGAAGTCGAGTTGTAACTTGTACGTACAAGGCGGCTGATAAGATATATATGTATAACTCCAACTAATCTATCTTTGTGTATTTTTGTAAAGAATTTTGTATCATTTGTAATTGGACTTTAGCGTGAATTGTCCCATCGTTGTAAAAATTAAATTGGTTTTGGGATTACCGGATCTTGGTGTTTGTGTTTATAAATAAATTTAATTGATTAATGGTGTTAAATGATTGTTTAATTATCGGTTTAAGCATGTAAGTTCATATACGAGTGCAATCAGTTGCCGATTGACGACAGGTAAGAACAGCTATTGGGATCGTGAGCTTCGACCTTCAGCCCTTGCTGGCTCAAGGGTGGGCGAGTATAATAGTGAGTCAGTGGCGCCCCAATTTTAACATCCTAAAATTTTCCTTATCGAAAAGGACCGCACGCCCTCTCCGACTGCGATCTAGGAGCTAGCGGACAATTCATATCGCCCCATTCTTAGCATTGTTAAGCCTGCCTGTCTGTGGTTTGTCTCTTGTATAAGGCAATATTGTACCGTCTTTAAATTAGTGTTAATGCTTAGAGGATTAGAAAAAAACATAAGTAATAATTTGACGCCCGACGTGGGGCCATCGAGTTTTCTCGATTTTCTTTTGGTTTTCTCGTCTGTTTTGATTATCGTCCCTTAATCTCGTTGTGATTAGTTGTCCTTTTCTTTTTTGCAAGATGTCTTTCAGAATAGATGTTGATCGTTTGACGAAGGATGAGTTGGAACATGAATTGAATGTTAGAGGTATATCCGAAACGGGTAATGTTGATAAATTGCGTAAGTGTTTGCGAGGTGTCTTCACTTTAGAAAAATCTGGCCAAACATTTACTTTTGAGTCTCTAGATTCCCAAGTAGAATTAGCTACGTGCGAGAAAAAGATTGCCGAAATCAAAGTGTCAGTTGAAGGAGAACTTAATCCCGCTAATACTAAAAAGATTGAAACTAAATTAGCTCATGTCTATTCTCGATTAAATAGAATTTCTAGCGATGTTGAGGCAACAAAAATTAAGAAGTCTCAATTAATATCTGGTTTATTGCAACTTTTATCCGATTTTACGAGTAAAGTTTCTTCTGATCTACCATTAAGAGCGTTATCTCCACCACCTCTACCTGTGTTTTTCTCTCAGCTACCTCCTACCTCTGCTCAAGTTCCTAGCGCTAGTATTTGTCCCCCTACGGCTAGTACTGTTTGTAAGTCGGTGCCTGTGTACAAATGGAATCTAAAATTTTCAGGATGTGTGAAAGATGGTTTAAGTATAAATGCTTTCCTCGAACGTGTGGAAGATTTATGCAAGTCGAGAAGTATTACTAAAGTCCAATTGTTTGATTCGGCTATTGAATTATTTGAGGGCGAAGCTTTGTTGTGGTATAAGATGATAAGTACACAAGTATCTGATTGGGATAGTTTGGTACGTCGTATGAAAGAAGAATATCTGCCTTCTTATATGGGTGACTTGTTGTGGGAGCAAATTCTCAAGCGAACACAAGCTCCTGATGAATCTATAGGTATTTATGTCGCGACGATGAACACCTTGTTCGATCGCATGCCTGTTCCAGTTTCTGATGAGTTACGCCTTAAAGTTCTAAAATCTCGTATCTTACCCTTTTATCAAGAACGCTTAAGCTTAATGGATATCGATACCTCTTTCGATTTGATAGATTTATGTCGTAAGTTGGAAGCCACTAAGGTTTCGGTCGGTGCCTATAAACCTCCACTTAGGGGAGATCTATCCTTGGAACCTGATTTAGCTTATCAGTCCGGGAAAAAGTTCACTCGTTTGTCTGCCGTTGTGTGTTCTCCTCTGTTGATGTCGAACCTTCTACGTCGCGTGCCATATCTTCTTCTGTAGCATCTGTTGGTAATACATGTTGGAATTGTCATAAAGTAGGGCATTTGTATTCTCAATGTCCTGAACCTCGTCAAGTTATGTGTTATCGGTGTGGTAAAGCGGGATTCACCGTACGAACTTGCCCAAAGTGTTCTTGGTCGGGAAACGGTCGACGGGCCAACCGTTAAGTCGAGCTGTTGCCCCTGTTTTGTCACAAATCTCGACTATCGAAATTAGTGGTTCTACCGCATCCGATGAGAAACTCCGACGAAATCGAATTTTAATTGATTTCATTTTAGCTCATGCTGAGGGCGATCAGCGTCCGTATCTTTGTGTTGACGTCTTAGGTTGTAGTATTTACGGACTTCTAGATTCCGGTGCTTCACGAACTGTAGTTGGGCCCCAAGGTTGGAATTTTTGAAAATTTAGGTCTCGAGTTAGACTACAGCGATATGCCTATAATTACTGTGGCTAACGGTCAAAGTTGCAAATCCTTAGGTATCGTTAACGTACCCTTTACTTTAGAGGGCGTTGTATTTTACTAAAGGTTGTGGTTATACCGGAGTTATCCGTTCCTTTAATTTTAGGGTTAGACTTTTGGAGATCTATGGGTGTTGTACCGAATTTAAAACATGATTCTTGGAATTTTACCAAATCTGTTACTGTTTCTTGTGTTGGCGCTATTGAAAGCCAATCTGACCTCATGGATGGTCAGAATCGATTACTAAAGACTCTCTTAGACTCGAAATTTGTCCTAATGGGTGATAAGTTAGGTTTCGCTTCAGTTGTTGAACATGACATTATTTCGGATTCTGAACCGATAAAACAACGCTACTATCCCGTCTCTCCGGCAAAACAAACTATTATCGACGCCGAATTGCAAAAAATGTTAGACCAAGGCGTTATTGAACCATCTACCTCATCGTGGAGTAGTCCAATTTTGCTAGTACCAAAACGTGACGGTACTTATCGCTTTTGTGTTGACTATCGCAAATTAAATCAGGTCACGAAGAAAGACGCGTATCCGATTCCTTATATATCAGCAATTCTAGATCGTTTACGCGATGCTAAGTATTTAAGTTCCCTTGACATCCGTTCTGCCTATTGGCAGGTTGGCGTAAAGCAGTCTGCTCGGGAATACACCGCTTTTACCATCCCCGGCCGCGGACTTTATCAGTTCAAGCGCTTACCTTTCGGTTTAACGAATGCTCCCGCTACCTTTCAGCGTTTAATAGACAAAGTATTAGGCGCAGATCTGGAACCATATGTTCATGTTTATTTGGACGATATTATTGTGTGCACTCCGGATTTCGAAACACATCTTCGAGTCCTCGGTTTCGTTTTAGACCGTTTAATTGCCGCTGGTTTAACTGTGAGTCGTGATAAATGTCACTTTTGCCGTGCGGACTTGAAGTACCTTGGTTATGTTGTGGATAAGAATGGACTTAGGGTTGATCCTGATAAGGTGCAGGCCATTCTCAACGTTAGGTGCCGAAGAATGCAGTTGAAGTGAGACGCTTTATTGGTATGGCTAGTTGGTATCGCCGTTTTGTAAAGATTTTTCGTCAGTAATTTCTCCTCTTACCGAACTCACTAAGAAAAATAAATCTTGGTGCTGGACGAATGCCTGTGAGGAATCCTTCCAAACCATCAAGGAGATGTTGGTTACCGCTCCTATTCTAACTTGTCCCGATTTTACGCGACCCTTTGTCCTCCAGACAGATGCCTCTGCGTACGGAATTGGTGCCGTACTTACCCAACAGTTTGACGACGGCGAAAAAGTGATCTGTTATCTTTCTCGATCTTTGACCAAAACCGAACGTAAATTTACTACGACGGAGCGTGAATGTTTAGCTGTATTGTTTTCCGTGGAGAAACTTAGACACTATCTTGAGGGCGTACATTTCACGATTGTTACCGATCACCATTCATTGCTGTGGCTTGATAATTTAAAAGATCCTACTGGACGTTTAGGCCGTTGGGCTTTACGTTTACAACCATTCGATTACGAAATTTTACACAGGAAGGGCAAACAGCATGTCGTGCCTGATTTTCTGTCTCGTTCCGTACCGGAAATCTCGCCAATCTCGATTATCGATAATGCAAATCCCGATCGTTGGTATTCAAAATGTGTCGTTTAGTTAAAGCAAATCCCTTGAGATATCCTCAGTGGCGTGTTGAGGACAACTCGTTGTTTAAGTATGTTAAGTGTAAATATCCCGAACTTCGTGAAATCCAAGATGTATGGAAATTAGTTGTTCCAAAACGCGAACGTAACAATATCTTGCGCCAGTGTCATGACTCTACTGCTGCTTGCCACCCTGGCGTGTTCAAAACTTATGAACGTCTTAAAGCTAAATATTATTGGCCAAAAATGAGGGCCGATGTAACTCGTCACGTAGGCCATTGTACTATTTGCTTGCAAACGAAAGTTCCTAGTCAAAGACCACAAGGTCTCATGGGAAAACGTCCGGATATAACGAAACCATGGCGTATGATTTGCGTTGATCTATGTGGACCGTTACCTCGTTCATCTCAGGGTTATACCTATATTCTAGTAATTTCCGATTATTTTAGTAAGTACGTTTTATTCTTCCCGCTTCGAGCAGCTACCGCTACGTCTATTGTACGTTTAATAGAAGACCAGGTAATTTTAGTCTATGGTTGTCCTGAATTTATAGTTTGCGATAATGGAACGCAGTTCAAGTCTCGTGAGTTTACTTCGTTGTGTAGTAATTATAAAATAAAAATTTTGTACAATGCTGTGTATCATCCCCAGAATAATCCAGTCGAAAGGGTTAATCGTGTATTAAAGACCATGTTGTCCGCTTACGTTACGGAAAACCACCGCAAATGGGACCGCCTTTTGCCTAAGGTTGCTTGTGCAATTCGCACGTCGACCCATGAAACTATCGGAGTAACGCCTTTCTTTGCTAATTTTGGTAGAGAGCATATCTTTTCTGGAGACGAATATAAGCCACATAATATCGAACCACCCAATTCCGTTGAGACCAATAAACTCCCTATACCTACCGTCCAAAACTTTGACAAGCTTTTTAGCGATATCCGTAAACGACTTGCCGCCGCTCATGCTAGAGCGAAACATCGTTATGATCTTCGTCGACGTCCCGTCGAATATACTGTAGGGCAGCACGTTTATCACCGTAATTTTGCGCTATCGGATGCCACAAAACATTTTACGGCTAAATTAGCACCCAAATTTATTGGCCCATTTGTAATTTCACGTAAACTATCAACTTTGGCATATGAACTTACCGACGGAAATGGGAATCCTAAAGGTATCTGGCATGTTAAGGATCTAAAGCTACATCCTCCTGACGACATGTGAGCTTTCGATTGATGTACCGTTACGTTAGTGCTTTGATTACCGGATCTCGCTTACGGCTTGCGAAATATTTCCAATATTGTTTACTGATTTCTCCGTTACAGTATTGTCCATTAGTTTTAAGTTTGAATATTTTTCGATACTATCGACGTTCCATAGTTTTAGCTTAGTTGTAAGAACACAACTGGTGGAGTTGGATTAATAGGAAGTTGATAGAATTGTTCAGCTCTCTTTATGCGATTATAGGTCGTACCGTATCGACATTGTTTTGAGTCTGAGTGTAGACCAGTATGTTATCGTGAGGGTTGATCTCGTTTATGACGGATTAATTGAGAATAGCCGTCTTGCTTAATTTTTTGTAATAGTAGAACCTCTGTATTGTTAGGTTGGATGGTTGGGTGTGTTGCAGCACTTTTGCTCTAGTACGGCTTCACTATACTAGAACACGAACAACTTCACCTTGTTCCCTTTGCGTTATGTTTTACGTTTTGCCTTCCCATAGGACGCTCTTTTAGGGTTCTATAAGTTTTACTGCTCGTCTCTTGTGCTGTGTTACTTTGTTTCGTCCCTTGCGCATTTTAGTCGCTACCTTTCGTTTCTCTTCATATGGGAAACAATGTTAAGGGTTTGTGTCCTGGGGGTAGCCCCGAATTTCCCGTCACTCCTTCCCTTTTCTTTCCTTTTGCATCACTAGTTTCATTCCGTTTTGCCGCTTGACAACGTGTGAAGAATTCGTGTAAATTTACGGAAATTTTCACTTCTCCAACTGAGGGAGAGTTGTTACGTTTTAAATTACCACATAAACACCCATTCAAAATATAAATTATAATTTTAAGAGTTAGTAGCATCATCTTATGGAGAAACAAATCATTAACAAAATCAGATTTCTACTTCAATGAACTATACAGGTTTCTGTAATTAAATAAAGGAATCTGCATCTTTTAACATTCTTTCCACCACTTCACAAATTTAAACATTATCTACTGATAATGAAAAATTTTGAATAGTTTTGGTGACCTTTTTTCTTTATCTTCTTCCTTCGTCGGCCATCTTGAGATTTTCGATAAAAATTTTTGTTAACAAGGTGTATTGGGCAATTAACCAGTGAACCGCTACCTTTTTTTATATAAGGGATCAAGTCCATACACTCATAACACGATTTGGAAGATTACCGTTCAATAATTTGATTTAATTTCAATTCGTGCACTCCTTAGGAGGATAAAAAAAAAGAAAGTTAACAATATCCTACATCAGCTTCTATCTCTGAAACCCTTCGAAGAAGGGTTTCTTTTCCTTATCGAGTTTTATTATTAATCGCAAATTGCAATCACAAACGCAATATCGAGTTACAATTTCGGTGCGAGCTGGTTATTCCAGAATTGTACAAGCATTCGTTATTGAGGGTCATTCAGAGACTTGGAAGACCGGTAGAAGTGTTACCAAACGCAACAGTTGTGCAGGTTAGTGTCGTAATCAGGGAAGTACAATCAGTGCCTTTATTGTGTGTAAGGTCTATTGTCGTGTACATGCTGCAATAAGGAATACATGTTTACCGATGAATAGTTGATTCATACTTACATTATCGTCTGAGTACTGCTTTCATTCAATGCAAGCATTATTATTGGCCGTTTCAATATTTATGAAATTACAAAATTAGAATCCTTTCGTCGAGAATTATAAGTGTGGAAACTGTTTCTGTCATACCTACATCAAGCTGTGCAACTCAAATTTCACTCAGTTTTAGTAAAGCAAACAAAAAAAAAACACCCAGTGATAAAGCAAAATTTGTAAGGTTAGAAACGCATGCATAATAAATAATAAAATTAAAATTCATCCTAGCTAAATTAAGATTTCATGCAGTTTAATGAACAACACAAAGCAGTGTAAACCCAATAAACCAGCACCGTTTTATTATTTTTATTGTAGTCATAGTAATAATTGTTGTATAAAACAAAATAAAAGGTTAGCAATGTTGTCTGCAATATAACATCTAAAAGCAGTGTTGCCGGATTGTAAAGTTTAATCATTAATTAAAGATCTCGCAAGTTATTTTGCAGAATCGATTATAATAACGTAAATAAAGCGAGAAGTTGCAGATAGCATCCATTTTAGTTACAGAAGTCGAGTTGTAACTTGTACGTACAAGGCGGCTGATAAGATATATATGTATAACTCCAACTAATCTATCTTTGTGTATTTTTGTAAAGAATTTTGTATCATTTGTAATTGGACTTTAGCGTGAATTGTCCCATCGTTGTAAAAATTAAATTGGTTTTGGGATTACCGGATCTTGGTGTTTGTGTTTATAAATAAATTTAATTGATTAATGGTGTTAAATGATTGTTTAATTATCGGTTTAAGCATGTAAGTTCATATACGAGTGCAATCAGTTGCCGATTGACGACAGGTAAGAACAGCTATTGGGATCGTGAGCTTCGACCTTCAGCCCTTGCTGGCTCAAGGGTGGGCGAGTATAATAGTGAGTCAGTGGCGCCCCAATTTTAACATCCTAAAATTTTCCTTATCGAAAAGGACCGCACGCCCTCTCCGACTGCGATCTAGGAGCTAGCGGACAATTCATATCGCCCCATTCTTAGCATTGTTAAGCCTGCCTGTCTGTGGTTTGTCTCTTGTATAAGGCAATATTGTACCGTCTTTAAATTAGTGTTAATGCTTAGAGGATTAGAAAAAAACATAAGTAATAAATTATTTGAATACGATATCAACTTAATTGTTATGCAAGATTTACAATTTTTCCACCATGAAACATTCCTGAAGCAATAAAAAATGATGTTAGACTTAGAATAGGCATAGGCCCAACTAACCTGAATAAACACATTGTAAGGCAACATTTTCCATTAAAAAAGAGATTGCGGCAAAATTTAATGGTGCGAAATACTTCACAAGCTCGACTGTAGAAATCGGTTTTGGTAAGTCAAAGTAACAAAAAGAACTTAACATTTTCAACCCGTTGGGGTAGGTACTGCTGTTTAAGATTACCATTTGGCTTATGTTCAACAAAATCTTTCAGGAATTAATGAGTCACATATTAAAGAATATTCCAAATGTCGAATGTTCAATGGATGATATTTTACTGTATTCAATCAATGAAAAAGAGCTAAATGAACTAACCGAAGTAGTGAAACGTAGACTAAATGAAGCGGGCCTTAGATTAAACAAAGAAAAATGTGTTTTTATGAAATCACAAATTAATTTCTTAGGTCACATTTTATTGAGTAAAGGTCTAGCCATTGGAAATTATATTTAAAAAATTCAAAATGCACCAGCCAGACTCCAAAGAATACTCTTTGATGTTTCTCAGTATTCACCAACTGTAAAATACAAAAAAGGAACACATACCTATTTCAGATGTCCTGGGTAGGGATTCCACAACAAAGAATATTGTAAATCGACCAGAACAGGAACTACAGATACTTATTGTGTTGTGAGCATCAAAATCAGCTGTGGAAGTAATTCGACATCGTACTAAAGCAGATCTAAAATTGCAAGAACTCATACGTCTAGTACAAGAAGGATTTCCAGACAAAATTAGTGCATTACCGTACTATTTGAAATTTTTTAAAAAATTGTGTAGTTTGTGAAGAGCCTCAGAGATGCAATCAGGAAGAAACTGTAATAAATAAGACAATACCAACAATAATTTAGCATACAGTTGGTGTGTATTTACTTTTAAAGGCGATGAATATGCGTTGATTACCGATAGCTATTCTGGTTTTCTAGATTTTAAGGAACTGAAATGGTAGACCGCAGAAGAGGTCATACAAATCATGAAATCTTGGTTCGCTCTTCATGGAATGCCACAAGTTGTTGAATAAGGCAATGGTCTACAGTTCTTGTCCAGGAAGTTCAAAAAATTTGCTTAAGAGTAGTTGTTTAAACACAATACATCAAGTCCACACCATCTTAGAGGAAATAGATTAGTAGATAAATCAATGCAGGCAGAGCAAAGCTTACTAAGAGAATGTTATATCGATGAAACCCACATATATTTGGTTTTATTAAGCTTAAGAAACACTCTCAGATTCACTAAATTAGGATCTCCGAACCAAAGATTGATGAGCAGAGTGGCAAGGTCACAATTACCAGTTACTGATAAAATGCTTACACCTCAAGTGATAGAAGGTGTACATATAGAGCTGTAAAAGGTCAGAACAACAAGTACCAATAGAAACAAACAAAACAACACACTTCCATTGAAAGCAGGTGATACAATACGAATGGAGAAATTTGATGGGAATTGGGTTGGAGGAAAAGTAATGCGGAGCCCAACAATCCAAGGTCAGTAGTTGTAGAAACGGATGACAGCAAAATCCCCTATAGAACGAGTGCAGTCCTACCCAAGGTATCGTCATACCATAATAGAGCACATCAGTTTTGAGTGAAGAGACAAATAAGGCAAATTTAAGTAGTCATGGAATTACCCGTAATACTTATATTACCACAATCAAGTAATACAACCCGATCAGGCTGACAAGTTAAACCTATTGTAGGAATGAATGTGTAATTTCATTTATTATCAATGTAGATATCTCATTTTAATGTGTTGTATTTGTATTTTTCTTAAAAAAGGAAGTATGTAATGTATGTATGACATTGCCTATAAGGCATGACGTTTCCCGGCGCGAATCAGGAACCACTTCCGACATAACCTCCAGCAATAAAGCACATGTTCGTAAGCTGTTCCATATTAATTATTAATATTTACTACTAAACGGCCATCGGTTATTACAACATGGAATGACCCGTATAAAATTATTACGGAATTAAATTACTTTGGAACGCAAAGTTTTGTATTCGTGATTTTAGTGTGGCTAACTTACTCAAAACAAGAATATGGTGAAATGTAACCTGATGAACTTAAAAATATTCAAATAAATACAAGTAATTCGACTTGCGCATTCGCGACATTCGCATGGTATTGAAATGAGTAGCCAATTTGTTTACAAAAAGCTTTCTTTCGCTTATCCTATGCGTTAAAATAAATCACTAAAACCGCGTGACCTTTATGAGGTCTTAGTGTTGAGACTTCAGCCCACGGGGCGTCGAAATTCACACTAGTTTAACCCGCACGTTTCTGTGAAAAATACTCTACAAATATATGGATGTTCTTTCAAAAAAAGATTCAATTAAATTCTATATTAAAAACGCAGGAAAAAAGGATCTACTGACTAGAAGAGTGCTTAATGTAATAGAGTTTTTATTAATTAAAAGAAATGACAAACAGATACATACTCCAATCCGTAGGTAAATTTTTAACATCCCAAGTTTCTCTACGTTTCCTAGTTGGTATATGAATAGGTGGCAAATGACAATTGATCTTGCTTATACAGCACTTCTTCATACATGGCATTAAATATTTTTTCATCTTCTTTGTTGCTAATGATTTTTCATCTGTACCTTCCAATGTAAAACAAGGTTCATCACTACAAACATCCACACTTTCATCAATTTCCTCTTGATTCATTATGTTTTTGATTTGAATATTTATACTCAAAGATTATACTAAAATAGCAACAATATTTAAGTTGTCAACAGAATGACAAATTGTCATAAAACACATACTCTTGATTTTATTAAATAAACAACATCCAATAACAAATTAAATAAATACCTATATAAAAAAATAATTACTAAATAACACTACACAACAAACTTTCTTTTTTCTACTTTGGTTTTGACCGTTTTCCAAACATTCTATGGCTTTGTTGTTGTGCATCATTTTCTTCACTATTCTCTATTGCTTCATTGTCGGCGTATTCTTCATTAAGTTCAAAATCGACGGGATTGACGCCATCCTTTTTATGCCGTATTGAAGAGCTTACTTCAAAGTTAGTGAATTGTTGAGTATCAGGAACGTAAATTTCTAAAGGAGTTTTATCGTTTATATTGTCATTTGGTGCTAAATTGTTTTTTCCAGCAGATTGTAAAGAAGCTAAAGTTTCTGCGACTTGACGATTTGGTAAGCTTGTATAATACACTGAACCATCTGATACTTTGTCTTGTATGTCAGACTTTGCTTCTACTCGATTTCCTGTATCCAAGCTATCGTCATTTAAATCAAAAATTTCCTGAATAAAAGGTTCATTTTGTCTTGGTCCATTTAAAAAACCGTCATCTGCAAATTCAAAGGATTGGTCGTCACTTGGGGCATTCCTTTCATACATTTGTAAGTGAAAGTGATTGGAATATGGATTTTGTTTCACAATATGGCTTTGTGGTTTTAGATATAGGGAATCCGCTTGAACTTGTGCTTGAGTTTGTCCTAACATTGCGTTGTAGTCCGCTACAGAAATTTCGTGAGGCTGTAAATTTAACGGTTGCTGCACTAAAGCTTGAGGCGCCATGGATGAATCATGGTTGTTATATAGTTGATGGGGTTCTTGTGGTTTTTGGTTTAAATGACTGTTGATTAACTGATATATCTCTTGATGAGTCAGACCAAGGTCGGTTGGTTGATCCTGTGTATTAGAGTAAGTTTCAGTTTCATGCACGCTGTTAAAAGGCTGTTGATAACTGTGAGATTGTGTATTTGCATAAAAAAGTTGTTGATCTCTAAAATTTTTTTGCGAATTTTTCAGGTGTTCGTATGGTTCAGTCACTTGATATGAATGTGGATTTGGTGCAGTTGATAAATGTTGTGTTTGTTGTATAAAACTGTATGCAGGTCTTGTGTGTTCCTCAATAATCGCAGGTCTATCAGCTGGGCTTAGATTAGGTGCTGGAATTGTGTGAATAGGCCCTTTTTCGCCCACTTGCTTAATAGGAAACGAATGAGTAGGAACTGTATTTGTTTGAATTTGATAGTCATATTCTGCAACGTTGTTAATTTGTGGTGAAAAATGAAAAGGTTTCTCTTGTTTAATTTTTAATTTTTGCGGTTGTGGAAGTTGTAGTGGTTGTGGAAGTTGTAATGGTTGGTGGACTTGATGTTGAGTTTGCCATATGTTTCTTACAGGATTATGAGGTTTAATGATACTTGGCCCATGCAAAGCGGGAATTTGTGGTTGTATAAAATTTGGTGGAATGTGTTCTAGCGGAATTGGTCGCGGAGGCCTGATCGGATTTCTAGGAGGTAATCTATTTTGTTCCCACTTTTTTAGGTAGTGTGGATGTGGTGGCTGCCTTGGAGGTCTTGGAGGTCCTCTCGGCATATATCTATAATCCATATTTGCACTATGCACTTGTCCCAACCATATTATTATAAGAAGTACTGTTGACGATGCTGTTACCTGTAAAAAAAATAAAAAACATGAAATGAGATTTTATTTTATATGTTCTATGTCAATGTACAATATAGTAAACATGTAAAATAAAATGAAACCATAAGCTACAAATCAGTTTGTCTTTTTAAAAATATGTAATCTACATTCCTTTGACATTAATTCTTGGCTATATAACTCGCTGTATATATTTTTTTAAATATTTGATAATTGAATTGTTCAATGCATGTGTTAAATGATTGCAGATTGTTAAACATGAGCATTTTCAATGGGTATCTGAATCGGTAGTATTTTACCAATGAGAGAATAACATGTACACAATGTGTGCAATTTCTACCCGTAGAAAGGTACGAACAGATTGAAGGTTATTAGCTATATTACCAAAAAGCATAGCAAGCGTATGTACCATAACTATGTGATTAGTATGAACAGTCTTGTCGGAATAAGGACAGAATGTTATGATTTTAAAGGAAAAATTACTGAAGAATATATTTAACAACAGTACGCACTCAAATTACACCAATCACCTCTTAGAAAATTACCGGCCCCAAATACTGACAATTAAATTTGAAAAATACTTCTATTTCGAAATGTAGCACGCATGCACGCACGCAACACACCCGCACACACACACACACACACACACACACACACACAATGAGTTATTGTCGCATTTGACGTTCATGCATTACCATGTCATTTCGTAAGTATAGATTCCGTCCAATTTATTCTATGTAAGATCATATTTTTGTTTAATATTAACAATAAGCTGAATAATACATAGGGTGATATCAATGTTTCCCTAAGTATCGTAAGTGCTTTGTTAGATTGACTTTGGCCGAATGCTGTATTGCTTTTTTACAACCTCAACCAACTTTGCTGGATGTAAATAATTAAGTGTTTTTTTCTTTGTGAGTTGCATAATTTATATGCTATTAGAATTTTACTTAAAAATTTCTAAAGCAAGTCAGATAACATGGATTCCGAATATAACAATATTGTTTACATGTTATTTTATTTCCGTGTAATGTATAATCACCAAAATTTAGGTACTACTCTTGATTCTGACGCAGCTTACTGAAGATATTTTTGTTACAATGATCTAAAAGAATCAACGACATGAATGAAAATCCATTTAGTAAACTTTTTGTGTTTCAAATTGAAGCCAAACACTTCTAATATGTATGACAATTGTAAGCAAATATATATATGTATGAAAAATTAACGGTGTCAAACAAAAAACGTCTTGCTGGTCTAAGCCCGAAACAATGAGTTTCGGTATTATTTTTAGGATCGTAAGGTTAGTATTCACTCCACTCCAAAACGAAACACACACGTACTTAAATTTTTGTATTTAAGTTTGTTTGCATTTCGATTGGAGTTGATTAGATTTTGGAAAAATCCAGAGGTGGAGAGGACGGGTTTATTAGGGGAAGCCTTTGGTTTTTATCAAATATTTCTAAAACAGCTACATATTTCAAAGATATAAAATGCTTAGATACAGACCTTAAACATATCGGTTAATTATGTTCTTTGCAATTTTTTGATACGACGTGTAATTTAGCGGTAGAAAAATTCCTAAGGTAGAATTTAAGTGTTAGTTCAAATTTTTTCAATATCTGAATAACGATTAATTTTATAAGAACACGTGTAGACATATTTTTTAAAGAAAATTAAAATTTGCATAACTTTTATTTCTTAATATAATGCAAGGTAAGTCTAAAAATTAATTAAGTATGAATGAAAATGGCTAAACTGTATTATGGATATCTTATAGAAGCGAGAGGATTTGGAATGTTTTGTTTATGTTAAGATGTATTTATATCTATTAATCTTTGTTTACCATGAAGTTTTAAACGTCGTTCTGACTGATTATGGCTTTATTTTCACAATGTTGCCTGTTTTCGTTATGAACGTATAAAAAAGGGATGTCTATTAGTCTCTGTCTGACACGAAGTTTTAAATGTCTGTCTGACATAGATTATTGTTTTTGTTTTTACAATGTTGCCTATTTTTGAAATGTATTATCATAAAAGACGTTGCATAATTATCCTAAAAACAATGTTAGAATTATAACATTTCTTTGTAATTTCCATTTTGTAGTTGGTAAGGTTTATTTAAAGAAAATTTAATTTTACATAACTTTTCTTTATGTAGTTTCTTAATGCAAAAGTTATTTAAATAAGTTTGAAAATGCTGTATTATCGGTATTTTACAGAAGCGAGCGTCTTTGGAATTTTTGTTAGTGTCTATATGTATATTACCTTCTATCAGACATGCAGTTTATAACGTCCATTTGACAGATTATTTTTGTTTTTACAATGTTGCCTATTTTCTTGAATTTCCACTTGGTTGATCTAAGAATTTGGTTATCTCTTTCACGGTTATGGTTAACAAATTAATCAAATTAAAGTTATATTAGGTACAAAGTAAATTTTGACTTATTTTAGAATTCTATAGTATAATTATATAAACTATATTATAAGCACACTATCAATTTTGACAATATAAAGGAATAAATTCTGTTATTAACGATGCTATGATAGTTATTTATATATCAAGGGGGTTATGAGGGTATTAATTAACGAGGGCAACGGATTGCAATCTCGAGGGATTGTAAGTTGCCCGACGTTATTAACATACATAACTCACGTGATAGATAATACTGTATTTTAAACCTACGATTAGGAGAAGCATTAAATGCGGTTCACTTTTTATCAGATTCGAACCATATTCATGCATTGATCTAAAATATTTCAAAATGGAGGGCAATAATCAGATCTTGCTTTGGATTGTGCGAATTTATCTTCGTTAACCCAAAAATTAATGCAATTTTTTATATGCTATCTGTGTTACCCCTAACTCCTGCAACGATCTCCACCAAATTACATTGGAATAAAAAAAATTATGCCAACTTTGAAAGAAATTTCAAATCAAGGTTTTAACTATTTACTACACTACCACTGGGATCTATATACTTAGGTGGTAAAAATTTGTGTCAAATTTGAATAGAGTTTATTTTAAACTTTTTGAGTTACTGCCGACGAAAGAAATAAATGTCATCAACCCATATTACTCTCGGCCCTGCAAATCAAATACCGCCAAACATCACTGAGGTTTATACATTTAGTTCGTAAACATTTATGTCCAATTTTAACACAACTACTCGTGACTGCCAGAAAATTACATTTACGCGTTTTACTCCTTATAGCGCACATCCTCTATCAGAAACAGTTACGGGGGTGTACAAAATGTAATCTCTCTTTTTGAGATAAGGCGCGCAAAAGATTTATTACAGGCACACGTCCACATACACGCACGCACGCACGCAAGCTCTCACGCAAGCACGCATGCAAATCATTTTTCCTGAGAAATTTCACCACCGATGAATTATTTAGATTTTTTGTAATGCCCTTGATTTTGATATATTTTGTAGTTCTTTAAATGATAATTCATGGTAAAATTTTTGTTAAGAGTGTGAATCTGGTTTTTGTCATTATTTTTGTTAAATGCTTTAACAGGCCAAGTGAAACATATGCGAGCATATTTAAATAAAACTTGAGCTCAATATCGATTAATCGTACCATACAAATGTGATGATTTAGAAAGGATTGAAAAAATGTGACCTTCAAAACACCATAATGTAGACCTTTTTAAATTTTATACATGAGCGCCAACATTGGACGATTGCAAATAATCGGAGAGAGGAATATGGGAAATTGCATAATTTAACTTTTTACGCAGATTTGAGCGCTAAACAGAAAATACGCTTTATTCATTGTTCTATATTACCATTTATTCGAAAAGCAGTGAAAATATTTTGTCCACCTGTACTTGAAATGATGAACATTGCCTATCACATTTAGGCAAAATGTTTGAAAACCAAATACTTTGAATAGCGATTTCTTCCATTGGAGGACATTTTCTACAGATTTATAACCAATTTTTTGAATCATACCCTGTTAACGGGCGCGGTTGTCAGAATTATCTTAATGAGAAAAACGTTGACCCTAGGTCCATCGTAAATTCTGGGAAAACTACGTTTGGCTTTCTTTTTCTACTGAGCCACCTACGGGCAATGTGTGTTGATTTGGTACATCAATTTCATGTTGCCTAAAATTTTTTTGAGTACTCTTCCACTACAGCACTCTGTGCCTTTTCCTTCCTCGTTGAGCACGGTTCCGTAATCTGAAATCTTGTTCCTTCTTAGAAACTAACCAAACATACGCTCTTGCATTTAAATACACTTGTTTCTCGTGTTCTCATCACCTTTCAGTTTCTGCTTCAAATTCAAATACTCTTTTTGTTGTACGTGTTTACAGTTATTTTTTATGCGAATTTTATCATATTGATTCGTGACATTAAGGTTTTTTCCCGCGGATCGTCTCCTTCTATCCACTCTCCAAGATACTTAAACTATGACACTTTTTAAACCTTCCTCAACCCGCTTGACGCAGTCTTCCAATTGGTGGTGCTGTGAAATAGGGTGCGCTGCCTTCTCAAGTGATACTGATGGGAGCACAGTGTTATCTGCAAAGGCTAGAAGAACTACTTTTATTCTATTGCTACTACACTTTATCCATATACCACTTTCAACCTGCACCTCCCTACGTCATTCTCCATGAATTTTATCAAGAACACTATTTAGCATCAGAACAGCACTGGTCTAACATCAGCCATGATCTTGCGCACCTCTGAACTCTATTTTACTAGATATCTCGATTATATTCGACTTGACCAACTTTGTGCTTTCCCCAAGCCCATTTATTTCAGAATTCTTACCAAAGCTCCTTTACCAACGTTTTCCTATAAATTGTCGACCTGGGGCAATGAAAAATTATGTATTAAGGCTGACCTCTATGATTTATCTATTATACATACAGTTCCAAAACTATGTAATGGAATTTTGGATAGAATAGATACTCAAATATTGAGTACCTATACTATCCAAAATTCTAAAAATTTGCAAAAAAGTCAAATAAAATTGAGCGTTTTTCTTAAATACAGATTCAATATCTAGATATGTTTATGTATCTAATATCGCATCTAGATACTTTTATAAATGTGTATCTGGTTCTAAAGACATTTTATGCAATGTATAAACAATCCAGCTTTTTGAAAGTTTAATTCTCACCATATTTATAGCTCTTCTTTTGTAAAATTCATCGCACACTAAGTAAAAAATCAGTTTTTAACGAAGCTACCATGCAGATAAATATTTGACAATTTTTCACAAAGTGGCTTTCATTTGTTAAGTTGTTAAGAAACAGAAAGAGACAAGCGAAAACCAAGCTACTATTCATTGTGTTCTTTAATTCCATTTTAAAGTTTATAGTTATGCAGTTCTAAGATTAATAATTATTAAGCGTTGCTCTTTTATAGTCCAAGATGTTGTATGGTATCATAAACCTATAGCTTCACAGTTTTATAGCAATTAACATTGTTTCATTTTTGTTTTTGTGTGAATTATGACAGTGTCTTAATTTATTTTATAGTTAGGTAAACTGCCCTTTTTGAAACAGATATCAAAAAATTTTATTAAGAAAAAATGTAAGGAATTGAAAATAATGGGAAAGCGCCCAATTTGAGTATGTTGGTTTCACCCGCAATTTTACGTACATTACGTTAAAACGAAAACATTAAAATTTTGTTCTTAGTTTTATAAAAAAAATGCCAAAGGAATAATAATTTGTGCTTGATTTATAACGAACAAATCTGCAATCAAATGTTCAATATTAATACAGTGTGTTCATAAAACAAAAACAAAGGAAAAAAGATTTATTAATTTTACGAAAAGATTACAAAGCAATAAAAATTTGTGCTTGATGTATAACGAACAAATTTGTGATCAAAATTTCAATGGTAATACAGTGTGTCCTGTGCACGCATTTACTCACCCTCCAGGGGCTGAACTGCCAAGAAAGCTCTTAATACAACCAAAAGGGCTTTAAATCGAAAAAAAAAATCAGCAAAACACCGCCTCTCTCAATACACAATTCAATTCTAAGTCGTAGCTCCTTATAACTGTTGGGGATTTCTTGAATTGTTCAAGATGCCCGATATTTTTAACATTTCCATATTATTAGGTAAGTGTTTCTTGTATATAATTTGTTTTAAACGCCCCCACAAATAAAAATAAAAAACTCCTAGGCGGCCATAAAACTGGACCTTTTCTGCCAATGCAGTTGCCTCCAAATTCGCGATTTAGCCAGTCAACAACAATATGAGAATAATGGGCCGGAAAGCCATCATGTTGAAAATAAATTGAGCGACGATAATCAAGAGGTAAATTACTTAAACCATCGCAGAGAAAATTTTTCAACATATCCAGGTGTGTACTGATTAACGTTGTCATTAAAAAAATATGGGCCTACTATTCCATGATAAGCAACAGCACACCACACGTTTACTTTAACCAAATATTAACGCTTATACGCAATTCTAAAATTAGGATTAGTAGCACTTCAATATCGAACAGGTTGCGACGAAACCATCCCGTTGGTAGAAAATGTTGTTTTATCGGAAAGCACATTATGATGAAAATTTATGTTTCTCATAATCTCATTTCCCATCCATAAACAGAAATAGAGATGTTTTGCATCATCTCCTGGTTCCAAAATATGATTAAAGATGGGTTTATAAGCATGTATTCTGTGCTCCTTCAAAATTCTTTCAATTTGTTAATTGCTAATACCTAGTTAAAGTGACCGCCTCCTTAAGGAACGTGTTGGCTGATCTACTGAATCCAACACCAACAGACTAGCAGCATCTTCTTCATGATGGACTATCTCCTTTTTCTTTAAATTGATTACGGAACCAGTTTCTAATAATTTTTTTTCCTACTTCTTTATAGTCATACGGGAAACTGTAATACCAGGAAACTATTATGTAGCGGTAACTTTTATCCCCCGTACCATAATATTATATTAAATAGATTTTTTGTTGCAACGTTAACATTTTTAACAACAAATCTCACTCTTTTCAAATTTATCAGCCATTAAATCATTATTTGATATTTTTCAGCCATAGCCACCTACTTGCGCGGAATGAGTAGCCGGCTTAAAAGTTTATAAAATGTTGGAATTAAGTTTTCGTTTGAACATAATGTACGTAAAATTGCGAGTGCAACCAACTTAGTCAAATCTGGGTGAAATTTGGCAAATGTTCATTATTGAATTCCTTACATTTTTTCTTAATAAAATTTTTTGATATCTTTTACACAAAGGGCAGTTTCCATTTTACATATCTAGTTACCACAGGCGCGTCCTAAACATGAATACATTTTTAATTCGGTAGAAACTAATTTATATACAAGCAGACCAAAACTCCATACACTGTTTTTTAAAATAAAAATATTTTTTGTTATTTTGCCCTCTTGCAAAATCAATCCGGGGACATACTGTATGTACAGCCTGTTTCAGAGTAAGCGCCTTATTTTTTTAGTCACACTATGGGTACAATTTTGAAAATATTTCCCAGTAATATGTTTCAGGACATTCTCTACATAATGATGCCATCAGATTTTCAATTGGACGAAATATTTCAAAATGGCGACTTTCAACTTCTTTTTTTTAAAGGAAATGCAATAATTTTTTTTATTATTGAGATCCTAAAAACATTCTTTCTACGATGGTATTTCGTTTTTCTTAAAAAATCATTTCTTTCCCTATCAAAAAGCAAACTAACATTTTAATCTAGTAGCGCATGAATGTTTTACACTCGATGTTATTTTTGTCCAAATATCAAGTAGTGGTAGACACAAAAGAAACAATTAAACTTTATTTTGTAATAACATCTACTTTTTGAAACTCAAAATAAAAAATTTACATCAAATAAAAATTAGATATTTACAAAAATAGCTTGAAATATTTTCCTTCTTGTTCAATACATAAATTAAAACGTCGTCCTGTAGAACCAATAGATCGAAGGATAATTTCCGGAGAAATTTCGTTTACACAAGTACAAATTCTCTTGTGTATATTTTCAATAGTTCGTTCAACGATGTACACCTGGGATTTTACATACCCCCAGAGAAAAAAGTCCAGTGGTAACATATCAGGTGGCCTAGGTGGCCAACCAACTGGTCCTCCACGACCAATCCAACGGTTCTCTTATGGATTATTTAAAAACTCCCTAACTGGAAGGGCATAATGTTCTGGAGCGCCATCTCCTTGCTACCACAAATTATTTCTGATATTTTTTGGGAGTTCATTTAGATGATTTTGAATTCCATTTTCTAATAAATTGAGGTAATTCTCTCTAATTAGTCTATTAATAAATATTGGCCAAACAATGTGCTGTCCTATAATTCCACACCACAAGTTTAAACTCCATCGATGTTGACAACGTCTCTCTCTCTCTCTCTCTCTCTCTCTATCGTAATAATACATGTTATGTCTTATAACAACAGTATCATTTCAAAAACTTGCTTCATCCGAAAGTAAAACGTTGTTAAAAAAGTTTCTATTTTGTCCTATCTGTTTCGGTTAATTCTTGGTGAAGAATCATTTTGAATGGGTGAAATTAATTTTTTTGTTATTATCCTCCAGACCAAACTATGCGATATTCCGTCCAAATTTGCAATCTCCCTAGTACTGACATGGGGATTAGCATTACCTGGTTTTCATTGTCGTCATTGCAAGCAGGTGGGTTTTCATGTACCAGTTTCTTATAATCCACAGTTCCCGTTCTCTCCAATAATTTCTGTTCTGTTTGGATATTTATTTCTGTACGATCTGGCTGCTTCATAAGGATCTTCTCCAAATATTAGGAGGATATCAACTAACTTGTCTCTCCTATAACTTAACGGTATTTTAAAAACGTATCAATTAATTTTAAATTAACAATTAACACTTTCAATAATACAATTGTTATTAACAAGCACTGGCAACTGAATTGCATTGATTGACGTTTGACTACTAGATTAAAATTTAATTATTTCTTTTATTTCTACCCCTACTTGATATTTGGACAAAAATAACATCGAGTGTAAAACATTCACGCGCTACTAGATTAAAATGTCAGTTTGTTTTTTGATAGGGAAAGAAATGAATTATTAAGAAAAACGAAATACTATCGTAAAAAGAGTGTTTTTAGGATCTCAATAATAAAAAAAATTATTGCATTTCATTTAAAAAAAAGTTGAAAGTCGCCATTTTGAAGTAATTCGCCCAATTGAAAATCTGATATCACTATCGTGTAGAGAATGTCCTGAAACATATTACTGCCAAATATTTTGAAATGAGTACCATAGCGTGGCTAAAAAATAAGACGCTTACTCTGAAACAGGCTGTGTGATTATATATATATATATATATATATATATATATATATATATATATATATATATATATATATATACACATATATAATTATTAAGCGTTGCTGTTTTATAGCAATTAGCATTGTTTCATTTTTGTTTTTCTATGAATTATGATATTGTCTTTATTTTACATTGTGACAAATTCAACAAAAATACAAAATGCTTACAATTTTCAACTTAATCACTAAATAATTAACAAAGAGAAAAATAACATTGAGCAAAATGGGCCACTCTGTATATGCAAAGAAAAGAGTCTGCAATCTGAATGTAGAAGTTAAAACTAGACAGGTTGAAAAACAAATCCCAAAATTTCACTCCGATATTTTTCAAGATGGCGGAACCGGAGCCTACTTAATTGACTATTTTTTTTTACATAGAAATATCATTAACTTAGGAACCGTTAGTCGTACACCAATAGTACCTTACATCATTTTGCTCGTCATTTAACAGAGAATTCAAATATATCAAAATATATAGGGTGCTCCATTACAAAAAACACAAGTTTAGTGTAGTACTCGAAAATGAGTCACCCAAACAAACATATTTTTACAAGATGCTCCTCGTTGTTGACTACAATAATCTGTTATAAGATTTTTTATTAAATCAACAGTCATAGGCGTAATCTTCCATCCCCAAATCGTTGGGACACCTGTATATAATATATATAATATATATATATATATATATATATATATATATATATATATATATATATATATATATATATATATATCGTCCTTGATGATAAAAACTAACGACAGAAACAAAATTTGAACGTCTGTCTCATACATCGCAAGCAAATAATGTAGAACCGTTAAGGACAGTACACAATTTTAGTGACAAAGAACTTAATAATAATATTCTAAATGTTTTAGGTAAAGGGTTTAATTTTGCCATCACTCCTAAACGGATTCCCGTAGAAAACATCATCACCAACGTAGAATACGCCTTAAAAGATACAGAATCTACGGTAGCTGACGAAATTAGACTCAACGTAGCACATTCTTCAGAACTGCAGACTTCCCAAACAAAATATCACCAAACAAGACCTCCAAATGTTACACCAAATTAAAAATGACGACCAAATTTTAATACTACCCGCTGACAAAGGAAACGCTACTGTCATTGTGAACTCCAAAGACTATCACCACAAGATGTCTGAACTGCTAACTTCTTCAGAATATAAGAAAAATCAGTACAATCCTACCACCTACATAGAAAAAACAACAAAATCTATCATTAATTCTACAAAATTAGACAAAGAAACAAAACAGAAACTAATTCCAAGAGAGAAGAGTTCAAGAATCCCCAAAATATACGGACTCCCAAAAATACATAAGGAAAACTGGCCATTACGCCCTATCGTCAGTGCATTCAATTCTCCGACTCATGACCTTTCTCGTTATCTAGCCAAAGTTATTCAACCGATTTGTGAAAATGCTGTATCCTACATCAAAAACTCTTATGATTTTCTACACAAACTCAAAATTGTACCCTTGGCTCCAAATGACATTTTAGTTAGCTTCGACATAACGTCACTTTTCACCAAAATACCTATTGAAGACACGATGAAAATTCTAGAAGAAAAACACTCAATAAACCAAGACATACTCAAATTGATAAACCACTGCATGCACTCAACCTATTTTACATACAAAGGACAATTCTACAAGCAAATTCAAGGAACACCTATGGGCTCGCCACTCTCCAGCTTTTGCGAATGTATATATGGAACATTTTGAAACCATTGCTTTAAATTCTGCAGATTTAAAACCTAAATGTTGGTTTCGTTATGTTGACGACACATTTGTAGTTTGGCCCCATGGAAAAGGAAACTTGAACCATTTTCTAGGACATATTAACAACATTCACGACAACATCAAATTTACTATGGAAGTTGAAGAAAATAATTCACTCCCTTTTTTGGACACCCTAATAACAAGACTTCCTAATGGTAAATTTACACACAAAATTTATCGAAAACCAACACATACGAATAGATACTTGAACTCTCTCTCGCATCACCATCCTGGTCAATTACGTAGCGTTATGAAATCCTTGATATACCGCTCTTACCACTTATCTGACCAAAATTCTAGAACGGAAGAGATGAAGACTATTAATAAAATACTAGTTCAAAATGGATACAAAGATCAAGAAATATTGAAAATTACCAACGAAATAAGAAGACCAAGAAATAATAACTTGTCAAACAATGAACGAAAGATTCCTGTTATTCTACCTTATATAAAGGGAATTACAGACAGAATAGCAAAGAAATTTCCCAAAAACGACTTCAGACCGGTATTCAAACCACATTCAACTTTGTCCCAACTTTTAAGAAACCCCAAAGACAAAATTCCTAATGAAAGCCAAGGAGTGTATGAGATACCGTGCAACAACTGTCGAAGAACGTATATAGGACAAACTAACAGAATATTATATTATATATATATATATTATATATATATATATATATATATATATATATATATATATATATATATATATATATATATATATATATATATATATATATATATATATATATATACGAAAGTCCCATAAACATAGGTCTGATTCGCAATAGTTACCCAGATACAAGCGTTTAAAGTTTATAAATGATCACATATTTTTATAAAATGGACAGAGTAGCCGCTCGAAGTACCTGGTGGTTGTTCCGTATTTGTTGACACGCATCCCGAATACGCTATATTAGTGTATCTCTGGTATTAATTTTCACCTCGTATACTAAACTTTTCAAATGACCCCACAAATAATAATCCAGAGGTGTGAGATCGGGCGATCTCGGTAACATGCGGACCTCCACGCCCAATCCACCTATTAGGGTAAGCAACATTTAGATATTCTGTCACCTGTCGACTAAAATGGGAGGAGCCCCATCTTGTTGAAGAAACATTTGTTGTCTTGTTAGTAAAGGTACTTCTTCCAAAAGCGGTAGCGATTCATATATATATATATATATATATATATATATATATATATATATATATATATATATATATATATATATATATATATATATATATATATATACGAAAGTCCCATAAACATAGGTCTGATTCGCAATAGTTACCCAGATACAAGCGTTTAAAGTTTATAAATGATCACATATTTTTTATAAAATGGACAGAGTAGCCGCTCGAAGTACCTGGTGGTTGTTCCGTATTTGTTGACACGCATCCCGAATACGCTATATTAGTGTATCTCTGGTATTAATTTTCACCTCGTATACTAAACTTTTCAAATGACCCCACAAATAATAATCCAGAGGTGTGAGATCGGGCGATCTCGGTGGCCAAGCATGCGGACCTCCACGCCCAATCCACCTATTAGGGTAAGCAACATTTAGATATTCTGTCACCTGTCGACTAAAATGGGGAGGAGCCCCATCTTGTTGAAGAAACATTTGTTGTCTTGTTAGTAAAGGTACTTCTTCCAAAAGCGGTAGCGATTCATTCCGCAAAAAGTTAGCATATGCTTCTCCTGTAATACGTTCCTCAAACAAAAAAGGTCCAATAAGTTGATCGTCAATCATACCACACCATACATTAACAGAAAATCTGCGCTGAAAGTTAGCTTCTCTTACACTTAATTTACTACAATCCACTTTGTCATTATTAGAACACAAACGAATAAATGACAGATTGTTTCGGTTTTGTTTTTCCAGTTGACTAATAATAATTACTTTTGAAAAAATATGTGATCATTTATAAACTTTAAACGCTTGTATCAGGGTAAATATTGCGAATCAGACCTATGTTTACGGGACTTTTTTTACTTAAATTGACCCAAGGAAAATACCATTTCAGTTTGTACAGTTCCTCACCGGACACCCTGTATATATACAGGGTGAACCGAATTTAATTTGCGTATACAGAGATATCGAAAACCGTAATAGATAGAGTATCGGTTAAATGAGAAATAAGCTTCGTAATTTGTTGGGCAGTACATGAGTATAAAGAAGTTTGTTTTTTTCCGACTAGTTCCGGAGATATTCGACAAAATCCGAAAATGCTCATTTTCGTTTTGTAAGACTAGCGTTGTTATTATAACAGATATCAAAAAAATTACTCTAAACTTTTTTTTTAAATAAAATTTACTACAACTTGCCATACCAAACATTTCAATACGACGTTTTGTCTTTTCAGGACCACCCTCAACAATATTTTTTTAAATACGGACCTGGATTTTTTACTACAATTTTTTGTAAGGTTCTTATAGCTTAATACAATGATATAAAATTCTTGACTATTCTACTACGTTTCGTCTGTGAAAAATCATCATCTTTATGGTTTCTTACTGAAATGAATTAAATTTTTTACTACATTTCTTTGTAGGTTTTGTATAATCTTAATACATTGCTATGGCATTCCTAACCATACACATTTCATCTATGATCATCATCTATAAGCCTTTTGTAATAGTCTTTAAATCAGTATTTATAAAAAAATAATGATAATCACAAAATTTTTACTTTTTATCTTAAAAACGAGTGTCTCGGACAGTAAAATTTTCATGGAGATAACGATTTGTCTAAAGATGGAAACAAAAAGGAAATCTAAAATCTACAGTAACCAACGATCCTCTCAATGGATTGTACCGTAGCTTCCAGCTGGGATACTAGGTTACCGTAGATTTTAATTTTCCTTTTTATTTCTATTTGAGGTTGTGTTATCTAGTTTTTAAAACTTTTAAAATAATAATTTACATTACAAGTCTGGACGTGACTTATTACAGGATCATGTTAAGATGTTAAATTCACTATCATGTATCGTACAACGTTTTATTTCATATTGTCTTTGCAACGGAAATTTTTAATAATGTTTTACCTTCCAACCTACGTATAC
>JARFJB010002161.1:322500-342500 GCA_036346205.1 Vesta saturnalis | reverse complement strand
GTAAGTGGATGATGTTTACAACAATTTGAAACACCAAATAAAGAATTCTATTCTATTATGTAAAAGTTTATAAAATGTACTGCCATAAAACGGTGTTACTATTTTTATTTTAGCATTGAGAATAACGCAGAAAATGGGAAAAATTGAAGATGGTCAAAAAAGAGTCTGAAACGTAGATCAACTATCATGTATTTTACATCGTTGAATTTGTAATTCACAAATCTTCCAAAACACATATTTAACTTAGCAGGACCATATTTGAAAAAAAAACATAGTTAATAATGGTTTCAAAAGGCCAAAGGTCGTACCGTAAATTACTTATTACCGTGAGGTGTAAAATTAAAAGTGGCAATGAAAAACTGTTTTCCGTTTCATTCTATCTCTTCAATTAAACCCAGAAAAAAATGAAATGTAAAATCGCGATTTTCACTTTTTGCAAATATCTCATCACTCTCTAAAAATATTTTCAATTTCTAAACGGCATTTTATTGGCACCCTAAGTGCCCACCTTTTTTCCATTTAACCTACTTTGTAGCTCTTACCATTTACGAAATCCCCATAGTGGCCTTCCTTATTTTCGACACGTATATGTATATATATATATATATATATATATATATATATATATATATATATATATATATATGTACAGTATGTCCCGGATCGAATTTAAAAGAGGGAAAATTCTCTTATTTTTGATTTCTCAGAAAATTTAATTTTTGCTGATTTGCCCTGCTTGTTTTCAAACCCCCGAAACACAAATTACATGCTATTTAACTCAAACGGTTCTCGAGATAATATTATTTTTCTTGAAAAATTCGAGCTTTTCGTAATTTTTTGAAGTAAATTGATTTGTTTCAAAGGAAAAATCAAATTGGTCTCACAAGTTTTAATTAATAAATTTAACAATTGATGGTAAAATGAAATGAAATTCTCAAAAAACTGAACTAATAATTTTCTATTCGAATAATGCTCCTCCTTTTTCCGCACACATTTCAATGCGAGCTCTGAATTGATTGAAACTGCGCCTTATTTCTTTGATTGAAAGGGACTGGACAGCATTTCGTATCCTATTTTTCAATTGCTCTTCATCATTGTCTAATGGCTCACTGTACACAATTTGTTTTAAACGACCCCACAGATAAAAGTTCATTATTGTGAGATCAGGACTTTTCGGCGGCCATAAAATGTTAAAAAATTTTGCAACATTTCCAAATATAAATAACGGTTTAAATTTTGATCAAAAAAATATGGGCCAATAATTCCATGGTACGAAACCGCACACCACACACTAACTTTTTTCAAACATTGTCTGCGACTAGCAATTCGGAAGTTTGGATTCGTCCTACTCCAGTAACGGCAATGTTGGGAGGAAACGACTCCGTTAGTTGAAAAGGTCGATTCATGGAGAACATTATTCGTTTATGAAAATTTGAATCTTCCAAAACTCTATTGCCCATTTCCAAACAAAAATCCAGACGTTTGGCTTCATCACCGTTCTCTAAAGTTGGCCTAAATTGCGGCTTAAATGGTAAAATTTTGTTCTCCTTGAAGATTCTTTGTAAATGAGATTTACCTTTCCCAATTCGTAGTGCCCTCCTTCTTAAAGACAACCTTGGAACTTCTGTTGCGGAATGAACGGCGAGAACAGTAGCAGCATCTTCTTCATCGAACAACTTGTTTGGCTTCTTTAGGTTTAAAACCGAGCCTGTTTGAAGGAATTTAGTTACCAAGTTTTTTGTTCCGGCATTCGAAATGGCAACCTCCGGGTATTTTTGGTTGAATTTTCTGTTAACAACTCGGCAGCACTCTTCCCCAGTTCCGTAACATTGAATTAGATAAATTCTTTGTTGTAAAGTCAACATTATAGCATACAATTCAAATTGGCATGAATTAATTTGCAGTTCAACAGAATATCACATTTGACAATTTCTGTCAGTGGTGTTTTTCAATGAAATCCGCCTACTAAAGTTACTTCTAAAAATTAGGAAAAACCAATTTTTCAAGAAAAATGATATTATCTCGAGAACCGTACGAGTAAAATAGAAAGTAATTTGTGTTTCGGGGGTTTGAAAACAAGCAGGACAAATCATCAAGAATGAAATTTTTTGAGAAATCAAAATAAGAGAATTTTCCTCTTTTAAAGTCGATCCGGGAACATACAGTTATATATATATATATATATATATATATATATATATATATATATATATATATATATATATATACATTACACGACATTCGTCTCGGTTTTTCTACGAGAAATGAAAAGGGTTGGGAAATAATTTTAGCGCAGTCATATGTGGGTTCTTGAGGAGCATATTCCAAAATTATTTTTGAATATACAGGGTGGCACAAAAATAAAGTACATATCAAAGTTATATTTTTTCACCCTATAATTTTTTATATTTTTAGATACTATAGACTAAATAAAGGTAAGTTTCTGTTACACTTCCTATACCTAAAACTGATCGTTTCTGAGAAATTTTGAGAAATATAAAAATACATATTGTAATTTAAAAATTACTTACACCCTGTAACGTAGAACGAGCTGCTCATAATTAAATCTGCTGGTTAGCTGAAAGGTTAAGGTATACTACCATATAAAAGTTTTGTTTCAAAATTATACACATTTTATTGAATAACTTCTTAAAGTTAAATGGAACATCCCGTATTTAGTGTCTTATTTCGACGCAGAATTATATTCCCTTTAAAACTATGTTAAGGTTCCCTATACCTATCTCTTATGCTTTTTACGCAAACGGCGTTTTTATATTTTACTTATGAATAATTTCTTTATCGTAAATGTATTGTAATGAAAATCTAAAAAGCATTTTTTAAAAGCATTTTATTGAACGGTTAACAAACTTAAATAGTAAAAGAATTATTATTTTAATAAATGTTCAAAGTTGTGTTCATTATTCTCAATACATAAGCGAACTCTTTTTCGAAATGATTGCTGAACCCTGGATAACATATTTGGCGTTATGGAATGAAACGCTTCTCTTATTCGTACTTTCATATCGTTAGGTGTCGTTGGCAGTGTATTGTAAGAATATTTTTAATATATCCCCATACAAAATAGTCGAGACTTGTTAGGTCCGGAGACCTGACTGGCCAGTCCTGTGGACCTACTCGTCCTATCCATCTATTGTGGTATTGCCCATCTAATTCATTCCTAACACGTCTATCAAAGTGTGCAGGAGCACCATCTAGCTGCATCCACATTCGTTGACGAATATTAAGCGGAATAGTTTCCAATAGTATAGGCAAATTGTTACTAATAAATATAAGAAACATGGCGCCGTTTAAGTGGCCATCAAAAAAATATGGACCTACCATTTGCGTTCCGATTACTCCACCCCACACGTTAACACACCATCTGTGCCGGTGATCAAGGGTTCTAAAAATGTCTATTAACTAATCCGTTGTTATGAAAACTTGACTCATCGGAAAAAAGCACGTATTCAAAAAAATTTTCATCATCACCAAACTTTTCTAGAACCCATAAACAAAGATTCAGTCGTCGATCATAATCTTCTTCAGAAAGTTGTTGATGTAGTTGTATGTGATACGGGTAAAATTTGTGTTTTTTAATTATTCTTTGGATGCTCTGTCTGCTTATTCCAGTTGCTTCATGTATTTTTCGGTGACTTGTTTGAGGGTCTTCTATCAGAGCTTCCCATCACTAAATATTCATTTTCCTCATTTCCGGTAACCCATTTTTGTCGTTCGGGCTTAGTATAAGACACACTGCCTGATCTTCGGAAAAGCTGCAACAACTTTTCCAATGAACGCTTATTAGGACGATGCCTGTTAGGATACCTTTGGGCATGTACTCTTGACGCTAATAAACAGTTTTCTTCACATTGACCGATTACCAAGATCATATCCATTCGTTCTTTCTGGGGGTAAGTTCTCATTTTAACTAATGAAATGTAACAATCTCGAAAAACAATTTTAAACTACTTTAAACAACGATAATGGTTTGACTAACAAGTAGCGTCACTGTCAAATCATTTTTTTCGAAATAATTAACGCCATCTTGGCCAAAGCCTACTATTATTAAAAAAATAGTAGGATAGGTACAGCAGATAAAAAGTAAAATATAAAAACGCCGTTTGCGTAAAATACATAAGTGATACGCATAGGGAACCCTAATATAGTTTTAAAGGGAATCTAATTCTGCGTTGAAATAAGCCACTAAATATGGGGTGTTCCATTTAACTTTGAGAAGTTATTCAATAAAATGTGTGCCTAAACTTTGGAGCAACTTTTTTCACCACTCTGTATAATTTTGAAATAAAACTTTTATATGGTAGGACCTTAACCATTCAGCTAACCAGTAGATTTAATTTTGAGCAGCTCGTTCTATGTTACAGGGTGAAAGCAATTTTTAAATTACAATTTGTATTTTTATATTTCTCAAAATTTTTTAGAAACGATCAGTTTTAGGTATAGGACATGTAACAGAAATTTACCTTTATTTGGTCTATAGTATCCAAAAGTATAAAAAATTATAGAGTGTTCCATAAGAAAAAATATAACTTTGATATGTACTTTATTTTTGTGCCACCCTGTATATTCAAAAATAATTTTGGAATATGCTGGTCAAGAACCCACATATGACTGCGCTAAAAATTATTTCCCAACCCTTTTCATTTCTCGTAGAAAAACCGAGGCGAATGTGGTGGGCCACCCTGTGTGTATATATGTATGTGTATATATATATATATATATATATATATATATATATATATATATATATATATATATATATATATATATGTATGTATGTATTTTTTGTTTTTTTTTAGTCTTATCTCTGTTCAAAACCATCATTTTAACGAAACCATACGTCAGATTGATTAACAAGTTCGTTACTCGAATTAATAGCAGTATATAATTTAACGTCAGAAGTTGTAAGCATGGCGTCCTCAGTGAAAAAAATTGATACAGAGTTACATAACTTAAGTAATTGTACAAATCATTAATATGAAGTAAAAAAGTAATAGTCCCAAAATAGATCCTTGAGGCAATCCCTGTTCTGGATAGATAAAATAAGAGATAACATTATTAACGTGTTGCTTCGTACCGAATGGGTCGGTTTAGACACGGCTGTCAAGATTTAAAAAAATGAACCAGTTTTCTGGTTTTTAAGATATTACAGATGAAAGGTACTTCAAAGACACACATACATACATTTTTGACATCTTTGTTCCCAGGGAAACTTAAATTCGATTTTGTGGTAATAAAATGGTGTTCAATAGTATAAAATTATACGATTTGATATTTGCTCATTATAATAATATGAGTTTCTGCAATATGATCAACGAAATCAGCATAAAAACAAAAATTTTCTATGTGAGAAATTATACCAGTAATTATCAATAATTTATTTAACTTAAATGCATAAAATGTAGCACACTATCGTTAAAAAAAACAAAAAATGAAATTTCTTTCGGAATGGTTTAGAATATAGTTATGTCAGAAATGGATAAGATTTTTTTTGTACACATATCCAATAGTAATTTTCGTAACTAGTGCGCTGTTTACACATTTTTTGCTGCGAGGCTGTTCTTTTTTACCCGAGGCGTAGCTGACCACCAAAAAGTGACAGCGCACGTGCTGCGAACAAAATGTTTTGTAATCGTTTATATAAAATTAGAAAAAATTAAATTTTGAAATGTTTGATGATAAATGTCAAATTAAATACATAAACAAAAAAAATTTATATATTTAGTTTATATATATATATATATATATATATATATATATATATATATATATATATATATATATATATATATATATATATATATATATATAGTGTCAGATTCAGCATGCATGTATTGCTATATTCGTTAATATTGAAAATAGAATGTCGGTTAAATGGGGAAAGTTTTAGAAATTTTATGGCTATCGTCATGGTAAAGTGAGATTTGAAGTAACTTTTTGTTTTTGAAATAATTAAAGAAAACAAAATTGTGCATTTTCTACTACCCCTGTAGCTCTTTTATTTGAAGTCTGACAATATTTTGATTTGTACATTATTATGACACTTTTAGAAGACAATTTTAAAAAAAGTACCAAAATTTGTTTTTGAAATACATACACTAACTATTATTTTTCATATGGACGCCATATTGGATTTTTACATTATCGAATAGTATTTTTTATCACCTTTTCATCGATGTATCACATGATACGAGAATTTACTTCCAACTATCAAAAATTTAAAAAATATAAAATTGAAATAGTAGGCCTTGAGAAGGCATGGATTAATAAATGAAAAATTTATACAACTAGATTCCTAATTATTGTAATTTCTAATAACTAAAATAAAAACAAAACCGATAATAGTAACTATCATAAAACATGCTCGATATGTCCCCCTCTACACTCCACACATTTTCTACATTTTCATATCATGTAATACATTGTAGAAGAGGTGTTAAAATCCACTATCCGATAATGTAAAAATCCAAATAGCGTCCAAAAACAAAAGTTAGAAATGTATTAAATTTTGTAAGTAAAAACAGATAAATTAGCAAGGGTTTAAATTTTTGATAGTTCTCATATCATGTGATACATCGCTGAAAAGGTGATAAAAAATACTATTCGATAATGTAAAAATCCAATATGGCGTCCATATGAAAAATAATAGTTAGTGTATGTATTTCAAAAACAAATGACTGTAGATAAATTTTGGTACTTTTTTTAAAATTGTCTTTTAAAATTGTCATAATAATGTACAAATCAAAATGTTGTCAGACTTCAAATAAAAGAGCTACAGGGGGTAGTAGAAAATGCACAATTTTTGTTTTCTTCAATTATTTCAAAAACAAAAAAAGTTACTTCAAATCTGACTTTACCATGATGACAGCCATAAAATTCTCTAAAACTTTCCCCATTTAACCGACATTCTGTATTCAATATTAACGAATATAGCAATACATGCATGCTGAATCTCAGATATATATATATATATATATATATATATATATATATATATATATATATATACCACTTTTTTGTTTATGTATTAAAAGTACCGATTACAAAAACCTCATTTTGATAACTTAAGTTGTTTTAAAGTTATTACTATGACAGTCAGACAGATAAAGCCACGCGACGCTGATGGAGTATTTTCCTCAAAAATGAAATATCCAGAAAACATATAAATGAGAACTCGTATTTTAAGAGGCCTATTGTGCTAGCTTCATTTTTAGGTATCATTCAAATAAAATTCATTATTTAATAATTACCATTTGTTTTTCTATCAAAGATCAGAATTAATATATGATCAATTTCATCTCCTCTATCACAATTAAAACCATTGAAAGCTTGTCGACGACGTTCTTCCGAACAGTCATTCACGCTTGCCGACGCAGTCTTTTGAGATTCAATGATCAGTTCCTGACCAGCCATCGCTTAATGCACGATATCGTCTACGCCTAAATACAGTATTCGCCAAAATATACAAAAGGACACAGAAAGAACACCCAGTAACAATGAATATTTTATAAAAAATTTTTGGGAATATATTTGTTTATGTTAAGATAAGAAACGGTCAGTTTTTTAGCCCTATTACTATAGCGGTTTTTGCGTTAACCTCTTTCAAAAGCATTTACGATCACGTAGCCTTAAAATCATGTGTAACTACAGTTGTCATTTAAGACGTGAATCACGATGCCTCGAGTTTAAACACTGTGGCAGTCTGTGTTCGGGCATGGAACCAAGAGGGCCGTACACGTAAAGCGAGAGGTACAGGACGTCCTCGAAGAACCACAGAAGCCGAAGATCGCCGTCTTAGAGTATTGTCTACGGGACCGCTTCTCGTCTACACGGACGATTGCGGACCAGTGTTTTGAAGAACATGGAAGGGCGATTGGGATACGAGCTGTTTATCGCCGGATAAGAACCTTTAGACTCTTTTCATACCGTCTTCATTTTGTGCTACCACTGTCTCCTGGGCACCGACGTGATCGTCTAGCGTGGTGTAAAGAACGGGCAAATTGGGACCAAGAATGGAATTCAATTGTCTTCAGATTTTGTTTGGACATGCATGACGGTCGTGCAAGGGTGAGAAGACGACGTGGTGAAAGGCAAGATCCCCAATTTTCTGTGGGATGTGGGCATGTGCACCACATCGTTTGAGTTATGGTATGGAGGGCTATTCCTATTGGAAGTAGATCACCTTTGGTCTTCATTAGAGGTAACATGACCGCTGTGCGCTACATCCAGGAGATCGTAGAACCCCATATTGTACCTTATGTTCAGACCATCCCCTACAGCACATTCCAACAAAACAACGTACGACCTCATGTTGCTAGGGCTTCGTTGGCTAATTTTGAGACCAACCAAGTTGCTTTGTTGTCTTGGCCACCAAGATCTCCCAATATTACCCATTGAGCACATCTAGGATATTATGGGAAGAAGATTACTCAATTTACCCCATCCCCCACAAACTCTAATGGCTCTGCAGCATGAGTTACAGATAGCTTGGGTTGAGGTATCTCAGTAGGAAATCGATCACCTCATTAGAAATATGCCCAGACGTGTTAATGAGTGCATAACACGTCGCGGTGGCGCAACACATTATTAAATTATTTTTGAAAAAGTTAACAGTTTAATTTTTATCAAACTTTGATCGTTTACTAGTCTAACTCGAATACACTTGTATACCAAAAATTGTTCAAATAAATTGATTATTACTGGGCATTCTTCTTTCTTTGTCACTTAGTATAAATAGTACCGAAAACAACAACGTTATTAATTTTTTTAATTTTTGTGTTTTACATGTTCAAAATGAGCACCATTACGGTGTAAACAAGCTTCACAGCGATATTCATTAAGAGTAGTTGACGCAGTTGTTGGAAATAAGGTATTATTGTTTGCCGTAGTTCTGCAATATCCATTGAACCGAATACTGACTTTTTCATCATACCCCAAATCAGGTCAAGTGAATGTGAATGGTAATGGAAATCCGTTCTACAAGAAATTAGTCGGTTTCCAAAATGCTCGTGGAGAAGTTCTAATGAGAGTCTGGCTATACGGCTTGTGGCGCCCTTCTGCTCAAATCATAGCCTGTTCAACTGTAAATTTCGTGCGCGGCAAACCAGGCCTTCGTCTGAAAACCATACATTTTCAAGGAATCGGTACCTTCGTATACTAGGCTCAACATGCGTTCACAATGAATTTTTCTTGAGGGTTTGCCCGTAGCGTTTAGTCATCGTCTAGTTTGAATACGATATGAATAATCACCAACGCTTTTGAACATTCTACATGTTCTACAGATCATCTAAGACCTCTTTGACTGCAGGACCAGGTCAAGAACCCGTTCTTTATTATTGTTGGTACAAACTGTTCATCGACGCGCACACACACACACACACACACACACACACACACACGCACACAAATCACGCACGCACGCACGCACGCACGCACGCGCGCACGCACGCACACGCACACGCACACGCACGCACGCACGCACGCACGCACACGCACGACGCACACGCACCGCAACGCACACGCAACGCACACGCACACGCACACGCACACGCACACGCACACGCACACGCACCACGCACACACGCACGCCACGCACGCACGCACAGCACGCACGCACGCACGCAGCAGCCGCACACACACCGCACACAGCACACACCTACACTACGTTGTTAAAGCACTATAATAAACGTGATAGCCGAAAGACCCAGAAGCCGATATATAACTTCTGTAGTAAATACTCCTGTTATAAAAGTAAATCTTACATCGATTCACTTGTAATTTTCTCATTCGAAATAATCACTTCTATTATGAAGTCATACAAAATCCCGCTATTTCAGAAGCAATATTGAGAGTATATGCATAAGAGTACTTTCCTGTTTGAACATTAATTTTCATCTGAATAGATGCTTATGATAAACTACCCGTCCTAGTTCAATCATATTTGAAAGATTAAATAATTACCGAGACCTAACAAAACTGATTTAAATAATATAAATTACGCCATTTGGATGTTATAAATCAACTACCTAACCTCTTCAGAGTGTCACTTCTTTTATTTCTGAATAAAACTAACCTAGAGTAATCTTATATAGAAAGGACGACGTATTTACTTGATGGTAACATACAAAGAAATTCTACAACGGGCGCGTCTACCGTTTACAAATTTACGTGTAGGTGCATGTGTCGGTACGTGGTTTCGTGCGTGCGTGAATGTGTGTGTGGTGCGTCTGCATCCGTGTCCGCGCGTGCATGTCGTGCATGTGCACGCACGCACGCACGCACGACACACACACACACACACACACACACACACACACACACACACACACACACACACCACACACACACACACACACACACACACACACACACACACACACACACACACACACACACACACACACACACACACACACACACACAACACACACACACACACACACACACACACACACACACACACACAACACACACACACACACACACACACACACCACACACACACACACACGCACACACGCACACACGCACACACGCACACACGACACGCACACACGCACACACGCACACAGCACACGCACACACGCACACACGCACCACACGACACACCCACACACGCACACACGCACACACACCTACATACGTTGTTAAAGCACTATAATAAACGTGATAGCCGAAAGATCCAGAAGCCGATATATAACTTCTGTAGTAAATACTCCTGTTATAAAAGTAAATCTTACATCGATTCACTTGTAATTTTCTCATTCGAAATAATCACTTCTATTATGAAGTCATACAAAATCCCGCTATTTCAGAAGCAATATTGAGAGTATATGCATTAGAGTACTTTCCTGTTTGAACATTAATTTTCATCTGAATAGATAAACTCTTGCTTATGATAAACTACCCGTCCTAGTTCAATCATATCTGAAAGATTAAATAATTACCGAGACCTAACAAAACTGATTTAAATAATATAAATTACGCCATTTGGATGTTATAAATCAACTACCTAACCTCTTCAGAGTGTCACTTCTTTTATTTCTGAATAAAACTAACCTAGAGTAATATTATATAGAAAGGACGACGTATTTACTTAATGGTAACATACAAAGAAATTCTACAACGGGCGCGTCTACCGTTTACAAATTTCCGTGTAGGTGCATGTGTCGGTACGTGGTTTCGTGCGTGCGTGAATGTGTGTGTGGGTGCGTCCTTGCATCCGTGCGTCCGCGCGTGCGTATGTCCGTGCATGTGTGCACGCACGCACGCACGCACGCACCACACACACACACACGCACACACGCACCACGCACCACGCACACACGCACCACGCACACACACACACACACACACACACACACACCACACACCACACACACACACACACACCACACACACACACACCACGCACGACACGCATACGCGCACACGTGCACACGTGCACACGCGCACACGCGCACACGCGCACACACGCACACACGCACACACGCAGACACGCAGACACGCAGACACGCAGGCACGCAGACACACAGACACGCAGACACGCAGACACGCAGACACGCAGACACGCTGACACGCAGACACGCAGACACGCAGACACGCAGACACGCAGACACGCAGACACGCAGACACGCAGACACGCAGACACGCAGACACGCAGACACGCAGACACGCAGACACGCAGACACGCAGACACGCAGACACGCAGACACGCAGACACCCAGGCACGTGTTTAGGTAGGGAAATAAGAGACATGGAGTAATTAATGGTCCATTGGCTTTGCAGTCCACGTCGAGGACTGGAGCGCACTTGAATCGTAAACTACATAGTGACGTATTAATTAATTAGCAATTATTTAAAGTGAGCTCCAACGGGACTAAAGCATCTGCCCCTTGTCACAATTACTGCTATATCCGATAGGGATGTGCGGGAGTAACTTAGGTCGCTTTGTTTGCCGTTAACAGATACACGGTTGTGACATTGTTGCATGCACCTATGCGATCCATATGGCCGGCCCTTGCTGCGAATCATGCTTTCCGAACACCCGTAATACACGTGTCCATTATTAATGAATCTGTATCAAAGGTAAGTTTACATAAGAATTGTCGCAATCATAATATAAATATAAAGCATTTTCATTTGTTTGTGACATAAAACGCTATCACACGATAGTTAAACTCTGTCTTGATAAACAGGCCGACGCATCTTGGTCACTGTTGGTCAATTTTGGACTCGATTCTGCTTTACTGCAATAGTTCTCGTCCACAGATTCAGAATTTTCCACGGAAACTTGTGTTGAAGCAGGTGCAAAATCAGTTTTTTTTTAAGAACCAAATAACTGAAAAATCTGCTAGCTTTTTCTAAGGAACTAAATTAAGAAAGTCTTTTTTTTTAATAACAAAAACGTCAACATAGCCGTATTTTAGTAAATACGGTTAGAAAAAGAACTTGTTTATTTTCCGTCATATGGAGATAGTTTTCGATATCTAAAGGAATGTACAGTCCCAAATGTTTAAATTTAACCATAGAGATTGGAGGAATCACGTTTTTTTTAAATTGATATTTGGCCATTCAAAGGTGTTAAACATTTCGTTATTTTAAAATATTCTTGTTACGAGTAAAAATGTAGGACGGAAATTATCCTAATTTTAAGTAGCGGACACTTTATTTAATGACTTATTTTATTGAAGTATGCTTTTAAAAAGCAGCGCTAACGGCTGTTACGGTTTACTTTATCGAACCTTAGTTTTAATTGCTATATTTCCTGTGCGCCTGTAGTAAACAAAGTGAAAGTTAACATATAACCGGTACTTTAGCTAATAACTAGAGGTAATAAAAGTTGACCTTGAAAACGCTTAATATTTTTTACTGTCACCTTATAGCAGTTAATTTTTTTTTTCATTTTGCTTAAAGCTACTGCTTGTACTTCAACTTTTTGCAGATTTCCAGTAGTTAGTGAATGTAGAAAAGAAACATTACTTTACAAGGAACTAGCTATTGTATTATTTTACGTATAATAACGGAAGAACTAGTGTCATAAATGTTCTTAAAATGCTTACATAATTATTTTTATAACGTATTATTAATTAACTACAATTTTGAACAAAACTGTAATACTAAATTATTTCTTCATGGCTTACAAAATTTTTATTTACTAAAGTACCTCATTTGGTGTACATAATGTAGCTTTTATGTAATGTAATATATTGCAAATTTGCATAACACCTGCTCATTTCAAAAATTTAGCTTATTTAACCATGCTGTTGTTGGATATGTTAAGTCATACATTCTGCTTTTGTTCTTCATTTAGTATAGTCTTAGTGATCCTCACTTGAAAAACTTGTGAATAGAATGGAGCAAGAGTTACATAAAATCTCATATCGCTTATTGAGCCAGAAAGTTAGTTTCGTGTTATGAATTCTATTTTCAATTCTACAAACATAAAGCGTTTGAAGCCCTAGAAGTGTTTAATACTGCTTATAAAACAGTTTCCAACGTGTTTATGTTTGTAAAGTAAACCATTCTTTATGATATTAATAGCCATTAGTAAATGACAGCCTAAACAATTTTTTCAGTTTGTTTTTAAGTCTCTTAATATCTGTCGCAAATTATTACTTAGGGGAAAGTAGGGTAGTACCGGACACATTTAAAAAAAAATGTAACTTTGAAAAAACACTATAATTGTTACTTTCAGAAGAAAAACATTAGATTGGAACCTTTATCTAACGGTAAAATATTATGTCTATAAAAAGAACCTTTCATTACAACTTATAAAAAAGATTCATTTTTTATAATCTACAAGCTTCATGTGCCCAGTTATAACATTTGCAGCAAAGAATCCAGTTTTCTTCAAAAATTCTCCACAAACGATGTGTTCTGTATGCTCTGATGCATCTGCTTTTAGAATGTCATCGGTATTCTTGGAATTTTTGTTGCCACTTTCTCTGTCTTAGGTTTTGGTGCGCTTGTTTTTTACAGGTTGGCGACCTTCAGAGTTAAAGATAACTTTTTTACCTCTGGATGCCGTTTGGGCTTGCTTTTCTTCAAGCTCAATTTTCAACGGGGTTGATGTTAATATTTCGCTCTTCGCTGAACATCGCTTGCTAACAGTCATTCTTCTTTGGACTGTATTTGGGATAGGTGGCATCATTTCCAGAATTTTCTTAAAGGTGCATTGACTAAAAGTTGAAGCACTTGCACTTGGGTTGAAATAAAGCTCGTTTTCATTTAATATTGACGTGCTGGGTTGGTTTTTTATTATTTCTGTAACATTATTCTGGGTTTCATTTGCTTTTTCTGGAGTATGAAAGTTAGGGAGTGTCTCATTTGCATTGTTTACAGTTTCGGAAATATCTAGACCTTGGGAACCAATAAAGTCTAGGTCAGTAAAACATCTGGGAATAGTGGAATATGCATCTGAAGCTATTTTTGTCCAAGCCCATGAGACATATTTTTTAGGCATCAGCTACAAGTCCAGCGATTTCATAATCCGTTATTTTTGAGAAGGGATTTTGTCTCATCCACGTAGAAGCTGCTGCATTGTAGACATCTTTAAATGGTTTATCACTGTCCTGTGCAATGGCTGAAGTTTATGGGTGCCGTGAGGCAGTAAACCCAATATATGGACATTGTGGTCTCTGGCGAACATGACCACATCAAGTTCTTTATGATTACAATGCTCATCGATTATTAGAAACACAGGGCCTTCCTTTGTCGGACGAGCAGATTGGACGAAGTTCTGAAACCATTTGAAAAATATTGGACCGTTCATCCATCCATTCTCTGGAGCGCCAAACTGTGCTCCTTCTGGGGCTCAAGTTTTCAAATGATCAAGAATTTTTTTGTGGGAAATATGAATAATGGTGGAATAAAATGATTTTCTGCTGCATTGATACATAGCGTTACCGTAACAGAACGTCCCTCTCTCCCGATGTTAATTTCCCAACTTGTTTTTCCCTTGACAGATCGAACCTTTTCGCGATTTACATGAACTATTGAGACTCCTGTCTCATCAGCATTATAAACGCTCGGAAGCGGAAATAAATGTGTTTGATCCAGTTCTTGTAACATAGTAAAAAATCTGCCAACCTGAGGCCGATTAAATCCAACTGCCCTTTGCAGACTTGTTGATTCAGCCGATCTAAGGAATAATTCTGGATAGCGTTTAAGGAACCCATAATGAAAATCTGGTCCAGCAGTCTTTTTTTTGTTTATTAAACCAGTAGCGGACTTTTACACGTTCTGCTAGAAGCTAGAAGCTAGAAGTTAAATAATTAAATTTACTACATTTAGAAATCATTTAGCTTGTAAAAGTTATTAACTACAAAAACCAACTCTGTCAGACGTAAATAGCCCGCCAAATCTTTCTTCAGTAATAACACCTGCACACTGAAACACTCGCTCAGATACTGAAGTCAGTGACCAGCTGTGAAGATATTTATGCATTTAAAACCACACTGTGTTTATATGTGGAAAATAATAATCGTCCGCTACTACCCGTTATCCGATACTACCAGGAGCTCCCGTAATACTGTCAATCAACATGTGTAGTTATCATTTTACTAATGTATCTAATTAACATTGTTTTGGAAGTATGTAATAACTAATAATCTTTTATTCAATTTCTTATAAATTAATCGTTTTGAAGCTCTAATATATATATTTTTATTTCAATATTCCAATGTATAAAAATCAAAACACATTTTGTAGGTCACCAACTTTGTTTAGTAGTTAGTTAATTTTTATGTTTACCTTGTTATCATGTTATTAGAGTTCTTATATATTGTACACTTTATACTATGGTTTTCTTGAATGTATATGGTTAAGAATAATTTTAATAGATCACCTTATCATCCCATTCACAATTATGTCACTCACGTCAATCAATTAATTTGTTCACCAGTAATTTTCCATTTAATTGTAAGTTCACATATGTTTTATAATTAGTTACACAAATATGTTTTAATTCCTATTGTAGACGTTTTTCTGATGAAGGTTAAAATTTTAACCGAAATATATAAAAATAGTAATAAATATTATCACATTTTGGCTTTTTACCTGTATGCCTACTGGAACTAGGAAATCCCAGCATTATCCTTTTAAAATATATATATATATATATATATATATATATATATATAAATCAAAAGCAAAGTACTGCAAAGAGAGTATCTTAACAAAGAAAATTTTGACCTGGGGCGACAAATGTAACACTAAGAAGCAGGATCTCACAGTTTGGGAATCCTAATGGGTTTAACGCAGATTTTGAATGATCCAAATACTTAAATTTAACGAATTTACGTTCCCTTACAAACGGAACCAAACTTCTTCATGAAAGATTTTTTTCTAAACTTCGTGGATACCAAATATGTCTTAAAACCTGTGGAAAAAACTCTTTGCATACGAGTAGTAGGTATGTGGTAACAATTCTTTGTATATTTATACAATAAACAGTACGTATCAGGATCGAGTTTAGGTTATGTATGATTAATTAAAAGTTTTTTCGTAGATAACACAAGTGGTAGTGTTTTTCCTGCAAAATTTAATAATAGTTACGCTGTTTGACAATTTTACGATTAACAATTCTAGAAATATCATTTTATTATTTAAGATACATAATTTATAATTACACAACAACTTTGAACAGAGTAAATAACTAATTGATAATACCCTGTTGGAACGACTGGATGTAATATTTCATTGCAAAAAATTGCCTCAGTTGAAGACTAAGTTCATTTCTCATTGGTGAATTGGAGCCGATAAAGCTGTCACTATCGCTTGGTCCTACTAAATCTGGTTTATACTCTGTTCCATCTTATTTTTTTTCTATAGTGGTATCCCCATAATAAAGTAATGAAAAATAATTGAAAATTTTGGTTTTGAGTTTTTCTTCCACTTCATGAATGTTTTACTTTGGAAAAATTGTATCATCACGTTAAAACAGATTTCGACTTTTATGGAGGTCTAAAGATTTTATTTAGAATTTTGAAATCAGTGTGTTACAAACATAAACGTGTCATTGGACAGAAAATATGTGAAATGAAACACGCCAAAGTTAAGTTTTTGAGAAAACGTCTGCAGTTGCAAAGTTCAGAGACGATAGATTGTAAATCTAGACGAAATGTGGATTTATCAAAATGGTGGCAATATCCATCGTTATGTGCACGATGCAGACATCAAAAGTAATCCATCTAAAATCAAGGTGAAGGTAAAGGAACACCATTTTATGGTTATGGATAACGCACCATATCATTCGGTCCAGTTATACAGGTCACGCTCATTGTCTAGTAAGAAAGATCAGCTGCAGGAGTGGTTGGTTATGCACGGGGTCAAAATTTTGGGCAAAATTCAACTTTTTGGGTCCAGAGGAAAGAATATGTTGCTGATAATATTTTGATTAAGCATGGGTATGGAGTTCTACGATTACCTCCTTATAATTATCAATATACCCCTATTGAAATGGCATGAATTTTTTGTAAGTTCTGAATTTCCATCGAAAAATATGCTTCAGAAATTAGGCTTGAGGCTTTATTCAAATGTTCTCCTACAATGTTGCAAAATTTTCTGTTCGCAGACAGAAAAGATTGTTTCAAATGATTTTGAGAAACATATGGGAAATTTTTGAATTGAAAATATTCCACGTTATTATAGTAGTAGAAAAATCCGATTAAGATTCAGATAGTGATATGGATTCAGATTCTTCTGATGATACAATGCAATTGGATTAAGACCCAATTTTAGTAAAAATACATTTAAATATTTGGTTTTCGTCAGATCCTATCCGTGGATCCGACTGCAGCAATTTTGTGATCAATTCTATTTAGTTGCGATGTAAATGGCTACATTTCTGATGATTTACTTTTATGTGAACGGAACTATCAAGAAAAGAACGACGCAGCAGATTTTATCCCGAAAGCAGATCTTCATATTGAATAACTTATGAAAAAGCGCTGTATATGTCCTGAATAGGTTAATTAAATGGATACATAATGATGTTCTGGTTACCTATTGACTTTGTGACCGAAGAACTAAGTTTGTACATAAACCTTGCTTTATTACGAATGCAAAATGGTTATCCATATTTATATGTGAGATAAGATTGAACTGAGCAAGTCCTATACACTTCTTTCAATTCTTATCAAAACAATTAAGGTTTGGTTACGATAAAATATACGTTTTGGTTAATTTCGCCTCAAATATTGACTATTTCTAATTTAAATTGTGTGTGTGTGTGTGTACCTAAATAAATGATTCGCTTTAGGTTTCTTTTGTGTGGAAGAACTGTTGGCATTTATTTGTTGTGCTACTGCATACAAGGTATCACGTCTTAAAGTTATTCTAACATCTCTAGTAAATCTTAAATAACATCTAAGGTTTGGTTATGATAAAACATGCAATACGTTTTGGTTAACCTCGTACTCAAATGTTGAGTATTTCTGATTTAAATTGTGGCTGTGTGTGCGTGCGTGTGTGTGTGCGCGCGCGTGTTGTGTGTATACCTAAATAAATAATTCTCTTTGGGTTTGTTTGTATGTAATAACTGTTGGCATTTATCTTTCATGTGCTCCTGCATATAGGATGTCATATGTCCTAAATTTTCTAACATCTGTAGTAGTAAGTAGTAAGTATTAATTACAAAGTGATCTAATTCAGTAGCGTTATCAGTTCACCACCGAGTTCCTGTCACAATTTTAATCGTCTTTTAACAAAACACTTCATGCAAATCTTCGGCTTTAATTTTATTAATGAAATTTTTTAATCTATACAAATTATTACCAAAATTTTGGCTAGAAACTTCTTCCTTTAATAAAATCAATAAATAAAAGTCACAAGGTGTGAGGTCCGGAAACACGTTTTTGACAATTCAAATTAATACTTTCCATTTCGACCAGAAGAATAATTTTCTAGCAATTCCAAATAAGAATGTTGATTAAGATTAGCTTAAAAAAAATAGGGTACAATAATTTTAATAATTTTTTGGAAGGCATCATACCGATTACTGCTTTGTAGCATTGATTTCTGCAATTAATAGTGAAATTGTGTTTTTCCATACTCGAGAAGCTACAATTTTTTGAACAAACGATTCCATTCGTGGTAAATGTCAATTCATCAAGAAATTACACTGTTAAGTAATTTCGGTTTATTCAACCTTTTGTAATCGTTTGGCTTGTTTCTTTCGGGTTAAGGTGTGTTTAAATTTAGGTTTGAATGGTTTAATTTTGTTTTCTTTAAAAACTCTTTCTCTTACTCTTTTTCTTACGACGAAAGTTTTCTTTTTTCTGGTCTCGTTTTTAAAGCAACTGGTATTATAGAAACATGTGTGCGTGTGCGTATGCGTGTGCGTTTGCGTGTGCGTATGCATGTGCGTGTGCGTGTGTGTGTGTGTGCATGTCGTGTGGTCGTTGCGTGTTGTTCGTGTGGTGTGCGTGTGGTGTGTGTGTGTGTGTGTGTGTGTGTTGTGTGTGTGTGTGTGTGTGTGTGTGTGTGTGTGTGTGTGTGTGTGTGTGTCTGTCTGTGAGTGTGTGTGTGTGTATGTCTGTGTGTGTGTGTGTGTGTGTGTGTGTTTGTGTTTGTGTGTGTTGTTTTGTGTGTGTGTGTGTGTGTGTGTGTTGTGTGTTTGTTTGTGAGTGTGTGTGTGCGTGTGCTGTGTGCGTGTGTGCGTGCATGTGTATGTGTGTGTGTACGCGTGCGTGTGCGTGTGCGTGTGCGTGCGCGCATCTGTGTGTGCGTTTGTGTGGATAATATCAACGATAACTCCTGAACGAAACGAGACCTATTTTTTAAAGACTTTTCTTTATAAAGTTTTTTAATATAACGCAAGTCCAAAACTTAATTAAATTTGAATGAAAATTATATAGATTATATAGATTATTATTTTGGTGTTCACAACGTTGCCTATTTTCGTAATGAACTTATTATAAAAGAGGCTGCATGATTATCATAACAAATTATAATTAAAGTTATTTCATTTCTTTTAATTT
>JARFJB010002161.1:310000-317500 GCA_036346205.1 Vesta saturnalis | reverse complement strand
AGAATGTATTTCACCAGCACAATAGCCGTTGTAATAACGATAATACAAAGAAAGAACTGAAACCATCCTTCTATGCTCAAGGGACTGTATGTGAGAAGTTAAGGACGGGTCATTTATAAGCCTAATCGCTCTCTTTTGAATACGATCAACGATATCGAGAGCGTATTGGGGAGCACTAACCCAAAGGTGAGAATTATATTCCAGATGAGGCCGAATTTGGGCCTTATACAGCAGAAGGAGTTAGTCGAGAGGTAAAGTACTGCTTAGATCTGTACAAAACCCTATTTTACGAGCAGCTGTTTTGGTAGCTGACAGAAGATGGTCAACCCATGAGAGATTTGAAGATACAGTCATACCCAACAGAGTAATAGAGTCTGAAAACTTAAGAACTGAGCCATTCATACTTACAACAGGAAATGATCGATCTTTTTGGCGGACATAAGGCAACACTGAGTTTTGTTAGCATTAAATTTAACTAGATTATTGCTTCCCATTCGAGAATACGTTGAATGTATTTGTTGATTGAATGCCATTTCAGCTAATTTCTTATTACATAGAAGGGATTACACTAAGTCAACTGAGATGACACACACAGACAGAGTCATACGTCAACAACAGCAACGACGGTAGTTACACACACACACAGCGTTTACACACACACACAGTAGGCGCTATAACGGATCCCTTGGTACGCCCGCGTTAATGCTACACTCTTTTGAAAAAAGCACACAACTACACACGTGATTCGCTTATCACAGGACAGAAACCCAGTGATGAGCGATCATTTGAACCAACGAGGTGATTGGCAAGTAAACACATGCAAACATGACACAATGCCTGGAATCAAACAACACACTTTCACGGACTGCTCACTGTATTTCCAAACGGCACATATGAAAGGACAGACGCCGAACACTTTGACACTACACCCATACTGGGACACACAGGTCATACGGACACACCGGAACACGGAGACAGTGGATAGGTACATGATTTTAGAAAAGGAAGGACTGGGAATGCGACACGGGGACAGAGCACGGCCATTTGGAACAGTAACATCACTCACGCACGAACGGCACACACACACACACACACACACACACAACACACACACACACACACACACACATCGGGGACACATACTTTACACACATACACACACACACACACACACACACACACTATACACACACCACGACACACATTCCAGAGCATTACCAAAATAATTGTTACACACACACACACACAGTCACAGGACCACACATCCACACATACACACACACACTTTACAAACAAACCACACAAACATTGCATCACAACACACACACAACCACACCACACACACAGGGGACACAAATGTCACACATTTACACAATGCATTTCACACACACACATTTACACACCAAAGCGGTTAGCACTGATTTTCTGGAACACTTTTATCTACACACGCACACTTTGGACATTTACGACACACGGACACACGGACGCAACGGACACACGCAGATACGGACACGCACGAACACCAACATAATAAACACACATTACACAACACACTATGAAACACCCACCACGCTTAAAAATTGCATATGACAATTGTCATAAATGGTTGTTAAGAAATGTCTGCTGCCCTTATTAACTAATCTGAAAAGTATATCAAGCTATTTACAGACAATATATTTTCATTTATTGATTTATCGAGCATTTGTTTCCATTAGAACCTTGAACGTAATAAATTTTAGTGTTATATTTTATTAATGTTACGTATAATAAAATACTTGTATCCTACTTTGCGGATAAGAAACCGAATTTGTGCATTGACATGTTTTCAATGAATTTAAAAGTAAGGTTCACTATCTTCAGCTTTTGCCTCCACCTTAAATTTCTTCGAAAAGTGTCAAAGTGAATCGTTTTGTTTCATTCTCAGTACATTCTAAAACTAAAACAACTAAAACAGTTTTAAGATTGACAGACATATTGTTATAATAATTGAGTTTTAGCAGACCCTTCCCTTTCTTTATGAATTGTGTTTATGTGTTGCATCTACAATTTTCCCGTACAGAAAATGGCTAAAATTTTTCAAATGTGTTTTCGCTAATTTATGTACGCTAGAATACAAGACAAACGACGCAACGTTTTAAAGTTTTCGACCGGGTAAGTAACCTTCACAGTTTATTTTTACGGTCTACACCGTTTTAATTGATATCATATGAGAATAAGACGCATTCATCATTTTAGTGTAGATTTTAACTAAGTTGGTTCTTGTGTATAGCACATTTGTTACCAATTGAGATTAAAGGTTGATATTCGTTCGCGACTACAGGATAAGTGGCTCAATCATTTTCAAGCATATTCCCACGAATTGAGAGTATACTAGTTAAATATGGCCCCCTTCCCTTTTGGCCTTTATAGGATTATCACAACTGGGCCAAAGGTCGGGATAAACAACATTTTAACGTACGGCATTCGAAAACATTTTCTAATGAGCTTCTAAATATGTATTTTACTTCCCTCGACTCATGAACAATCGTCAGAATATGAGCTTGAAGTAACAGACGTCAAACTTTGATTTCGCATAACCTATTGCATCGTTGAAATCATTTATTAGATATCAATCATTCTTTCCATACCGCAGTGTATGCGTACAACGAAGCATTTTGTAGCAAAAATTGATTTCAAATCTCAAACCTAATATGGAGTTGTGTGCACACATAAACACGACAAATATATTCTACAAATGTCTGTTATTTGCTTATAAATTACAACGTCCTCATTTCAGATATCAAAATGTTTTTCTACAGTTTCCCATATAAGAATTAATTATTTATTACTTGAGATTGTTATTTTTTTTGTATTTGTGGGCAGATCTAGACAAAAAGATAAGAAAGGAAATCTTCAACAATGTGGTCCCGTTATTCCATGATCAAATCCGTATTACTTATTATTCATGGAATAAATATGCCAATATTTAAAGTTACGATGTTTTCTGAAAAAGGCAAATGAAGGCATATTCTGCAAAAAGTCAAGAATATTTACTAACGAACAGTTTGAAGGTTTTAATGGACGAACCAGGTGAAGTATATTTAGCAATAAACGTAAATTTAAATCAGTTTTAATTTTGTGCCCTCCCAATGTAATGATTTATTTAGATTGTTTTATTAATCGGAGTAACCGGCGTATGTAGATGCGACGAGATGATGATAATGAATATGCATGACATTGAATATATGGGAAGTCTAATCCTAATAAAAATTCCCTATAGCAAAACGAGAAAAGTGAGGTCGTTTACAATGATCAGAGAAATGTTCATCAAAATTTACCACAAGTACGCTTCATTAAGACCGATAGATATACAAGAGTGAAGATTTTTCTTGAAATATAAAAATTAAATTTCTAAAATTAAGCAATGTTCAAGACCATACGGGTCACTTTTTAAGGCGTACTTCGACTACATTACTGATCGATGGTGGAGGAAGTATAGACTCGTTGAAGCGCCACTGGGGTTGAAGGAAGGATTCATAGAAGAGAACGCTGCCCGAATGTTAAATTTAAACGAAACCTCGATAACGTAAACAGACGCAGGAAACCTAATAGCATCGTCATCGCCGAGGTCTTCGCCCAAATCGGCAGTTATACCATTAGTAAGTACTTTAACAGAGTACTTCATGGCTGCACGGCTTCAATTTTCAAAATGTAACACTTACCAATTGTAGATTTAATATTACATTAATGAATAGGTCTGAAAATTTATTATAATTTTTTAAATAAATGGAAATTAAATTGTTATTTCCATAATAACATTTTTCTCTTCGTAGAAAGGAAAAGGAAATGTAAAATCTGATCTAGCGAAAATGCCAAACTTTGGCGCCTACTACTAAGTCAAGCAATGACCTAATATTTTGACGTTTAAAGAAAAACAAATTTTCTTGAATCAGAGCTAAAAATACTCTCGATCAAGTCACCTTTAAGGACAAAAAAAAAAATAAAGTAAAAAAATTCCTTCATCAACCAGAAAAGAGCTGATGATCTTCAAATATTTTATTGAATCATAGCTAAGAACACTCTCGATTGACTTACCTTCAAACAAAAAAAAACTAAATCAAAATCGGTTCCTTCGTTTGGGAGCTACGAGCCACAGACAGGTTCACAGATACATACGTTAGACTTATAACACCCCTCTATTTTCGTCGGGGTTAAAACCATAATTGTACCATAAAAAATAAAAATAAGACTTGAAACTACAACTACGATGAAAAACTAAAACATAAAATTAAAATCGAAAAATAAAAGTTTGAAATAAAGTAAAATAGAACATGCTTATACACATAAACTCATCCCTTACAGATCTATGAGAGTTGATTTGTCAAATCTTTTTACAAAGTTTTGAACTTCACCGAACGCAACAAAGTATTTTAACTTATAAGGTAACAATATTGCACAAATAAAGTAAAGTTTTAACCTTGTAAGTTAAAATTATGTAGATGAATACTTGAGCACGTAAAATTTTAATAAACATTCATGAGTCGTAACAAATGTTATCACGTAGTTCACGAAACAATTAATACAGTAAATTGGTTTTTGAATTCACAATTTTTTTTATTTTTATACATAAATTTATAAAATATAAAAGTTTTATGTTAAGCCCATGGTATACAATTACCGAAATAGTTATAGTATATTGAGTATTAAGAACAGTAAGAGATGTTTACCGGTCGACGGCCATATTTGGACGCTGAGCGATAGCGAAGTCTCCAATTTGGCCGGAGACCGGTACAATCCTTAATGTTCGTGATGCTCATGCTGTTTTTTACACGATTGTATTACATTTACCACAATTGAAATTATTTAATTTCTACTAAATAAACGAAAAGTCAAAAGTGACGTTTTAAATAGAAATGTCCAATTTTTTTTTTATTATTGTTGTGAAATATAGTACCTACATATAATTTTACGTTGGTGTAAGTAAAGTACGTCGGTAAGTAAAATCTTACCGACTCGCAACCAATAAACATATCCTACTGTCTTGGAAACATATGGTAAATAAACGAAAAAGTTCAATCGTGCAAAAAATATAATAAATGGTAAAATAGAGCACTTAAAATTCTTTAATATTCTTTTAATAAAAGTATGATTTAATAATTTTGTAATTTTGCAGACAATGAAGGTCAAATACGTTAAAATTTTCAAATTCAATGTAATATTAAAGTCCATTTGTAAAAGCAGTATAAAGAACTTCTATATATCGTTGAGTAACTATTTTAGCCTAAATTGGTAATTTAGAAATGGTTCTATTTTGTTGGTACTAAAAGAGACATTACTATTTTACAACGAAATATGTCACTAAATTGGTATATTAATAGAATTCAGTCAATTGGAAGACATTCAAGGTTTATACATACTAGGAAGACATTCTATGGGGAAGAAAATACAGGTTTAATTAGCAGTACATTTCCAATTAATTAATGTTTGCTTGGTTATTAACCTTGGCCAATTTTAGAATCAGTACGCATACGTGCGAGTGTAAATTCTATGAAGTTATCAAAGAAAGTAGTAATTCAAATTGAAATATTTTAATACGTGTAATTTTCAAACAGCTTTGCGTCTTCTAAACTTATTTAACTGGTTATTGATTATTTTGTACTCATTCAAGTTATTAAGTTTATTTATACAAGTATGATCGCACGTTATGAATTCCAGGTAAACTTTAAGAACTTATGTTCAGATGGAAACATCGTCTACCAACTGTACAATATTTTTGTGCGATCGTTCAGGAATTTAATATCTAGTCAATGAGATTTTTACTAAAAAATTCAAATCGAAGTGGCGCCTTATGACATTTAGTACCGGTTTTGAGTTTTATTTGAGAATTATTTCATTCATTTTACAACTTACTAAGATCTGTAACACACCCGAAATTCTTTATGCTCTACTTTAAGCACGGTTCTGACAAAACCAAAAATTAATGAGACCCTCAAGAAAACATGTGTTTTTGACTTCGGGGCCGTACGGAGTTACTCATTATGTATTATAAGTGTTGTTTCACTTCGGGGCCGTAAGTGTGGATTTAACAAAAAGTTACTTTATCCAAAAGCAAGAGAAAAATAAACCTAGTAAGAGTAAAAACAAATTAATAAAAAACAAATAGAACTTAGAGACATTAATAAACTTCAAGTTAAGTTAACATTAAAACTCAGTTTCAATTTAACATATAGTCAAATGTTTTAATTTTTATTATATCAATCTTTTTATGTTATAAGCATAACGAAATAGATTAAGTTAAACACAAATAATCGTTTGTCTTCTTAATGAAGAAATCAATACAAGCAAATTTAAAAATCAAGAAATAAATACAAACAAAACCTTTAATTAAGACAGATATGAATAAAATTTATTATATATATATATATATATATATATATATATATATATATATATATATATACAGGGTGCGGTATTAGCACGAGAAAGTCATTTGTCGTAAGAGATACGAAATAATTTATTTAGATAAAAGTTGAAGTATAGATTGGACCATACGTTTACGATATTTTCAAATATACAGATCCACCCATATTGACAGAGTGAACCAAAGCTACCTTTTTTCAATAGAATACCCTGTATATTTTAACATTTTAGGATTCTTCTCCATTTACGCGTTTCTGCAATACAAGGCTTTTCAATATTATACGTGGTAGTTTAAAAGTTATTTCGTATCAAGATTAACACCCTGCAGCATTGTACAGAATTGACATCAAAAAATCTATTTGGTTTTTAATACAATGTACCATTGTCGAAGATTATTAACATTGTCGAGTATTTCTTCTTGTATACAGGATCAGTCGAAAACTGTAATGATTATTTTCTGAGTTTTTAAAATAAACACCCTGTATTTTGTGTATGTGTGTGTCCGTGTCCGTGTGTAAGTGTGTGTGTGTGTGTGTGTGTGTGTGTGTGTGTGTGTGTCGCGTGCGTGCGTGCGTGCGTGCGCGTGTGTGTGTATGGGTGGGTGGCAGGGTGCGTGCGGCGTGCGTGTGTGCATGCGTGTGTGCGTAGGTTGGTGGGTGGGTGCCTGCGTGCGTTCGTGCGTGCATGCGTGCGTGCGCGTGCGTGCGTGCGTACGTGTGCCTGTGCTGTCGTGTGTGTGTGTGTGTGTGTGTGTGTGTGTGTGTGTGTGTGTGTGTGTATGTATACGTGTATCGTGTACGTGTGTGACGTGTACGTGTACGTGTACGTGTACTGTGTACGTGTACTGTGTAGTGTAGTGTAGTGTGTTAGTGTATGTGTAGTGTATGTGTATTGTGTGTGTGTAGTGTATGTGTAGTGTAGTGTATGTGTATGTGTATGTGTGTTGTGTATGTGTATGTGTATGTGTATGTGTAGTGTATGTATGTGTATGTGTATGTGTATGTGTATGTGTATGTGTATGTGTATGTGTGATGTGTATGTGTATGTGTATGTGTATGTGTGTGTATGTGTATGTGTATGTGTATGTGTATGTGTATGTGT
>JARFJB010002161.1:260000-305000 GCA_036346205.1 Vesta saturnalis | reverse complement strand
GGGTCGAACGTCTTTTGGTTCCTTCAGTTAACCAACACGTTATTACAAGTATGACTTTTAAAGTTATCTTCAACGTAAGTAATCATTTGAAGATAAAATGTATAATCAAAAGATTATTTCCTATAGTAATGTGGTGTCTGTTAATGTCAATTAAACGAAGTGAAATTACTCTTTTCTGAATTAGTATCAAATATAACATTTTTAGTAAGTACTTAAACCCTCTCCTGAACGCCCTTTGAACGCTGCAAAGTTTGTTTTCTCAAAAATAAGTAGGATTATTGAAAATTAAAGACATTTTGAAAAAAGTTGTTTGTTAATTTCTAATGGTGATTTTTCTGAAAAATTGCACTTTTTTTCTTGAGGGAATCGAATTTGTTAAACATGAACAGAAGAACAGGACTTTGTATCGAACATAGAGTTGGTAATTTTGAGCAGTTTTTATACGGTGCATTAATCTAGTTTGTTGTTTATTTATTAGTTTGATTTGTATAGTTCTTTGTTTTGTTTGTTAAAACTTTTAAAAATGCATTTGGTATTTCGCATGATGACTTTATTTTTTGGATTTTTTTCTTGTGTGAATCGAATTTTTTTGGCCATAAGTGATACATGGATGAGTTTCTAATTTTTTTCTGCACCTTTTGGTATAAAAATCCAATATGGCGGCCATAAGAAACTCAAGGGTTACATTTTACTAGTCTTAATATCATACGCAAAAATCTATTAAACAACGAAAATACTTATTTTCGCCAACCCTTACATAAAGAAGTAGGTGTAGAGATTGGGTGTAATTTGTGTTTCTATCAGTTCATGGTGTAGTACTATATTACAAATAAAAAAGTGTTGAATTTAGGATAGGTTAAGTTTTTCCTTTTCCTCGCACTGATGGGATTTTTAGCAGATTACGTAATATACTTTACCTTACTAGTATCGACCTGCCCAAAGATTTTTGGCAAAAACCGAGAGCTGTTGTCCTGAAATAGCTTTTTGTGTTTTAGGCAGATAGAAAAAATCAATCCGAAGGATACTTAGTAGTCATCTCAAGATAAAATAGTATATTGCGGTCGACGTGTAAGTTGATCAATATTTGACTCAATTTTGCAAAACTTGAGCTCAACAATGATCAACTTACGTATCTTACATAATAATCTACTATTGTTTATCTAGATGTTATTATAATTGTCACTAATTCTTTCGAAAGACATATTAAAACCTTGCGAGATTTGTGTCCTTGCCTAAAAGATGGCGGATGTACTATTAATTTGGACAGTTGTCAATTTTGCAATCCCTCTCTCAAATTTAAGGTTTCTTACTTGATAGTAAGGGATTTCGCACTGTTTCTGATAATCTTTCACCGATTGCAAACTTTTTCGCTCAAAGAAATACTAGAAATTAAACTAGTTATAGCTGCTATAAGTTATTACCGCTGCTTTATAATTAATTTTTTCGAATCTTGTGTACTCATTACGTCTCTAATCAAGAATAAGAAGGGCCAACCTATTGTGTGGACTACTAAAGCTAGTGATTTAGTTAAAAAAATTAAAGAACGTATTACTTTTTCTCCAATTCTTCGTTTTCCGGGTTTTAACCCCATTCTTTGATGACGATTTTGAACATAGCCATGTTTTGACTTTAACAACGCAGACATTCTGCGATCGAACGTGAACTCTTAGGAATTATCCGTGGAATAGAGCATTTTGTGGGTATTTGAAGAAACTATTACTGTTGTTACTTACTTGGGCAGCTTTGAAATGGCTTTATAATTTGCCTGAACCTGTAGGCCGACTTTCTCGTTGTGAATACGCTTTGCCCAATTGGTTTTTGATGTTCAGCATCGTCCAGGAAAACTTAATAATGTGTAGCTCATGAATGATACCAGTATATGGTTACTGGAGTAAAAAAAATAAAGACGATTGCTCTTATTTGAAGGTTGAGAATGAACGTTAAAATGACCGTTCGATATTCAATGTCTCTTCAAACTGTTTAAAACCTTAATAGGTTGCAAATGGTGCTTCGACACATCACACTTGCATAAGAAAACAAAATTTGAAAGCACAGTACGTCACTAAACCGATTTTGATGAAAAGGTTTTGCGTACTAGACCCACTTTGGCGTTGTTAAAGATCCATCGCGATTGTATAAAAGAATTAGATATTCCCTAATAATTATTTTCTAGTAAAATTGATAATTTTTTACGTAATTGCTCCTTACCAAAATAAAGTATTTATACAGGGTGATTCAAACTCAACGCCTTGGCCTTATTGTGCGAAAACGTGAAAAGATAATTAAAATCTGACCGAGGAATCTTAATTGGTTTATATTAATCCTTAATTTGCACCAAAAAATAAATTTGTAAAAGATTTACAAATTCAGATTATGTGATTCGAAAATAAATTTTTGCCATGTTCACTGTATCCAAGATAAGAATTCTCACTATGGGGATATCGGAAATGGTAATAGATACAACGCCGGTTAAATGGGAAAAAATTTGTGTAATTAGGGGACCAATAAAACCCATGGTGTATTTTTTTGTTTTTGAGATATTTGGAAAAACTAGAATCTTTTTAATTTCTATTGTATTTTATTCTGGCGTTATTATAAATGCTAGAGCAAAAATATAAACACTTCAGGCAACTTGTTATGGGCTTTAACATGGCATAGTCAGTTTTTCCATCGGATGTTTCCTATTTCTGTAGCCATCACCAACTTATTTTTTTTAAATACGGTCCTGATATTTTGAAAACTGATTTTGAAAGGTTTTTTATTACAAATTTAGCCATGTATCACATTTGATGATTTAATGGCGTTTTGAACCTTTTATGGACCATCATCACCAAATTTTTGATTACAGACCTGCATTTACAAAAAAGTTTATTTAGTTTACTTTACTTTGTGTTTAATATTTTATAAAATACGGAAAAGTACTAAAATAAAATATTGCTAATTACGCAATTTAACATAAAAAACTAAACGCTTGTAAAATTAACATTAAGGTTACCTACTTAAATGATCATTATCATTATACGTATATATATAATTTAAAAAAAAATGATATTTCCAAGCTGAGAAAGAGTTTTTGATGAATCTGCGAAGATAAATAATATCTTCTATCTATCTATCTGCGACGTCATAACAACGATGTGATGTTCTAAAAAAGAATAAATAAAAACAGGCGGCTCTGAAAAAAAAAATAAAAACAGACGGCTTTGAAGTAACTCAGTATTTGTCATAATTTTGTATTGTACAATTTTGTATTTACCTGGTACTAGTACTTAACTCTGAATTAGTTAATTTGTGGTAGTTATCAAAAAAGTAGAAATGTAGAAAAATATGATATGCTATCGTGTTACATACTATGCCAACCAAATTCCGAAGAAGCGGGACGCATGTATTTAAACAAATGTCCAGAGAGACAGCAGCCTCATACAACTACATTTAGGAACTTGTCCGTCAATTTAAGAGAACATGGTGCATTTAAAAAGCCTACACATTTCTATAAAAAAAACCTTGCACTGAAGAAAAACCAAATAATGTTTTATTAGCTGTTACGGAAAATCCAAGAAATTTCTGCACTACACATTGAGCAAACAATTGGAGTAGCCCATTCTATTGCTCATTTTATTTTACAAAAAGAAAAAATGCGTCCATTTAAATTTAGAATTTGTCAGGGACTTCGACCAGAAGATTCAGCGGGGCTCAGAGAGTTCTGTGAATTTGGTCGGATGGAAGTCAGATGACCAATAATGGAATTTTCAACAGAATAAATGCTCATTATTGTGCGAAAAAAAATCCTAGAGTTTATAAAGTGCGCAGACATCAACGCCGTTTTAATATGTAGGCTGCAATATTCGGAATGCGAATAATAGGTCCATTTTTCTATCCTTAAATTCTTGGCGCTACCAAAATTTATTAGAAAACGAAGTAGAAGCAGCTTTGTCTCAAGCTGATATTGAAGATTATTGGTTGTTACAAGACGGTGGGCTAGCACATAATTCCAGAACCGTCCAAGTTTCCAGCAAGATCTATTAGAACATATTCAAGAGTAAGGGCCAGCGCGATCGCCCGATATAACAGCTCTTGACTTATTTTATGGGCATATGTCAAAAATTATATTTACCGACACAATATTGAAAATGACGATCAATTGCGGAACTTAGTTCTCGAAACATTTGAAAGTATTACGCCTCAAATGCTTCGCAATGTTTTGATTGCAACTATAAGACGGCGTTATCTGTGTTTGGAAAATAAAGGAGAACTTTTTAAACAATTATTATAAGTAAGTAATGTACTTTAATTTACACTAAAACAAAAGGAATTAGTAGTTTTTCCTTTTACCATCAATTGGTTTGTTGATATTAACTTCTAGTATTAATAAACTTTATTATGGTGTGTGTAATAATTATATGGGAACTGCATCAACTTCTTCAAAACTCAGGTCTGTATTGAAAAATTTCGTGTTAATGGTCCTTAAAATGTCCAAAACGCGATCAGACCATCAAATATGACAAATTGCTGAATTTGTAATAAAAAGAACCTTTCAAAATCAGTTTTCAAAATATCAGGACAGTATTTAAAAAAAATAAGTTGATTATTGAAAAACTGACTGTGTCATGTTAAAGCCCATAACAAGTTACCATGGAGAAGTTTTGTATTTTTGCTCTAGCATTTTTAATAACACCAGAAAAAAAAATAAAATAAAAATTAAATTTTTTTTCATAAACAAAAAATCAAAGCATCGATTTTTTACGTCATCTTATTGGTCTCCTGATTACACAACTTTATTCCCATTTAACCGGAGTTGTGAGAATCCTTATCTTTTTTTACGAATTTATTTGTGTCAAACTTGACTACACCAATAAAAAAAAACCAATCAGCTCAGAAAAATAGATGAAGGAGAACTCAATAAGGTTTTTAATGTTCGAATATTTATGTGATGGATATCAGTATCAGTTTAGTAAAAAGTATTATTAATGTGTTTTATAGAACTCTAGTCAACAACAATATATTTTTTAAAATTAATTACACACAAACAAAAATAAAAATAAAGATATTAATCAAAACTTTCTGTGGCCACCTTCCACTGCAAGACATTTATTTAACCTTTGGGTTTCTTATTGTACTTAAAATTTCCTTGGATATATTACTGCAAGGTGTTTTAATGTTTTCTTTCAAATAGTTATTTCGAGAAGGGGTCTTGAAAGCTTTATTTTTTAAAAATCTAAAGGCGCAAGGTCCGTTGATTTTGCCGTTCATGTTATTGATTCATTTATACCACTCATATCCATATAAATTATTTAAGTAATCCTTGATAATTGTGGCATTATGAGGGAGCTCCATCATGTTGAAACACTAAATTTTGACGTAACCGAAGGTAAATTTCTTCCAATAAAGGAGGAAACTCTTGTAGAAATTATTTAAGATTTCTAAATAATTTCTGCCCTTAAGGTTATGTTACAAAAATGTGGATCACTTAAATTTTTACGAATTATACTACACCAAACATTTACGCCAAAATGTCATTGGTTTTGAATTTCGTTTATTACGTGGGGATTTTCTGTCGACCAAATAATGAGAGTTTTCACGATTAGGCATGCCATTACTTATAAATCGAATCAGTCCATAAAATATGATGAAATAGTCGTTGATTTCTTACTTCATGATCAATCATTACAGTAAATAAAATTTAGACGTATTTCTTCATGGGTTTCAGTTAAAAGTTCCAAATTGTGTGATTTATAATCGTGATATTTATATTTTTTCAAAACTCTCTGAATAATAGAATACTTGAAATTTAGTTCTCGACTTGCTTGTCTTATAGAATTTCTAGGGTTGTTAACAAAATAATTTAAAATAATTGCTACATTGTTATCGTTAAATATTCTTTTTGAAATACATTTTCCTTTTCTGTTCGAAAATGCGTCCCATTATTTCTTAAAATTTGTTTCCAAACGACTGAACATTTTTGCATCAGGGTGGTGACGTTCCAGATACCTTTAAATTAACATGTCCACTTTTTAACTGCAACGTTCACTCGTACAAACAGAAGTATTGCAATCCCAACAAAAAAAAAAAGAAAAAAAAGTATACAAATTCAAGCCCTACATCTATTAACTTAAAGTAACAAAATCTATTAGTAAATGAATAGCATACAGACTTTCTAGGACAAATAATGCAAATAATAATAAAATTAAAAGAAATTAAAATGCGTGCACTAATAACCAAACTCATTATTTTATAGAACAGAAATCTATTTTGTACTTTTTCGAAATTATTTTCACGTATTTCATAAGGAATGTTTAGCAGTTTCTAGGTAGATATGGATTTAAATGTCTTCTCTTACTTAATCAAAAATTCTAAATTACAATAAACTTTATCTACAACGTGTGAAGAATGCGAAATATACGTAAACGATATCAATACAATAATCGTGTTGTACTGTATGGCGGCTTTTACTGTCAAAGGTTAAGAGATGGTACTTTGACACATTAAAGGAGAATTTATTTATACCTAACGTACTGGTGCCGACTGAACAAGCACTATTAATGTATAATGTTATGTGTAATACCTTAATTTTGATAGAATTACGGAATGATCAACTCTATCAAGTGCTTTCGTAAGCTCAGTAAAGTTAACATCTACTTATTATCCATCGGCCATCATCCAAATTAGTACTAATAAATTATGTAAAACTGGTTAAATTATTAACCTTCCGGCAATGAAACTATGTTGCCTATGTGAAAGATGTAAAAAAAGTTTTTATCTAAACTGAATTCAAAAATTTTTGCAGGTGTGGATAATAAGGCAATAGGTCGAAGGATTGATGACGTGGACTTGTAAGAAATTCACACTTGAAATTTTTAACATTTTTGATATAATTTGCACAGGAAGCAAAATACACGGAAAACATTAGGCGTCGTGAGCCATAATGTCGAAAAAATCACCGCACGTCATACTTAACAAAATAAAAATTTTACTCAACATGTTACAAGGTAAAACTTACGGTTTTTCTGCTCTAATTAGTGTCTTTTAATTTTTAAATCTATTTAGTTACACATATTTTGTGACGTATTACAGAATTTCAAAAATGGTGAAGAAAATGTGAAGGTTTTATAAAACGTTGCACAAAATGAAAATATAAATATGAAAAAATAAAACTTCACGATTATCACACATAATTAGAATACCTATCTTTCGGGTACTATACCGTGTATTTTTTTTCCTTTACAAATTTTAACGTTTCGATAACAGTTACAGTAAATAATAATAACTTTAAAAATTAATTGAGTTGGAAAAATTTTGAGTTTCGTGTTTTCATATTTTATAAATTAATTTTTCCAATTTGATTAATTTTTACAGCTATTCACGTTTACTGAGGATAACAAACTGATATCGAAACGTTTAAATTTGCATAGAAGATAAATAAAAAAGATAAATACTTTAATCAATTTTTTTACAAACGTATTAATATTTCATCTTAAATTAAAAGCAAATTGAAAGCTTAAAATTAAAAAATATTCAAAATATTTTCATTTAATTTGTGTATTAAAATAAAATGAAGTTTTTCACTTAGTACTTTCAAAATTTCAATTGAGGTTAAACAAAAATTTAATTCAAAGAGAAAATGCTATAAGCAATAAAAAAACTAGTTGTTTTAAGTATTATTTCTCAAGTAATTAATACATTTTAATAAATCTATGCTATTGCACGCCAGGAAGCTTTCTTAGCATTTCTTTACTTTAATTACCTGTATATTTTTCCGTAAATTATTGTTCACTTAATCCCCTTAATTGCATTGTTTTATTAAAATTGAATTATTATTAATTACAATCGAAATGATAAATGTACTTTTAGTGATTCATATTTAAAAAATACACTTTTTGAATAAGTCATTCTAAAGCAATTTTCTGAAATACTTATTGCTATAAGTATGCAAATATTTGTACAATCTACAGCGGTAAAATTATTAAAAATCAAAATATTTTTCAACACCAAAATTAATATACATACCTTCATATTTAGGCTATTTAAATATATCCTTAAGTATAAATCACTTCCGCGCTCATCACCCAAACGAATGCACCTGCAGAAACTACAAGATGTTATACACACAGTTAGTAAACTAAACAATTAGGTCACTATGCTAACTTATATATCCCTTCTACGTTGACCATCTTATACCATCTCTAAATCTCACATTATCATCAAAATATCTATCATTAAGGAATTTATGCCCCTAAGCATTTTTATCATTAAGCATGTATAATTAGCTAAAAAAAATAGTTAAATTCACGAAAACCTTGTTTATGTCACTTTCTTAACAGGAAACTGTTACATATAAACCTTAACATAAAATTTGGCTTTATTCAAATCATAAACTTGTATAACTTTTAATTATGATGTTCAAATGTGGAAAAATTCCCGGATTTAAGAGTTGTTTACATCAAGTTTGCACCTAAAGGCACTTCGCGTATCAGTATGTGGGTTTGTGGATCAGTGGACAGAAGTTGCTTTTAAGTAAACTGCATATATCTACTAGTTTTTAGCTTTCCAATCTTTTATTTATAGATAATTGACGTTACCATTTAACTTCTAATCAGGTACATTTAAAAAAATTAATTATAACTTTGCTCATTATTTAAAAGTGAAAAGTGATTTTTCTTATAAGGTAAATAAGCTAGAACTCTTAAATACAAAATAATTTATTTATTTTATTACTGTACAAAAAATTTAGCTATAATTCTGCCAAATCAGAGAAAGTTGTAAAAATTTGTCAATAATTATTTTCTGAAGATATTTCCAGCGCATTTCGCTACAACTTCGGGTTCTTCACATGTTAGGGTCGTTTCGTCAAAAAGTGTTCCATCACCACAACCAATGAGACGGGGGAATCCGTTAACGCAAGTGATGTAGCGATGACAATCACCAGGAACAGGGAAACGTGGATACGGCCAAAAACGGGCAGCAGCTGTATGGGATGGTACTTTAGTTGGGCATTTAAAACCGACGACAGCTAAAACAGAAAAATTAGTTATATAAAATTACTTTACATTTTAAAACTTACCTTCAGGACTACATTTTTCGATTAGTAAATCGGGCCAGTTACAACCGTGAATTCTGTCATCATACACTAAACCCGGTTCACATTGATGAGGAAGAGGCTCTCCGTGAACGCATTTGATATAGTGTATTGAACATTCAGGGGTATCTGGGTATAAACCAAATTGGTATTCACATCCAGGGGTGCTGATTGGTGTTACTGTTCGGCAAAAAATTAATACCAGAGGTTTTACGGAAAAAATACTTACAATCAGCTTTACGTTCACCACATTGAACAGCCCAGTTGTAATTGCAGTGGTTGTGTACGGCGCCTTTACCATCGAATAGTAAACCATTTTCACATTGTTCAACTGTTAGAGTTCCGTTAGTGCACAAGAAAAATATATTGCAAGATTCTGGGTGAGCGTATGCGTGTACGCCTTCAGGATTTGGGCATGCAGGTGCATCTTGGACAAGTACACCTCCTTGTGCTGGAAAGTGAATTAGAATTTTTAATAACATAAATTATTTAATAGTGATAAAGATATCGCAATGAAAATAAAATTGTATGAAATGAATACAAGTGAACCAGATCACGAAAAGGGATAAAAATCTAAAGAAACAACTTTCATGAACTAAATATGTTCAATTACCAGTCGTAACGTAGAGAGTTGACACACAACTTTAACATCGTACACAAAGAAATCTAAAACTAGCAGTTTTACGCCATTAGGCGTGTAATAACATGTGATTAGTTAGAAATTGTTATCTTCAAAATTATAAGAATTTACAATACATACCAAAAGCAAGGGCTGCAAATAAAGCAGTGACACTTAGGAAGGCTCTCATGCTGAAATATCCTTGATGACTGACCGTAGAACGTTTGCAACACTTTCTAGTCACTGTTACTCCTTCGTTCGCCGCCGCCGTCTGTTAGGTATAATACCCTTCACCAATTCTATTCAATATTTATATTCAAATAATGTATTACTGAAATATACAGCATGGTCACTTACAGTAACATTATTTACACATTAAAATAAATCCTATAGAGAAAATTGAATTTTCAATATTTACATGCAAATCCAAAAAGAAATTAAGAGAAAGTTAATGATGTAAAACAATAAAAACATAATTTTAAATATTAGTGGTATTCGCGATTTCTCTACCAAAAATGGTACTTGACCGGTTTATACCAAAGTTGATTTTGTAAATGAAAAGTGGATTACCTTCAGCATTGTTTTAATTTTTTAACAATTTTAATATAACAGTACAATATTTTTTCACTATAAGAATTTAAACCAATAACATACTTAATGAAATATAGCTTTCACTGCTCCGATTATAGGTAACAGATTATGTAAGAAATACATTCCCCAAATAATTATAATACGAAAAAAATAATTTTTCAACAATTGGTTTATAAACTACGGTTAATTTATATATGCGTATAAAAAAAAAATATACATTAGAGTACTTAAAAATATAAAATTAATTCTTCTTCTCGTCGTAGTATTTTTCACTATAAAAAACATCTTTAATCTTAATTACTTAAAAGAATGCGAACATACCATCCGGGTACATTGTCAGGGTCATCACAGGTGAAAGTATCTTCATTATAAACACTACCTGCCGAACATGATCCTTTTTGCGGCTGTACACCATTTCTGCATATATAAAACTTTTGACAATCATCAGGATTTGCAAATGTCGGATGTGGTAAAGGTCTTCCATTTGGTCCAGGAACTGGGCCATCGGGACAAATGAATCCATCATCAAGCATATCTACAAAAATTAATTTCTTTTTGTACCACGTCTAATAACAAGATTGGATATATAAAGAATTTTTTACTGTAAATAAGTCTAATGCAGTCATTCACACTGATTGTATGCAATAATAAAATTAAGCGTTCGTACTTATATAAAATTATACCCAACATATAAAGTGACTCTTGTCTGATGTTTCAGATAATCTCTTTAACTAAGCAAATCTAATAAGCTTAATTCATAAAAAAAATGTTTTATTAGATTGTTGCAACAAAATTTATTTCTTAAAACTTAAGTAAGGTAAGCTAAAGTTTGAATTTAACGGTAAAAAAATAAAACCAGGTTAAATATAGTTAGTTATCACATTGTTGGTACAGTTGTCAGCATAAGAAAAAAAATAGTAACTCCTTTGCGCACCTAGGTGTTCAAAATGAGATGTTTAAACCTCAAATGAAGTGAGCAATGAATACGTTTCTATCCGGACGGGAGAAAAGGTGTTTTATTCACAATTAGTTTCTAAGATACCACTTTTCTAACCCTTTAAAGGTTGAAAAGTGAATGATTCTACGGGTTTACCTTACGCGGTCGGTAATAACAAAAAAAGGAGACAGCAATGACATGAAGCGGTCAGTAATGGACCACTTTCCAACCTGTGGGGGAGCTACTATCGATTTAAACTATCAATGTCAAATTGACAAATTGCCAATTTTAATAAAAAATCAAGAGTATGCAACCATTTTTTCTCAGGTGCGTAGATGGTGAGTGAACGCAAGCAATAGGTGGAAACAAACAACACGTTTTCTTAATATAAGCATATTTAATAGCTGAATTATTGATAACAAGTAAAACCAATAGAAAAATTGTAAGCATAACATTTATGGCTTCTCATTAAAGTAAAAATTAAAAGTCGCATTGTCACGCATTCATATTAAGCGAGAAGCCGTGATGGATGTGTTCCAACATTTATTGATTTGAACTGTGCAATGTTGCTCGTTCTTTCATTGTGAATAAAATCGTATAGAAACCTCGGCAAAAGTACCATTCCTGTCTTGAGAACTAGTTCACCGAGAGGCGAAGCCTCTCAGTGAACTATACTTCTCTCGACAGGAATGGAACACTTTCCGCCTCGGTATGTACTATACTATGAATTGCACACTTTTTGTATTTTCGGTAAAACAGAAACAAACTTGTGGATAATTTTTGGCATTTGAAAATAAGCATTCCATAATATTATTTATAAATATATCATTATGAATTACAGTTAGCATATTGTGAATTGCATATTAGGTCTCTAAATTTTGAGTACCATTAACCAAATGCTTTTTGTCAAATCGGAATTTTTGATTATTGATTTACTGCTATAATTTATAATGATCCATTATACAAACACGCCGACATTATACATTAGGACTGGTACCGATGAGCTCGATATTGGAACTTTAGTTACTCATTTGACTATTTGCTAATGTCAGTCGAGCAGCCTGTGGTTGGGTAAAATAATGTGAACACGTAATTATGTGAGTGTGTGAGTGTGTGAATGTGTGAGTGTGTGAATGTGTGAGTGTGTGAGTGTGAGTGTGTGAGTGTGTGAGTGTGTGAGTGTGTGTGTGTGTGAGTGTGTGAGTTGTGAATGTGTGTGTGGTGTGTGAGTGTGTGGTGAGTGTGTGTGTGTGAGTGTGTGAGTGTGTGTGTATGTGAGTGTGTGTGAGTGTGAGTGTGAGTGTGTGAGTGTGAGTGTGTGAGTGTGTGAGTGTGAGTGTGTGAGTGTGTGAGTGAGTGTGAGTGTGTGAGTGTGTGTGTGTGAGTGTGTGTGTGTGTGTGTGAGTGTGTGAGTGTGTGAGTGTGAGTGTGTGAGTGTGTGAGTGTGTGAGTGTGTGAGTGTGAGTGTGTGAGTGTGTGTGTGAGTGTGTGGTGTGAGTGTGTGGGTGTGTGAGTGTGAGTGTGAGTGTGTGTGAGTGTGTGAGTGTTCTGTGAGTGTGAGTGTGTGAGTGTGTGAGTGTGTGTGTGTGTGTGTGTGTGTGGTGAGTGTGTGAGTGTGTGAGTGTGTGAGTGTGTGAGTGTGTGAGTGTGTGAGTGTGTGAGTGTGTGAGTGTGAGAGTGTGAGAGTGTGTGAGTGTGTGTGTAAGTTTGTGAGTGTGTAAGTGTGGTGGTGTGTGAGTGGGTAAGTGTGTGAGTGTGAGTGTGTGTGTGTGTAGTGTGTGAGTGTGAGTGTGTGAGTGTGTGAGTGTGAGTGTGTGTGTGAGTGTGGTGTGTGGAGTGTGTGTGAGTGTGAGTGTGTGAGTGTGTGAGTGTGTGAGTGTGAGTGTGTGTGTGTGAGTGTGTGATTGTGTGAGTGTGTGAGTGTGAGTGTGTGAGTGTGTGTGTGGTGTGTGATGTGATGTGTGTGTGTGAGTGTGATTGTGTGAGTGTGATGTGTGAGTGTGAGGTGTGAGTGTGTGTGTGTGTGATGCGTGCGAGCGTGCGTGTGTGTGTGCGTGCGAGTGCGTATGTGTGTGTGGATGTATCATAATATTCACGATAACTAAAGAACTACAACACGCACGTACTTATGATCTTATATCTTGCTTTCATTTCTCCTGGAGCTGATTAGTTTTTGGGAGAAGTTCAGCGACGGAGCGGGGGAGTTTTTTAGGAGCAGTTTTGGGTTTTTATGTAATATTTCTGAAACAGCTGTATATATTAAAGATATAAAAATGCAGACATTTAGACTTTAAACGTGTCAATTGATGGTGTTGTATGCAATTTTTTGATACGATGCATAATTTGGCGCCGAATAAATTCCTAAGGTAGAATTTAGGTATTACTTTAATATCTGAATAAAGATTCAATTTAAAAGAAAATGTGTTGACATATTTATTAAAGAAAATTTAACTTTACATAACTTTTGCGTATAAAGTTTCTTAAGACAAAGCTATATAAGTCTAAACATTAATTAAATATGGTTGAAAACGCTTAAACTGTATTATTCATATTTTATAGAAGTGGGAGGCTGCAATCTGTATGTCTATTAACCTCTATCGGACATGAAGTTTTAAACGCCCATCTGGTATAGATTATTGATATTGACTATTGTTTTTAGAATGTTGCCTATTTTCGTTATGAACGTATTAAAAAAGAGGTTTCATAATTATCCTACAAGATTATTATTCATTTCTTTTAATGTCCACTTTTCAGGTTGGGAGGTCGTGTGTTGTTCCACACTAGATATTTTACAATAAACAAATTTGCACCCCTATATACGTTTATAATTTATAAATTAATTGCATTTAATATAAGAGAATATATAAATAAGTTAAAAATATTCGTATTGCGACTAACTTTTGCCCCTATTTGCTAATATACTACGAAATAGGCATAGTAAAGTTATGTCAAAATCTGAATACTCAAAATTATTTTCTTAAATTGGGCTGAAAGATGGTTTCTTTTAGACACTATTTATTCGCTATTTTTGGTTCATTTATCATGTATAGTTGTGACAATAGATGCTCGAATAACTGACTTTCTGTGATTCTTGAGAGTTAAAGGCTCGCATAATTGACTTTCTGTGATTCTTGAGAGTGCGCAGAGTAAATATTTGGTCCTAGGGTCATTGGTTCCTTTTTCTAAATATTTTGCTTATAGTCTAAACTGATATTATTTAGTCTTTTTCTTCTGAAATTTATTGGAAAGTGTTGGAAGGACAGTTGTTATTCATTAGGGAGCTTTGTAGTTGAGTATTCAAGGACATGTAATTTTATTGGCTAGATTTAGTTTTTTTAAAAGTTTGGAGTACTTTCAGTGGTATCTACATTCATTTTCTTGTCGAGTAGGTTTATCTTCTTTGGTGGTGTATTACCTGGTCTTTGCTATATAGTTTTCGATTAGTTAGTGTGATTCTTGAGCCACATAATCCTCTTACAATTGGATTTTCTACAAATGTCCATTAACTTCGAGTAACTAACTCTATCTTTCCGCATTGCGATCCTCACCTTTAGGTTGTTTAAGGTTTTTGTCTTATTTCTTACATCTACGGCCAAAAATTCTACACCAGAGGTTGCCAAAGTTTCACTCAGTCATGTGTACACCTTACATAACGTGGATTTTTAACGTTTTGAACTTTAACTAGGTGTATATTTATCACATTACATTTATGTATCCTACTTGAAAAAAAAGTTTTAACGTATCTTTACGTGACCCTAACTTGTGTAAAAAACACGATACCAAGTTCTAAGTTTTGCCACATTTCAACCATTCGGCACTAGCTTTCATTCAAGATTTCACTAGTCAAATCCTTTGGACCATAACCAAATCTATCTATGATGAATTACCTACGTCTTCTATTCGTTTTTGGAATAATATAAATGGTTTCGTGACAATCGTATAACTAAAAAGCTAATTTTTTGTTCAAAGTTAAATCACTATCACTGTTACGACTTGACGAATATAAACATCGCATGCCACAAAACAATATGTTAAATCAACAAAAGAATCAAATAGACGCACGAAGAATCAGTTATTCATAATGAAAGTGAAGAAGAAAAGACACAAATTACATATCACGACACATACAGGGTGACCGTTTTTCAAGTTTAATCATGGGGATCTTGGTTATTTGAAGAGATACAAGGTCAGTTAGATTGGGATAAAGGTGTGTAATTTAGAGCACAATTAAATGCCGCTTTAAAATTTGAAAAATGCTGACTACTTCCGGAGATATCCCGAAAAGAACGAATTTTTTTAAAAACGTTTCTATTATTTTTCTAAGCTTATTTGAAGAGATAATTAAAAACAAAAACACATTTTCGTTGCCACTTTTTCCCCTCTACACAGTGGTGTTATCATATTTCAAATCCGACGTTTCGCTTTACCGCATCCACTTCATTTTTTTAAATACGGCCCCGTGTTTTTTAAATTGGAATCTAAAGCAACTTTTTATCCTCAATTCGATGACATATGACACTAAATTCTTTTAAAAGTTTTTCGGTTATATTTTCCAGTCATTATTGGTTTAAGTAAGTACGGCCCTGTATTTAATTTTTTCGTTGAAAGACTCGTATAAGCTTCGAGTTTTAATGGCTTCTGGTAAAAAAGCAATAAATCCAGATAATTTGTAATCGAGCTATTTGTAGTGAAAATTGTTAAATATGACAGATACATGTAACAAATAACTTTAACGTTTCTTTAAATTCTGAATAGCTCTTAAAACATCCCTTCTTCAATTTTTGTTCTCAACGTATTGATAATTTTTCTTCGCAACTCATCTATGTTACCGGGTGTGTATACATAATTTTTCATGGCACCCCACAAAAAATAATCGAGTGGGGAAAGGTCGGGTGACCTGGCTGCTATTTTACATCACCAGTATTAGCAATCAATTTCCCCGGAAACATTTCTGATAAACAATCGACAACACTTCTGGCATTATGTGGGGGAGCACCATCCTGATGGTACCATAATCTATTCAGCCGATCGAGGCAAATGTTATTGTCTATAAAATCAGCCAAGAAAGTAAGTAAAAATTCTACGTACAGATCTTTCTTCATAAAAGTATGATCCAATAATCTGGCCGCCTAATAAGCCAACCCACACGTTTAGTCCAAACCGCACGTGTGGACTCCGCTCTGATGCTCCCGGATTTTCAACGGACCTAATGTATTCGTTATGTCGATTAACCAAACCGGAATTAGTAAATTTAAATTCGTCGCTAAAAATTGCGTTGTTAAGGAAATTAATTAGGATTCAGAGCTTACGGATCGGCCTCAAATCTGCAGAATTCTATTCGTCGAATACTATCATCAGGATCTAATGTGTGCGTGGTCTGAATTTTATATGGACGGTATTTGTGTTTTTTAAGTACTCTCCATACTATTTGCTGGGAAGTGTTTAGCTTCAAAGCAATTTTTCTTGTGGAAGCAGTTGGAGTAGCTTGAATTTAAGAGTTAAAATTATTAGGCACATTATTATTGCTACAGAAAATTTTATAAGTACACCCACCGGCATAAAATTCTATCCACTCAGATTCTGCAACAATCGTATGTCCCTATAACTTTTTTATTTATTGTCCGAACTGAGCGTTATTTTTACATATTTATAAAGTATAAAGTAGAATAATGTACTTACCTACTATCTGGAGAAAAAAAATATTAATTTCGAACAATACATAAAAAAGTTACGGCGCGCGGCGCATCAAAGTTCTTGCTAAATCTGAGTGAATCGAATTTTATGTGAGTTTGAGTGTAGACTAGTGTCAATACTTTTTGTTAAAATATTACCATTTCCAAAGCATGCTCATCAATGATGGTTGCGATCTTTCTGTACCGCTGCAGATAACTTTCTGCACTTTGTTGCACGTTTCGCTGAGATGTGTAATAAATTTCTAGCACATTTCTCTTTGCTTCATTTGAAAATGGCAAAATTATTGAATAAAAAATCTTATCTAGTCAAAATTTTCCCCTGTTGATTGCTATTGTTTTCGAGGCACACTTGATACATTTTGACATGACTAGTTTTTTAATTTCCACGTTTGAGATGAAGCTCTATTCGCACCGAGCGCGCCCCGTGACGTCGTTTGGCAATTTATCACGTGATAATTTAATTTGCAAATGAAACTAGTGCCACGTAGCCAATTGTCAAGGACGTCATATTTGCTCTACTCGCTCCATGGAGCTTCCACTCAAACGCGAACCATTACTTTATTGTGAAATAGGTAGGTATCTACTGATGTAAAATGCAGTAAATCAGTTTTTTGTTTGAAAACGTCAAAAAAAGAGAATAAACAATAAACTATCAAATATCTGATACTTAATTAGAAATGATTGAAAAGTTTGTTATTCGTTAGCAACACATCTTTAACAAGTTGAAGTACTGGACAGTACTTATAAATTAATAATCATCTAACCAAAAAACTTATAAAAGCTGTTTAGGAATCCAATTTAAAAAACACAGGGCCGTATTTAAAAAATGAAGTTGATAATGGCTGCGGTTTGAAATATGATAACACCACTATGTAGAGGGGAAAAAGTGGCTAGGAAAAAATGTTTTTAAAAAATTTCGTTCTTTACCGGATTTCTCCGGAAATGGTCGGAATTTTTCAAATTTTAATGCGGCAAATTAGGCAATTTAACCGACCTTATATCTCTTCAAGTAACCGAGATCCCCTTGCTTAAACTCGAAAAACGGTCACCCGGTATATTGATTAGTGTTTTATATTTTATGATTTTGTATTTAAGGTTTTTTCATTACTCCTGAGTTGATTAGATTTTTGGAGAAATTCAGCTGCGGAGGGGGGGGGGGTGTTACTATAAACTGTTTCTGATGTTTATCAAAGATTTCTGAAACAGTTGTATATTTCAAAGATATAAAAATACCAATATATAGACTTTAATCACAGCGATCAATTATGTTCTATGCAATTTTTTTATTTTTTTTTTTTGATACCCGAGTAATTTAGCGGCAAAAAGAAATGAATATTGAACCAAGAACAGTTCACAATATCTTGAAAAGGAATAAATACCGTTGCTATAAGTTGCAAACTACACAAGACACTTTCAGAAGATCATCAAAAGCGTATGGAATTTTGTGAAGATATGATGAATCGGGCTAATGAAAACCAAAGATTTATTGAAAATATTTTGTTTACCGAAGAGTGTTCTTTTAACTAACATGGCCATCACAATCCGTCTGTCGCTGTTGGTTACTCTCAGGAAAACAGACACATTAGAATACCTTACCGGACATAATACCCCCAAAAAGTTAATGTGTGGGCAGGAATTTGAGGCAGTTCCATAATTGGTCCATTTTTTTTTAAACGGAAACTTGAATGCGGACAACTGTTGAGAAACCAGATAGTTCCAGCTGTTCAACGTCTCAATATGAATTTTATCACAGATTGGGTTACTGCCTTGCGCAAGGTGGAGGTGTTTTCGAAAATCTTATAAAGTAGAGTTTTGAAAAAACTCATTTTTAAAAATAGTTGGTTTTTCAATAAGAATTCTAATGCTAAAGTTAAACCTTAAACTTAAGTTACTATCAATGTAAACGTTAATGTTCTTGTTTGTAGCTCTCGTAAGTTTCCTCTTGGTTCTTCTTACGAGTAGTAATAGAACCATGTCATAAATTCGCAATTACAATAAACTTCGATGTTTGAGGTATTATCATTTAATGTTTAAGTGTAAAGTATTTACTTAATAGTTTCAAAGAACACGCGACTTTTCAACATCATCTTAATTGCTTGGTTTCGTTAGAAATGTTGAACCTAGATCGAAGGAGACTTAAGTAGTTCATATCTTGCGCCTACATTCAAATATGTACAACTGGCAACATCGGTAAAGTTATGTCTCTCTCAAACTCATATAATGCTTATTGGGTTCCTTTCTAACTTATAAGTCAGACCCGTAATAATGTTTTCCCGTACCTGTATGTATATATATATATATATATATATATATATATATATATATATATATATATATATATATATACAGGGTGTTCTGAATGGAATGGGACATACGTTAACTGGAGATTATTTACGTTAAAATAAGCCGATTGGAGTAAATTTACCTTAGTCCAAAACATATTTAAAATTAACTTTAAAGTACGTAGATTAAGATTAATTCGACCTTACTTTGCTACAATAGGGCTCTTCTAACTGAGCTATCGCGGAAGCAAGTCACACTCGTTTTAAACTTAAGCTGTATGTACTTGCCTAGTTACGATGTATTATAATTTTTATACACATTGAAGGATCACAGTCAACTTTTGTGTATGTCATGTGACCCCGCAATTCGCTAAGGTTTGGCACATGACAACACGGGACTGATTGTTTTTATTTGCTACAAGGTAGATTAATAGATAACTATCTGCAGAAACTGTTTTTAATGAACGATCAAAAGTTCAACATAACAATCATTAACTGCATTTATTTAAAATTAAATGTGTATAAAAGTTATAATGCATCGTAACTAGGGAAGTACATATAGTTTAAGTTTAAAACGAGTGTGACTTGCCTCCTCAATAGCTCAGTTGGAAGAGCCCCACTCTAGCAAAGTAGAGGTCGTGTGTTCAAGTCCCATTCGAGTTCATCTTTTACTGTATGTACTTTAAAATTGAATTTTAAACGAATGCAATTAATGATTATTATGTTGAACTTCTGATCGATATATTTATAGAAGTGGGCGACTTTGATATATTTTTGTAAGTTAGCATCTAGATGTTTATTAACCTCCATCTGGGATGATATTTTAAACGTCTGTTTGACATAGATTATTGTTTTTGTTTTTTAAAAGTGGTTGCATAATAATCCTAAAAAAATTGTTATTACATTTATTTCATCGCTTTTAATTTCCATTTTGTACGTTGGAAGGTCGTGCATTGTTCCACACCAGATATTTTAGATTTTAAAACCTCTGTCACTTTTACTTGAAACATTTTCTTAAATAATTATTTTCAACCTCTATTTTCTTCATTTAAATCAAAATATGCTTTTTTTGCAATTATCTCAGTTAGTGTACATTTTCTTAAAAAAGTAAAAGAATTAAGTTTTATTTGTTCTATAAATTTTACTTCTAACATTATCTCGAAAAATGTATATTACTATACTTTTTCTTGAAAACGCAATTTTTTTTACTGAAGTAAATTATGCGCATACGTGAGTCGTTTTTGTTCAAAAGCTTATCAGGTCGTGATAGCACCAATCCGATCCAAAATGTAAACTTTCATTGATATCCACTGATATCAATATCATCAGGTACAAGTTAATCTCAAAAGTTTTAAAATATTCCGAAACTTAAAGAAAAATCGCGTGATATATTCAGAAAGTAAAACAGAACAATTATCTAAATAGGAATATCTAGTTTAAGCTTAGAGCCCAAATTAGCTTCACGGGAGTCTTTTTTTGGAATAAACTATACCCCTTCTGTCGGAATTAGGTGATAACGAGAACGTTGCAAAAAATACATCAAATACAGTGAGAAAAAAATTTAGTACGTTTCTGGGTTAAACATCTTCAGAATTCTGAAACCAACTTTAAGAAGGTTTAACCCGGTTGTCAACACAATAATTTCTACACATGTCCGAATTTAGGACGTTTACCTTAGCAATTTTGTAAATAAAATTTATATAGGTAAAATAATGAATGCTGAGAATAAAAAGAACTTATTTAGTTAAAGGTAAAGTTTCATTACGATATTTTAAAATTATACAAAATTTAGTTTTATTATAAAAGACTAATTATGAAGGTTAAAGAATGGCATGAACTGTTATAATAATAAAACAAAGAAGTTAGTGAACTAAATTCCGTGTATTTATATTAGGAATCATGAATAGGATATTCTACATACCTAATTATACATCCAATCATTCACAATAACGGGTTTACTTGACATTCATATAATTATGCACCAATGGTTGAAATAAATATTATAATATAGGTCTTTAGTGCAGTTATTTGCATCTTGAATTTTTAGTCTGTAAAAGGATTTGGTTAGTTGAATAAATTGCATGTTATAATACAATTTTTATTAACTCAAAATGGTAATTTATGAAATAATGGATATTAATTTTTTGTTATTTATTGTTATTATATTATTTTTTTCTATATTTTAAAAACTTTATTAATTCGTAAATCTGGGGCACCCTATATTTTTATTACACTTCACCGGGATAGCATCAAATTGAAAAATTTATTAGGTGGATTAATTAGTAAAAACGAATCAATTGCTCTAATGAATTGATACAGAAGTTACGCTATCAATGGTATTATTAATGTGGAGTTGGAGTTGAAAATGTTATTTAAAGTTAAAATTTTAATCTTTCACGTAAATAACTTTTACAGTTATCATACGTCATAGTGGCATAAAAAATGGCACTGCGATAGATTTGGACGCAAAAAATTAAAACAAATTGTTTGGATGTTCGTCCGTTGAGTTTCCAACACTACAGCTCAAGAAGGAGTTAACCTATCCGGTTGAAATTTTTATAATGTGTGTAGTTCGGCTGGGGGATGAAGACGCCTATTTTCTTGTTTTTACAAATAAATTTTGGATAAGTGAACCATTTGAATCAAATTTGATCAGAATTACAACGTGATCAATCTCAAGTGTACTGTAGTGGTATGACAAAAATCCCTAGTTGTTAATATTGTTGTGTTTTGCAGTTGGCTGCTTTGGATTTTTAGTGTGGTTTTAGCCGTTTTAGTTTAGGTCAGATTATGTCATATTATACCTTCGTTTTTCACTTTTGTATTTTCTTGAGTTATTTACAAACTGTCTATATCAAGACAAATTATATATTTTAAATTTCAAATTGTGATATCGAATTTAATCGTCATGCCGTTTTCAATCGAACATGACACATTCATTGTTGTGGCTCATTTTCGTAGCGGCTTCCAAGATGGCAATGGGCAATGGCATTATTCATTGCAATCATGCATCGATCAATTTACTGTTGAGTACCCAAATGAAAATATTAGTTACGAAACATTTAGTCAACATCGTAATCGATTGATAGCTCGATTCATGGAAACTGGTAGTGTTTTAAAACGCAAACGTGAAGCTTCGGCTACTGTCTTAACAGAGGACACCTTAGCAAATATCCAAGTAAGGATGAATGCAAGCCCCAATAAATCTTTGCGAAAACTATCTGCACAAACACGTATGAAAAATTTTACCATACAAACATAATTTTACATAAATAATTTTTAGATGTATCCTATGGAAGTGTCCACACTGCAGTAAAGAAGAATTTACATTTGTACCCGTACAAGGTGTCGATATTACAACAGTTGCGAGATAGAGATTTTCAGCTTAGAGTAAACTACTGTCAATGGTTCAACAATACGATGAACAATGATTTACTGGAAGTATCTTTTTTTTCTGGCGAAGCTTGGTTTCATCTGTCCGGTTACATAAATAGCCAAAATTACCGTACGTGGTCTGCAGAAAATCCACATGTATTACGAGAAACTACCTTATACCCTATCAAGGTCGATGTCTGGATAGCAATGTCGCGACAACGAATATTTGGACCAGTATTTTTCGATGGCACAATTACTGCGGCAAGATACAGGGAAATACTTTTAGAACAATTTATTAATAATTTGGATGATCGTGAGTTACGAAACGGGTATTTCCAGCATGACTCCGCCACCCCACATACTGCACAGGCTACAATTAATTATTTACGAGACTTCTTTGAAGATAGAATCATTAGTGTAAATTGTTGGCCACCGAATTCACCAGACTTGACACCGTTAGACTTTTTTCTTTTTGGTTATTTAAAAAACAAAGTGTTCAGCAGAAGATTGTATACTCTTCAAGCATTGCGAGATGCTATAACTCGTGAAGTTCATAATATTGGTGCCGAAATGTTACAAAATGTATTTGCCAATATGCAACGTAGGGTGAACTTATGTTTACAATTTAATGGCGATCATTTTGAACATATGCTGTAAAGCAAAGTGTGATAACTAATGTGTACCTAAGGAGTTAAAGAAATTGTAAAAGACATTGTCATTCCATAAACATGTACTGTAAATTTTATTTAATTATAATGAAATTGTAACATTTAAATACTTAAGATTCATTATTTTATAATGATTTAATCCAATCATTAAATAATATTTTATTTATTTTGTTGTATTTTATAGGGATGCAGTCTAATCAAATACAAAATAGTCATTATTTAAATTAAGATAATATTTTATAATATGTATAAGTTAATGACCTTCATACAGATTTGAAACTGATCGTAGTTTTTACTCGAACCATGCTCTAGAGTAGCTAGAGCAATACAGCTTCTTACCAACCTATCAGTGGTACCAATTTAAATATTTTGATCACGTGGTATACACTTGAGATTGATCACTCTGTAGTATTTTAGAACAAGAAATCTTCCCACTAATATTTAGGGTATTAAGGCCCATTAAGGATACTCCTTTATACTTAGTAACCTCATATAAATAATATGTAATAAACCCTTCGAAAGTACGTACGTAACAAGGTATTTCAGTGGTTCCCTTTATACCTTCCAACCTGGTGAGTAAGTGAGTGAGTAAGGTGCAGTATCTAAATTTTGAAAGCACACCAAAAAACACTAAATAACTACTACTTCATTAACTAAAGTTAACTAATACAAACCTTAGATAGTTTTCGTTTAATTAATCCTGTAGTGAGTGAATTTACGATTTAATTAAATGATTCTAAACGATAAACTTATATAGTATACGGAAAACCCATTGACTATTGCTATTACCAATTGGCCTTGCTGCAAGGTTAATAGATATACTCAATATAAATTTCTAACAAATTCCATACATAAACCTGAAATGGCGAATATAAAAAAAACGATTAAGGAACACAATTAAGCTGTATGAGTCTGACGACTGCGATTTAACCCAAAATCAAATTTTAGAATTAAAAGCTATTGTCAAATCACAATATGAGGAAAATGAAGCACTTAAAAATTACAATCTATTTTTACAAAAGCAAATTCAATTGTACTACGAGGAGAGCTTACAAATAGATGAAACATAATATGACAAAGAGAAAACTTTTACAGACAAACTTATATTAGATCATAAGGATCAGATACACTTTCTAGAGCAAGAAGTAACTAAACTAAAATTTAAATTAAATGACTAATTGACCGTAACACTCAAACGACAATAAATAATACTTTAACCAAAACAACCCAATCTAAAAACACTATTAAAAAGTTTACTCAAGTGAGCCCAAAAAAACCTCGGAAAGGAAATCAAACTGATTCTGAAACTAAATGCAGTAGTATCCAAGCCACTCAACTTAGTCCTGTTTCGACCCCCAAAACTGAAAATTCCCATAATAAGCAATCAACTGCAGGTAATAGAAAATACATAATATGAGGAATTAAATAATGCACGCGATATACCAAATACAGTAATGGTAAAACAAAAAATGTTACTTTTGGGTGATAGGCACGCCAGATAACTTGGTATAATAATGAGGGGTTTAGTACCCAGAGATAAATTTGATGTATGTTGCATTATGAAACCAAATGCATTATTGGAGGATGTCATAAGTGATGTTTACCGACTTACAAAAAATTTTAATTAAAACGATTACGTTTTACTTATAGGAAGCACCAATAAATTGAATGAATTGTGAAAGTGAAAGTGTACGGACGTACATGCAAATAGCTGTCGGTGTTTATAAAATAAATTTGAAAATTAATATTTAGGATGCCGGCAACAAGTAAGTGCCTTAAATGTGCTAAAGATGTTAATGTTGATAAAGAATTTCGTTGTGATAATTGTAATTTACCAATTCATACAACGTGTTCTGGTCTATCTCGAACTGAAATGCAGTTTATTTCGAAGGACAGCATTAGTTATCATTGCGATAACTGCGCCAAACTAAAATCCGAAATAAGTGATCTGCGACAATTAATACTGGACCTTAAAGTGGAAATTGAATTCTTAAAAAAATCCACCTAAAGCAAATGCAGTAACTCAACAGCGTGTGCTGAAGAAGTTATTACTGAAGTAGCCGAACGTCGGACTCGGAACGTGACAATGTACAATTTAATTGAAAATGATGAAAACGATACTGATCGCGATCTAATCAATGCATCGAATGTAATTAAAGAAATTTCGAAAGTTTCAACCGACGGCATCAAAGTAGTTCGCTTGGGACGAACTCGCGCGCCTGGAAAATTTCGACCGCTAAAAATTATATTTAAAAACAGCGATGATGCAATGAATGTACTTCGTAGCAATAAAAAACTATAGGAAGTTCACGCTGAAATGTTAGTACGTTCTGACCTAACAAAAATGCAAATGGACCATCTTACTAATCTACGTAAAGAATTACAAAATCGAATCGATAAAGGTGAAAATGATATTACAATACGGTATATATGCGGTGTTCCGCAAATTACCGATCTAAAAAACTAAAACCAATTAATAGTCAAATATCAGTTTCAAACTTATCAATATGTTATCAAAATGTTAGAGGTGTAAATTCGAAAACTAATGACTTTTATACAAATTTATTATCTGCAGATTGGAATGTAGTCATATTATGTGAAACTTGGATACAAGATTGCGTCCATAGCGCGGAACTTTTTAATCAAAATTATGCTGTATATAGGGCGGATCGTAACTTGAATGCAACTAACAAAAAAACTGGAGGAGGTGTACTAATCGCAATAAATACTATTTTTCAAGCAACAAAAGTTGAAATACGCACAACAATAGCAAATATTGATATGATATGTGTCAACTTGCGTTTATCGGAAGGATTTGTTTATATAATTGCTGTTTATATTCCTCCAAAATTATTTCTTGCGGATTATATGCAATTTTACACTGACTTGGCGACAAACGAAGTTCTGCTCTCCAGTAATATTTTAATTGTTGGTGACTTCAATATTCCTCGTCTGTATGAACGACAATAATTGTCAATTAGTCAACGAATTTAACAACTTTATACAATTATTAAATCTAAAGCAATTTAACTATGTATTGAATTCTTCAAATACGATACTTGATTTAGTTATTTTTAGTGCTGATAATGATGTTGTAGTGGTGAAAGATGACAACTCCCTAGTCAAAGAAGATCCATATCACCCATTTCTAAGTATAAATGTAAAAATACCAAGTCAAATTAGTATGGTGGACTAAATACTAATTATAAAAAATTTTACTTTAGAAAAGCTGATTTCGTTTCAATTTATAGAAAGTTGGGAACAATAGATTGGAAATTATTATAAGTTTTTGTTATGAACGAATAAGTTCAAGGTGGCGCAGTTGGTAGCGCGGTACTCTAGCAAAGTACAGGTCGTAGGTTCGAATCCTACTCGAGGTAAACTTTTTATTTATGTATTTAATAAAATTAATAATAGATTGGAAAATTTGTATGACAAACAGAGATCCTACCTATAATCTAAACGAATTTTATCAAATATTAGAAGCAATTTTCAATGAATTTGTTCCAAGAAATAGACGTTCAGATAAATATGCAGTTTGGTTCACTAAATCAATTATTGATAATATTAAAAGAAAAACCACTCTAGAAAAATATACCTAAAAACTAAACTTGAAAGCGATAATACAAAATACAAAACTCTTCGTCAATTAGTGAAAACTGAAATTAAAACAGCTTATAGTAAATACATACACAATTGCAATGTGAACATTGCAGATAATCCTAAACTATTCTGGTCGTTTGTTAATTCAAAAAAAGGGTCTAGTTCTATTCCATCACTGATGAGCTTTAATGAAGAACGTATTACTAGTGACCAAGCGATTGCTGATGCATTTAGCGAATATTTTCGCTCTGTGTACATTGAGGAAAATGTGTCCGATACTACTGCTTTTGATGAGTATTACTCACACGGTACGTTCATCAAAAATTATGTTAGTAATTTAACTACTGTGACTGTTACTGATGTTATTAATGTAGCTAAGGAAATTAAAAATACGGCGGCAGGGCCGGATACTATACCGCCATATATTTATAAGGGTTCATAGAATTTCTGGCTCCACCTTTGGCTCATATTTATAACCAGTGTATAACTAAATGTGTATTTCCTGCTCAATGGAAGTAATCCAAAATCACACCGCTGCACAAGAGTGGAAATCCCTCAATTATAAAAAACTACAGACCGATATCAATTCTTAGTGTGCCCGCAAAAATGTAAACCATGTAAAAAATTTAATCTCTCCAAGACAGTATGGATTCATACCAAATAGGTCGACAGTAACTAATCTGTCTTGTATTACACAATACCTATCTGAAAAGATTGATTTATCGCTGCAAGTGGATGTCATCTACACTGATCTATCCAAAGCTTTTGATAGAATTAATCATGTACTCTAAATTAAGAAGCTAAATGATATGTACGGCTTTTCAGTGAATTTATGTTCCTTGTTAACAGATTATTTAAGTGGCAGATATAATCATGTGTCTGTCAGTAGTTATAAATCGCGAAAGTTTCTTGCTACATCAGGGGTACCTCAAGGTAGCAATCTAGGCCCATTACTTTTTCTGTTATATTTCAATGACATTGTGAATTGCTTAACTTTCTCAGAAGCTCTACTTTATGCAGATGACCTAAAAATGTTTAAAGTTGTTAGTGATTTACATACTGCCTATGAACTTCAAGAAGATCTGAATAGCATAATGAACTGGTGTGTCATAAATACAATGAACTTAAACGTGGATAAATGTTATGTTGTGTCGTATAACAGAAAAGTGACTCAGACTAAAACTTCGTATATACTAAATAATTCGTTATTGTTAGATAAACACTGCATTTGTGACTTAGGCGTATGGTTCGATAATAAGTTAAGTTTTTCAGACCATGTTGTAAATGTTCTAAAAACTGCTAGCAAATCTTTGGGATTCATAATTAGATGTTCCAAAAAATTCTCATCAACAACAGCATTTACAGTTTTGTTCAATTGCTATGTAAGATCGAAGCTGGAGTACGCTATCGTAGTTTGGTATCCCCTTTATAATAAATATAAACTTATGTTGAAAAGTGTTTGCTACAAGTTCTTAAATATAAAATATTACCGTGAAAATGGTATATATCTCCTTCATCAGCATAGCTATCTAAATGATCATTATAAAGAAATTCCTACGACTGAACAGAGGAAAACAATTATAATTCTTTGTTACTTGCAAAAATTAATGTTAGGTAAAGTAGATAATCCGTATATACTACAAAAAATAGGAATAAAGCACCTCGAATCAACAGCAGAATAAAAAGTTATTTCTCAGTTCCTAAGCCCAACGCTAACTGTTTACTGAACTCTCCAGTTTTTAAAATGGTAACTCTATATAATAAATTGCCTAGCAAGGTAGATTTGTTTGGTCTAAGTAAATTGCAGTTCAAAAAAATATTGATGACTATTATATTCGATGTTAGGTAAATAATAGTGTGTAACAATTAAGTTTAAAATTTTATTATAAAATGTTACTTTCATTTCATTTTGTATCTGATATGTATTTTCTTTAATGATTACTCTGTAATTGGGTTCTTGTACCTGTAGAGTAATAAACATTATTATTATTATTAATAATGTAATGATGATATGCGAAAACCTAAATTTAATTTCAAACTTTACGAATGTCATTATGATCTCTGCTCCATTTTGGGGCAATCGTAGCAATTTTAGTATGAAAATACACAACTTAAACAACACACTTTTTGAAAGGTTCAGCATACAAAATCAAACTAATTACGTCCATACAAACTCAATACTTAATTACGAATTTTTCACTTACGCATGTTGAAAAGCATAAGTTATTAAGTTACATACTAGAGAAAACCTGTATATTCCACAAAAATTTTTTATCCGCAAACGTCACAAAAGTGACCCTTTTATGACTCAATGTCAAAGGTAAAAGTTTTACTTTTCAGACATGGAGTAAAAGTTGTACTTTTGTGCCTAGGCATTTTTATTTTTACCAAATGTGCTTATTAAATATGCGTTGTTATGGTTTCATTACTTGCAAAACGTTTACTTGCTAATTATGTTTGATCTTTCCTTTCGATCTTTACCAATTATTTTTACGTTTGCGGATAAAAGAGTATATGTTATTCGGAGTAAAAGTGACTTTATGTAGCTCAGCTGAAAAAATTAACATTCAGCTTCGCCACGTAGAGTATCACTTTTACTCCTAATAACATAATATACTATTAACTTCCAATCTTATATATATATATATATATATATATATATATATATATGTATATATATATATACCGGGTGGTGACTCGTCAAGCGCACCATGTATAATTTTTATTTGCGAAATATTGGCGTCCCATTTTAATTTATATTTTCAAAATTTTGTATGTCTTGTAGAAAATAAAATTAAATGTTATTTTAAATACTTTATTTGAAATACTTTAGTTTACATTTCGAGATTTAATCAAAAAATTAATTAAAATAAAGTACTCACATTTATTTAGAAAATCGCATTGCCATGGAATTTTGAAGTATCTAACAATTTCAATTAAAAACGTCAAACAGTTTTCATTTTATGTTGCAAGATTTAAATAAATAATTGAAAATGAATTCATACTCCATATCGGAAAAAGTAGAAATGATTAAACTGTTTTATGCCGGTAATAGTGCTCGACAAGTTAGTGCGTTATTTAGCGTTAAGTATACAGATAGGCCAATACCTGCGCACACAACCGTAACTCGGATCGTACAGAAATTCGAAAGGACAGGAAGTATTGCATCAAATTGCAGATGCAATAGGATTAATAACGATCATGGTGTTGATATGGAATTGGATAGTGCGATCAACGTTGTAACAAGAGTTATCGAAAACCCGAATACAAGTTTACGGCAATTGGGGCAACAATTTGGCATACACCATACAAACGCTCTAAAAAGTTTACGAAAAGCAAAATTCCATTCTTACAAGTTTCAACATCAAGAACTATTACCAAGAGATATGGAAAATAGAAGTGAGTTTTGCTTTGAAATGGTAGAACGAATAAATGCTGACCGAAATTTATTAAGCTGCATATGTTTTACGGATGAATGTACGTTCACATTAAATAATGAACCCAATGTTCAAAATTGTCGAACACTGAAAATCCTTATAATATGGTGACGACAAGAACTCGATACCCTCGTAAAGTAAATGTGTGGATTGGAATTTTTGGTCATCAAATTATCGGTCCCTTTTTTATTGACGGTAATTTAACAGGTGAAATTTTTTTGCAACTTCTCCAAAATCAGATAATACCAGCACTCATGGAGGCCGCAACGGCGAGAAATGTTCAAGTCTGGTTTCAAATGGATGGTTGTCCTGCGCACAATTGTCGCAGGGTTCGAAAATTTGTAAACAATCGACTTAATAATAGAGCGATTGGTCCAAATTGTGAAATAAAATGGACAGCTAGATCACCAGATCTATCGCCGAATGACTTTTTCCTTTGGGGACACTTAAAATCTAAAATTTATGATGGCTATACATTTGTAAATACAGAAGAATTAAAGAATCGTATCAATATCGAGTGTGATCGAATATCACCATACCAGTTAGCAAATGTCAGATGAGAATTCTACGATCGTTTAGGATATTCCCTGGCAGTCAATGGTGGAATATTTGAACATTTAATTCGTAAATAAGTTTATTATTATTTTCATGGAATAATGTTTTTCAAAACTAATAAATTCATTTTAAAGCGTTGTTTTATTTTTGACAACGAAATAGATATTTCAAAATTGCATGGCAATGTGATTTTTGAAAATAAATAACTTTTCGTTTTAATTATTGATTTTGCAATAAATCTTTATGCAATAACTTGTAAAGCGGTTTTTTTTAGAAGACAGCCAGATTTTCCTACGCAATTAGCAGTTAGTAATTAGCGCACGGTATAACCAGTGAACAGCTTGGACAGAATCGTTCATATGCTACTACTACACCACATACTCAGAATAATGCGGACAAACAAATGGAGAAAACTCATCCAATCCGAAAACCTTTCCTCTCGTGCGCCTCAACGTACAAAGTTTAAGCAATAAAATTAATTTGCTAGACCTGCATCTTTACAAGCATAAAATGGACTTGCATTACTGAACATTGGCTTTACGCGGATACAATTGACTGTATCAAAATACATGGATATAGCATTGTAAGTAGTTTTTGTAGGGTAAAAACATTTCACGGCGGTAGCGCTATCTACCTGCTGAATGATATAGCTGTCAATTTCAGGAAGGTGGACAACATTTACAATTCATCAATAGAATTCCACTTTGAATGCTCTGCTGTCTCTTCTGATAAGTCATGTATTGTTTATGTATATCGTTCCCCTAACGGACATTTAGACGTTTTCTTATCACAACTATCTCAACTAATGCATTTGTTGGTCAGTAATTATGAAGCCATAGTTGTTGTAGGTGACTTTAATATCAACGCTTTGCGAACGTTAGTAGAACATGAAAATCTTTGTGACATTATTAATTTACTCAAACTAAAAATGTATGTTGATGGTCCTACCAGAATAGCAGCATATGGTAATAAATTATGTAGTAGTGCCATTGATTATATAATTACCAGTACCGATGTAATCCGTGCACACACATTTATTAACGCGAATATCGGATTTTCTGACGATAATGCTAAAATATTAGGATGGTAAATCGTGACCAACTTTCTTACAACTTTGATAAATTTAAGGAGTTTTGGGATCATTTTTTATTCACTTTCAACACTGCATTTACAAAGACGTTCAAACCCACAATGTCACTTCCCTCCAAAAATATTAAATATCGTTTCAAAATGGATACGGTAAATAAGTTGCGAATTCTAAAAGAATTAAATTTTTGTGGAAAACAATCAAATAACGATGTCTGGAATGAACAACACAAACGATTAAAAAAAGAAATCAATAAATTGGTAAATATAGAAAACAAAACCAGACTTTTACAAATATTAAAAAATATTGGGAAAATAATGTGGGGCTTAATAAAAGGGACTACTGTTAAGAATCAAAATCAAATAACTTTAAAAAAATAGGACAAATTAGTCAAAAACCCAATAGAAATTGCAAATATGTTTGGACACTATTTCGGAACTGTTGTAAAAGACTTGATAAATTGAAATTTTCAAATTTCTTCCGACTGTACTGTGAGTACAGTACCCTCAGTAAAATCAATGTTCTTTATACCGGTCAAACCAAACGAGGTTAACGATATTATTTTCTCACTAACAAATAAAAAGTCTAGTGGATTTGATGAAATATCCACGTTTCCAACGTGTGCTGACATTCTTTCTAATCCATTAACCGTTGTTATTAATGACTTCGTGACAAAAGGGTATTTCCCAAAAGAATTAAAAGTTGCTAAAGTCGTCCCTGTTCCTAAAAAGGGCGACCTTACCAACGTTAAGAACTTTAAACCCATAGCCATACTAAGTGTGCTGTCGAAAATAATTGAAACACTCCTTTGTAATAGACTAGTAGAATACCTAGAAGCAAATAATTTAATTTCTACCTCACAATATGGCTTCCGAAAAAATAGGTCAACCGAAAACTGCTTCTGCAGATCTATTTCAGTACGTAATTGAAAAACTGGATAAAGGAAAATCTGTATTTGTTATCTTCTTTGATCTCTCTTGTGCATTCGAAACATTAAATAATCAATACGTACAAAAAAGCTACATGCATGGGGAATCCGGGGGAACATCAATAAATTAATCTTGCCTTACCTAAAAGATTGCAGTTTCTCTGTTAAAATGGAACAAGATCAATCTGATCACTATAACATTAATACGAGGATACTTCAGGGTAGCGTACTGGGTCCTCTAATATTCCTTCTCATGCCCGAATATTTGAGCGAATTTAAAATGTATATTTACGCTGATGATGTCTCACTTGCAGTTTCAGCAGATGATGCTGTGATAGCTAGCGATAAAGTTGTAAATCCAATTAATCAGTCCTCAAGGTGGTGCGAAAGTAATCGATTAATAGTTAACATAGATAAAACGGTAATTATACACTTTGGCAATATAAAGAAGCCATTAAAACCTATTAAATTTAATACAAATATTAAAACTATAGAAATAACCAAATTTTGTACTTTTCTGGGTCAACAAGTAGATCATCAACTTACATGGAACGAACACATAAATCACTTACGAATGAAAGTACACAAATCGATATTTCTCTTATCACTTAAAAAAAAAATCATTAAGCAGAAACTGTCTATTAACCGCATACTATGGCACATTTTATTCTCATTTAAGTTATAACGTTATATTGTGGGGCACGTCAACAAATGCTAATAGTTTATTCACTCTCCAAAAGAGGGCGATTCGAATAATATATAACTTGCCATATAATAAATCAAGTCGCGATGTTTTACGAAAAAACAAAATTATAACTTTAACCTCAATGTACAAAATATATCTACAAAATATGTACTTACATGCATAATAACCAAAACAAGCTATAAAAAAGCTCAGACACCCTTACAACACACGTACGTAAGAGGGCTGATTCTTGTGTTCCCAAACATTCACACGCATATCATAAAAAAAGTCCTGATTTTAGTGGAATCCAACTATATAACAAGCTGCCACAAACCATCAAAATAGTAGAAATGGCTTAGCTCTCAAAAGGGAATTAAAAAAACTTCTTTCCGAAAAGACGTTCTAAACCTTGAACGAATTTAATAGCCGTATGCTTATATAATTCAGCTACCGCATTGCTATATCCATACTATTTTGAGCTTGTATTCTGTTAATGTAATTTGCAGCTTATTTTTGTCATGCATTGTCTTGTTTGATATTTGACATATCTCATCTACTACTGTAGGCAATGAAGATACGTGTATGCGTGTGTGCGTGTGTGCGAGTGTGCGCATGTGTGTGCGTGTGTCTGCGTGTGTGTGCGTCTGTGTGCGTCTGCGTGCTTCTGTGTGCGTCTGTGTGCGTCTGTGTGCGTCTGTGTCGGTATGTGTGCGTCTGTGTGCGCCTGTGCGCGTGTGTGCGTGTGCCTGTGCGCGTGTGCGCGCGTGTGTGTGACTCTGTGTGCGTATGTATGCGTCTGTGTGCGTCTGTGTGCGTCTGTGTGCTTCTGTGCGCGTCTGCGTGAGTCTGCGTGCGTCTGTGCGTCTGTGTGCGTCTGTGTGCGTCTGTGTGCGCGTGCGGTGTGTGTGTGTGTCTGTGTGTGTGTGTGTGCGTGTGCGTGTGTCTGTGTGTGTATGTATGTATGTGTGTGTGCACGTGTTTGTGCGCGTGTGTGCGCGTGTGCACGCGTGTGTGCGCGCGTGTGTGTGGGTGGGTGGGGGTGGGGGGGTAGGGTACGTGCGTGCGTGGGTGTGTGTGTTTGTGTGCGTGTATGTATGTTTGTGTGTGGGTGAGTGTGTGTGTGTGTATGTGTGTGTGTGTGTGCGCCTGTGTGTGTGTGTGTGTGTCTGTGTGTATGTATGCATGTATGTATGTATGTGTGTGTGTGCTCGCGTGTGTGATGTGTGCATGCGTGTGTCTGGGGGGGGGTGCGTGGGCATGCATGCGTACATGAGTGCATGCGTGCGCGTGTGTGTTTGTGTGTGGGTGTGTGTCTGTGTCAATGTCTGTGTCTGTGTCTGTGCCCGTGTCCGTGTGCGTGTCCGTGTCCGTGTCCGTGTGCGTGTCCGTGTCCGTGTCTGTGTCTGTGCCTGTGTCTTTATCTGTCTGTGTCTGTGTCTGTCCGTGTCAGTGTCTATGTCGGAATCAATATCGGTGTCGGTGTTAGTGAGTGTAAGTGTGAGTGTGAGTGTAATAGTGTGTGTGTGCGTCCGTGACTGTGCGTGTGTCTGTATCTGTGACTGTAGCTGTGTCTGTATCTGTATCTGTGTCTGTGTCTGTGTCTGTGCCTGTGTCTGTGTCTGTGTCCGTGTCCGTGTCCGTGTTAGTGTCCGTGTCCGTGTGCGTGTCAGTGTCCGTGTCTGTGTCTGTATCTGTGCCTGTGTCTTTATCTGTCTGTGTCTGTGTCTGTTTCTGTGTCTGTCCGTGTCAGTGTCGATGTCGGGGTCAATATTTAGTTAGAGTCAATGTTAGTGAGTGTGAGTGTGAGTGTAAGTGTGTGTGAGTGTGAGCATTACTGTGAGTGAGTGTCTGTGCAAGTGCGAGTGCAAGCGTGCGTGTGTGTCGTGTCGTGTCGTGTATCGGTCGTGAGTGAGGTCGAGTGTGAGTGTGCGTGTTTAGTGTGAGTGAGTGTATCGTGTGCGTGTAGTGGTGTGGAGTATGAGTGGTGAGTATGTTAGTGAGTGTGTGTGTGTGTAGGTGTGCGTGTGAGTGTGAGTGTGTGTGTGTGTGAGTGTGACTGTGAGAGTTGAGTGTGAGTGTGAGAGTATGAGTGAGAGTATATGTGTGAGTGTGAGTCTTTGTGAGAATGAGTGAGAGTGTGAGTGTGAGTGTGGGTGCGAGTGTGACTGTGAATGTGAGTGTGAGTGAGTGTGAGTGTGAGTGTGAGTGTGAATGTGAGTGTGAGGGTGATTGCAAGTGCGGCTGTAAGTGTAAGTGTGAGAGTGGGTGTGTGTAAGTGTAAATGAAAGTGTGAGTATGAGTGTAAGTATGTGTGTGAATGTGAGTATGCGTGTGAGTGTGTGTGTGAGCGAGGGTATGAGCGTGAGTGTGAGTGTGAGTGTGATTGTGAGTGTGAGTGTGTGTGTGTGTGTGTGAGTGTGTGTAGTGTGTGTGTGAGTGTGTGCGTGCCTCCGTTCGTGCGTGAGTGTGTGTGCTAGTGTGAGTGCAAATGCAAGTGCTGGTGCGAGTGTGAGTGCGAGCGCGTGAGGGTGATAGTGATTTGTGTGTGAGTGCAACTGTGAGTGCGAGTGCGATAGCGGATGCGAGTGCAAGTCCGAGTGCGGTGTCTGCAGTCGTTCTGTAGTGTGCGTGAGTGGATGTATGGGTGTGAGTCATGTGAGTGCGATTGCGAAGCGAGAGTAAGTGGTGAGTGATGTGTAAACGTGTGAGTGTAGTAGTGGAGTGAGTGTGAGTATGATGTGATGTGGTGTTTGTTGGTGTGGTAGTGTGGTGTGTGTGTGTGTGTGTGTGTGTGTGGTGGTGTGGTGTGTGTATGTGTGAGTGATGGTGTGAGTGTGATGTGTGGTAGGTGTGCGTGAGTGGTTGAGTAGTGTGTGTGTGTGTGTATTGTGTGAAGTGAGTGTGAGTGAGAGTGAGTGTGAGTGTGATGTGAGTGTGAATGTAGTGAGTGTGGTGTGTGTGTGTGAGTGAGTGTGGTGTGTGTGTGTGTGGTGTGTGTGTAGTGTGGTGTGTGTGTGTGTGTGGTGTGTGTGTGGTCCGTGATGTGCGTGTGTTGTACTGTGATGTAGCTGTGTCTGTATCTGTACTGTGTCTGTGTCGTGTCGTGTCGTGTCTGTGTTGTGTCGTGTCGTGTCGTGTCGTGTTAGTGTCGTGTCCGTGCTGTCCGTGTGCGTGTGCGTGTGTGTCGTGTCTGTATCTGTGCTGTGTCTTGTTTGTCTGTGTCTGTGTCTGTCCGTGTCAGTGTCGATGTCGGGTCAATAGTGTTAGTGTAGTCAACTGTAGTGAGTGTGAGTGTAAGTGTCGTGTGAGTGTGAGTCTTACTGTGAGTGAGTGTCTGTGCAAGTGTGAGTGTCGAGCGTGGGTGATTGTGTGTGAGAGTAGAGTGTGAGTGAGTGTGAGTGTAGTGTGAGTGTGAGTGTGAGAGTGTAAGTGTGAGTGATGTTGTGAGTGTGAGTGATGAGGGTGAGTGTGTGGTGTGTGTGAGTGTGTGTGTGGTGTGTGTGGTGTCGAGTGTGATGAGATGTGTGTCGTAGTCGTGGTGTAGTGTGTGCTGTGCTGTATTGTGTGCTGTGTTTTATCTGTGAGTTGTGTTGTTTCTGTGTCTGTCCGTGTAGTGTCGATGTCGGTCATTATTTAGTGAGTCAATGTTAGTGAGTGTGAGTGTGTGTAATGTGTGTGAGTGTGAGCTTACTGTGTGAGTGTCTGTGAATGCGTGCTGTGTGTGTGTGTGTGTGTGTGTAAATGAGTGTGAGTGAGGTGAGTGTGAGTGTGAGTGTGTGTGAGTGTGAGAGTACGTAGTGTGAGTGTGAGTGAGTGCTGAGTTGTGTGTGAGTTGTGTGTAGTGATGTGAGAGTGTGTGTGTGTGTGGGTGTGCGTGTGAGTGTGAGTGTGTGTGTGTGAGTGTGACTGTGAGAGTTGAGTGTGAGTGTGAGAGTATGAGTGTGAGAGTATATGTGTGAGTGTGAGTGTGAGAATGAGTGAGAGTGTGAGTGTGAGTGTGGGTGCGAGTGTGACTGTGAATATGAGTGTGAGTGAGTGTGAGTGTGAGTGTGAATGTGAGTGTGAGTGTGAATGTGAGTGTGAGGGTGATTGTAAGTGCGGCTGTAAGTGTAAGTGTGAGAGTGGGTGTGTGTAAGTGTAAATGAAAGTGTGAGTATGAGTGTAAGTGTGTGTGTGAATGTGAGTGTGCGTGTGAATGTGTGTGTGAGCGAGGGTATGAGCGTGAGTGTGAGTGTGAGTGTGATTGTGAGTGTGAGTGAGAGTGAGTGTGGGTGTGAGTATGTGTGTGTGTGTGTGTGTGTGTGTGTGAGTGTGAGTGTGTGTGTGGTGTGTGTGTGTGATGTGTGAGTGTGAGTGTGAGTGTGTGTGTGTGTGTGTGTGAGTGTGTGTGTGTTGTGGTGAGTGTGTGTAGTGTGAGTGTGCAAGTGCAGTGCTGTGTGAGTGTGAGTGCGGCTGCGTGAGGTGATGTGTTGTGTGTGAGTGCTGTGAGTGCAGTGCATGCTGGATGCGAGTGTCGAGTGGTGACGTGGAGTGTTAGTGTAAGTGTGAGTGTGAGTGAGAGTATGGGTGTGAGCGTGAGTGCGATAGCGAGAGCGAGAGTAAGTGTGGGTGAGTGATTGTGTAAACGTGTGAGTGTGAGTGAGAGAGTGAGTGTGAGTATGAATGTGTATGTGGGTGTTTGTGTGTGTGTGTGTGTGTGGAGTGTGTGTGTGTGTGTGTGTGTGTGTGTGTGCGTGCGAGTGTAAGAGCGTGAGTATGAGTGTGAGTATGAGTGTGAGCGTGAGTGCGATTGCGAGAGTAAGTGTGGGTGAGTGATTGTGTGAACGTGAGTGTGAGTGACAGAGTGAGTGTGAGTGTGAATGTGAGTGTGAATGTGAGTGTGAGGTGTGTGTGTTGTGTGATGAGTGTGAGTGTAGTGTGAGTGTGATGTGTGAATGTGTAGTGTGATGTGAGTTGTGGTGTGTGTGTGGTCCGTGATGTGCGTGTGTCTGTATGTGATGTGTGTGCTGTATCTGTAGTGTGTTGTGTGTGTTGTGTGTGTCTGTGTCGTGTCCGTGCGTGTCCGTGTGTCGTGTACGTGTGCCGTGTCTGTGATCTGTATCTGTGCTGTGTCTTTATCTGTGCTGTGTCTGTGTCTGTGTTCTGTGTCGTGTCCGTGTCAGTGTCGATGTCGGGGTCAATATTTAGTTAGAGTCAATGTTAGTGAGTGTGAGTGTGAGTGTAAGTGTGTGTGAGTGTGAGCATTACTGTGAGTGAGTGTCTGTGCAAGTGTGAGTGAAGGGTGGAGTGTGTGTGTGTGTAAATGAGTGTGAGTGGGTGAGTGTGAGTGTGATGTGAGGTGTAAGTGTGGTGTGAGTGAGTGTGAGTATGAGGGTGAGTATGTGTGTGAGTGATTGTGAGTGTGTGTGTGTGTGTGTGTCTGTGTCCGTGTCCGTGTTAGTGTCCGTGTCCGTGTGCGTGTCCGTGTCGTGTCTGTGTCTGTATCTGTGCCTGTGTCTTTATCTGTCTGTGTCTGTGTCTGTTTCTGTGTCTGTCCGTGTCAGTGTCGATGTCGGGGTCATTATTTAGTTAGAGTCAATGTTAGTGAGTGTGAGTGTGAGTGTAAGTGTGTGTGAGTGTGAGCATTACTGTGAGTGAGTGTCTGTGCAAGTGCGAGTGCAAGCGCGTGAGTGTGTGTGTGTGTGTAAATGAGTGTGAGTGAGAGTGAGTGTGAGTGTGAGTGTGAGTGTGAGTGAGAGTGTAAGTGTGAGTGTGAGTGAGTGTGAGTATGAGGGTGAGTATGTGTGTGAGTGATTGTGAGTGTGTGTGATTGTGAGTGTGTGTGTGTGTGTGGGTGTGTGAGTGTGAGTGTGAGTGTGTGTGTGTGAGTGTGACTGTGAGAGTTGAGTGTGAGTGTGAGAGTATGAGTGTGAGAGTATATGTGTGAGTGTGAGTCTTTGTGAGGAGATGAGTGTGTGAGTGAGTGAGTGGTGTGGGTGTGGTGTGAGTGATGTGTGTGTGTGTGTGTGGGTGTGTGTGTGTGTGTGTGTGGGTGGTGTGAGTGTGTGTGAGTGTGAGTGTTGTGTGTGAGTGTGTGAGTGTGAGTGTGGTGAGGTGGTGATGTGTGAGTGTGATGTGTGTGTGAGTGATGTGGTGTGTGGTGTGTGTGTGTGTGTGTGTGGTGAGTGTGTGTGTGATTGTGAGTGTGAAGTGCAGTGAGTGTGGTGTGAGTGTGAGTGGTGTGTGTGTGTGTGTGTGTGTGTGTGTGTGAGTGTGTGCTGCTGTTGGTGTGAGTGTGTTAGTGTGAGTGCGAGTGCAAGTGTGGTGGTGTGAGTGCGAGTCGTTAGTGTGGTGTGATTTGTGTGTAGTGAGATGTGGTGTGAGGTGGTGCGATAGCGGATGCGAGTGCAAGTGTGGGTGTAGTGCAGTGTAGTGTAAGTGTGAGTGTGAGTGAGAGATGTGAGGTGAGTGATGGAGATCGAGTAGTGTGGGTGAGTGATTGTGTAGTGTAGTGTGTGAGAGTGATGTGATGTGTGTAGTGGTGTGTGTGTGTGTGTGTCGTGAGTGTAGGGTGAGTAGTGTGGTGAGTTGATGTGTGAGCGTGGAGTGATTGGCGTGAGTAGATGTGTGGGTGAGTGATTGGTGTGACGTGAGTGTTGAGTGAAGAGTGAGTGTGAGTGTGAATGTGAGTGAGTGGGTGTGGTGTGTGTGTGTGTGTGTGTGTGTGTGTGTGTGTGTGTGTGTGTGTGTGTGTGTGTGTGTGTGTGTGTGTGTGTGTGTGTGTGTGTGTGTGTGTGTGTGTGTGTGTGTGTGTGTGTGTGTGTGTGTGTGTGTGTGTGTGTGTGTGTGTGTGTGTGTGTGTGTGTGTGTGTGTGTGTGTGTGTGTGTGTGTGTGTGTGTGTGTGTGTGTGTGTGTGTGTGTGTGTGTGTGTGTGTGTTTGTACGTGCATGAGTGTGTGCGGCGCCCGTGTGTGTGTGGTTATACGTACTTTACTGAAGGTGACTCAATTCTAATTAAATTATCGTAATGAACGTTTTTGGTAAGGTAATTAATAAGCCCTTGAAATCACTTTATACGACCGTAAAAATACATTTTGTGCTTATCTCGAAAAACAATTAGTGTTGATAAAATTTGAAAAGGGATTACTTAAGACAATTATAATTTAAATAATTTTTTTCTTAATGATAGTTTTTTGTAAGGTAGTAAATAAATGCTAAGGAATAGAGCACTTAATGCACTTTTTGTCAATATTTCAAAAATTACCACAAAAGTATACACTACTTCTGTTAAAGATAATTTATACTTTCTTGCTAAACAAGAAAGTATTGCGGTCAAAAAAGAATCGAAAAAAAATAAGTTGCGTTATTTTGATGTTTTACGACTCCCTGAACCCGAAAAAAATTTTGAAAACTTTTCAAAATGTCTGTGTATGTGTGTCTATGGTCACTCGCCAGCCGAATCTATATGGACGATTTTGATGAAATTTGGAATGAAGGCCTATGAGACAATTATGTCGACAAAACAAACTTATCAACGCAATAAGTATACAGGGGGTGAAAATAATGGTGTTATTTTGTGGGCTAATTTTAACATAGAAGATTGAAATTCAACTCATCAATAACTCGCAGTAAATGCAATTGTTTAAAACTTTTAAAATTGGATATGGCCACAGTTACAGTCATATATACATTTTTTTTAAATATATGTTTCCCATACCGTTCAGGATAGAAAAGAATTGGAAATAGATATACGTAGCTAAATAAAGGTTCTTTAAACAGATTTTTTTACGGAATAAATTATGATATAAATTTGCCTACATTTAAGGGGTCAAACTTAAGCAATTATTCGAAGTTGATTTATTCAAAATTCTCTCCAAGCATTTTATTTTGTTTTTTTTTATATTTTCTAGGCAACCAGCTTCCTCTAAAGCATTAGTATAGGAGATATTAATTTTCAAATATATATTATTGATAGTTACAGCTTTCTAACTATTTTGGTTACAAACTTGGGAATTTGGAAATAAACTTTGTTCATTTGCACTAATTAAATGATATTATCCTGATGAAAACACTACTTCCGGTTTTTCCGAAAATGGTATTGCTGGTATAACATACACATATTCTTACTTTATTTGAAAGGGAGCGAAATTTGCTTTAAAATGATATGAAACAGTCCATAGCTACCTTGAAAGATAAGCTAGATATCTATTTTTAACATTCAACCTACATATACATATGCAGGTATATAAGGTAATGCAATCTAATTTTTTTTCACTATCGCCAAATCGACTTATTAGCTCATTTTACAACTTTTGGCCAAGTTGCGTCAAGATCGGCTATGATGTTTGGATATTTCGGAGAGGGGGGCTTATTAAGGTTAATTTTTGGTTTTTATTAAATATTTCTAAAACAGCTGAATGTTTCAAAGATATAAAAATACTCTGTATATTTTTTAGTGTTTTGTAAGAAAGTCCTGTAATACACTAGCATTCACCTAGTTTTTAGTTAATGTGAAACATGCTAAAATACAAACTGTTGCTAAAATCGTAGAACCTAGTGAAACTGATTATGTCTAGTTAAGGAATTAAAGGATACCGTAGCCCTGTGGTATAAACGCTATTTCTTGCATCAAACTTAAAAATCTACATAAAATTATATGCACAATAGCATCCAACGCGCTTATTTTTATTTTTGTATAAGAGATGGTGTTGAGATTTTATAACAGAAAATAAAAAGTAACGGTTGTCAAAATGGCATTACATTATAATCCAGCTTCTTTAATATCATGTCAAATTAGTAATACGTGACGACTTCAAATGCTTCTACTCATTGTATCGAAAAAAAAATCAGAAGCAACGCGCAAGGCGGAGGGCAGGCTGTTTGTGCTTTCCACGACAATTCAGTTACAGTGATGGATTCTCTACATATATACATACTTATGTACATATGAAGTCTCTACTTGCAAAAACCTCTATATCCATTCTACGCCATTTTTTTAGGAAAGACAAAAATTAATTACATCTTTGAATTGATTTGTTTTTAATTTCATATGTGGATTATACTACTTGTGGTATTACTTAACTTCGAGCAAAATTTGGAAAATCCTCTGGAAATAGTGAACATACTATTGAAATTTGAAGTTGGGTAGAGGCCGGTTTTGCATCTAAAATAGGTGAAGAGGCTGGTTTTGAAACAAACTAAAGGGATAAAAAACAGTACTTCACAAGAATAACAATGTAAAAATGGAGTCATATCGTATGTTTATTTATTTAATCAGTACAAAGTATACTAAGTAACATAACGAAGTAACTAAGTAAACGAAAAACCAAACTAAAGACATAACAATTTTAAGTAAAACGATATAAGTTCCAGGTTTTATTTAAATGTCGGGTATTTCTTCAGGTATTCCGTAAATTGACTTCCGTAAATTCGGAAAATAGTTCGCTATCGTCTAGTATATTTTTGTAATATTCTATATAATCAATATCGCGCCATTTAACTCCATATTTTTTAGTATTATGTCTATGTCTTGGAGCTTCTGGTCATTAATCATCTTTCCTCGTGGGACATTAAGTTTATGTTTGCAATTTGTTTTCCACGTTTTATGATACCTTTTGGAACTGCAATTTCTGAATTATAAGTAACTTCGCCTTGTATCAGAATATCATGCTTTCTAGACCTCGTTAAAACAAATCGCTTCGTAGGAAGGAACTTAAAGTGTCTCTGAGCAGTAGGCTTTATAAATCTTTCTAATGCTGATTTCAAATTACCTAAATTAAGTAAAAACTGCATGCTGTTTTATAACGTCAAAGTACTGGTCTGGTTTTACTATTATTTCTGTTTTGTGAATTTTCTTTCAACTTATGCAAACAGCCTGTCCAACGGGAGAGATTAACATCCCACCACAGGGAACATGATTTCCTCTTTTTAAAGCATTTGAGCTTTCGTGGCATACCAGTGGGCTAGCATCCCCAGAAATACAGTATTTTTATGTTGGTCTCCGCATCCATCCGCAACACAACGTAGAATGGATGCATTGGACAAATATAGTTTTATTTAATAGAAAGTCATATACACTGAAAGATACTTGATCTGACCCTTTTGAATATTTTTGTTCTCCCATACATAGGAAACTGCACTGTTTCTTAAAGGGGCTTTGGAACTACCCTTTACGATGGTGAAGTTATACAGGTAAAGTTGCCTTTTGTAATATACAATTTGATCAGGAATTATCTTCTTTCTCTTAAAATGTTTTAAAACGCCTTATATTTCATTTAGTAAGACTTATTTTCGTAATTTAATGCATCTAGAACTGTTTGATCTTTCTCAGTTTTTAATTTTTCTGTTAATTCAAGACACTTCGACCACACATCAATACGAGGTGCACCAAGGTCTGTGTTGAACCTTGTGTTAAATATTTTTCTAAAATAAGCACATGTGACTTTCAATGACTTGTCACAAGGATTGTTATACATACAGTGCATTTTTCGAATATTTAAATCACTACGTAATTAACACGCACAGACGATTTCGGCCGACAATAGTGTGATTCGACTCATTGAAATTTTTTAATGAAGTTTATAATGGAAATCTTTTTATCCTGATATATTTTCGTGCGACGATCCCCACCACGACGTTCTTTTGGAAGAACTCTTGTAGTAAGAAAGCGTTGAGCAACAGCCTGTACGCGATGCTTTTTTGGATTTAATGTTTTTAAAATTCCATCTTTACAAACACGTCCTGATTTTGTGCACACCTTGGCAAAATATTTTAAAGTAGTTGTAGGATTTTCACGAACAGCACTAACAGATATACACCTTTTGACATCAACACTTCAAAATAAATCCGTCCTGCTCAGATTTTGTTGTATCTGCATAAGAATTATCATGAAATTTTTTTATTTCGACATGGGTCAGTTCTGAACATTTGTATGATTTTTGTGCCATGTGTAAAAGTAGGTATTTCAGGCACCAAAGCTAAGAATAATACTAATTAGGTGATTAAGCACGTACCTACGCTTTTTGTCTTGGATTCTTTTCCATCTGCTAGCATTACAAATTTTCTTCCGTGCTTTACCTGGAATTTCTTCGATACTTTCTCCATTTCAACAAACAACAACACTTTTTAATAATTAATAAACTATAACAATAAACAATCGAGTTCATTAAGCAATCAGCTGTAACTGCGGAGAACCAAGAATCACGCGGTGAAGAGTATGCGCAAGGTTTAATTTGGGCGTGGCTGTTTTGCAACAAACTCAATCATGGATGTAGCCATTTTTTCAACATACTAGTAAATTCAAGCGCGTTTGCAAGTGGGATCTAGCCAGTTTTGTAATGAACTTAATACACCATATCACCAAGCGTATTTTACAGTACAATTTTCTATTGTTCGTAAAATTTTGAGAAAATATGGGCGTAGCCGCTTTTGCAAGTAGTCGCCTCATATGCATGGTTGAATTAAGGATTGGTGCAGTCAGGATAGGATC